>CM077153.1:154225593-154768431 GCA_039583875.1 Platanthera guangdongensis | reverse complement strand
ATTTTGTGATTTTTTTTTTTTTTCATTTTTTTTTTTTTTTTTTTTTTTTTTTTTTTTTTTTTCTCTATTTATTTTTTTTTTTTATTTTTTTTTTATTTTTTTGATTTATAATTTTTTTTTCTTTGACCCATTTACACCTTTTTATTTTTTTAGCCGACATTATTGTTTGTGCGAGTACCTGTGTGTTTAGTGTTTTTGGCATTTTTGGTTCTATGGGTTATTTTTTTATAATTTTAGGTTTTCTACATTTACCTTGAAAAAGTTGCGTAGAGTCATCAGTCATCGCACGGACCTTCCTTTTTTGTTCAAATCTATCTTTGGTTCTTTGGAGTTGGTTTTTTTTTTTCCAAGAGAAATAAAATCTGGAAATTCAGGATCGTCGTCAGGGCCTCAAATTTTTCGATGGGTCACCTCCAGGAGGAATTTTGCAGTGGATAGGATCTCCGTCCCACTGGGAAGACATACATCCTAGTGACCCTCGTGAAATGTTGGACCTAGTCCAAGTCTTTGACAAAATTCTCCACAACAAAATTATGCGTCACCCCCAGTGTCGAATAAAATATGGGCAGGTTTGCCACATACCATTACTATTCCAGAATTTATTAAAGGATCTTAGGTGGCTAGTCTTAAAGATTTCTAACCTAGCACTACAAGTTTACTATCAATTCTATTATTTAGGGAAAAGAAGACAATAAATTGAATATGCTAGCATACCTTCTATAACCCTATCCGAGTTCCAGGGTTGAGCAAGGTCCAGGGAGTACATCTGATCTCTGTCCGACCTTTGGTCGCTGCCTTGAAACCCATGTCCTCGACCATGTCCCCGACCCTTGAATTGCTGTGCAGGTGGGGCATCCTGTGGTGCTGGTATTTGTGCCTGTCTCCTGGGATAATTGATCCGAATATGTCCAGGATGATGGCAGTGATAACACATTGGCGGGGGAGGTGCCCCCTCCTCTAGCCTCGGCATCTCTCGTATCTATAATGGCTGAGGGGTCAAAACTTCTGGGTCCCTCTGCTCCTGTCTATGCCTCGAGTCGGATTGGTCCACATTTCTCGGTTACCTCTGCTGTTCCCTCCTGCCATAGATAATTGTGTCATCTGTCGGTCTTTTCCCCAGCCCCAAACCGTGAGCTAGTCTACCTCCAACTGGCTATCTCCAGGATCCGGGCCAGGATTCTGTCAGAGATGAATAAAAGTGCATGCCTATGGTCGTCCCGAGACACTTGTAGAACCTACTCGCATAGCTAGCATCATCTAGCTGGTATCTATCCATGCTAAATTTGTAAACTCATGGAACTACTCCAAAACTGACTTGCTGCTTTGCCTCCGCTGCATGAACCTATCCTCTAGCTTATCCCTCGTAATCTGTGGCACAAAGTGGTCCATGAATGACATCTTGAACTTGTCCCATGAGATGTCTGCGTCCTCCATTCCTGCATAAGTAGTGTCCAAAAGAGACTTCCACCACCTCTTAGCGTGGAATCCAAACATAAAACTGCTAAGGATACAGTCATATCTTCCAGGCATTGTATCCCAGCTAACATCTCGTGGATGATGTCTAGACATTCCTATGTCCGTACAATTGACTCCATCCCTAGATATGATGGAGGGGAAAGGCCTCGGAAGACACTCAGCCAATTTGCCCCGCGATTTGGTTGAGGAGCTTGAGCCTGTTGTGTCTTAAAAGCCACCAAGATGGTCGTTAGTATCTGTCCCATCTTCTTTTGTTGGAACGGAGCAGTAACTAGCCGAGGTGGAACATTATTTTGAGATGTCGGTGTTCCCTGTTCCAAGGCCATAATTCATTAAAAACTCAAAGAGGAAGTCTCAATTATACAATGGTTGACTTAAATCTAGTTAGGAATGGACAACCGCATATGATTCCCTATATGGGCACACCATAGCTTCCGCTTCTTAGTTTGTTCCCAAACTAAACTCGAGCGGGGGTGTCCTAGGGTTCGTGGACTTCTTTTCTTCAGGTTGAGGTTCTCTCTGATACCAGTTGTAAGACACCCCCCTTTTTGTTTGACCGGGTCTTATGCACAGAACCGCCGCTTTGCGGTGACACCAACTCCGAGATGCCATCACCACAAAATGCCGATTCTGCCGGCAATATCTAAAACACATTCTACAGAAGAAAGAAGTAAAACATTCATTTTCATTATCTAAACGAAAACTTGTCCACGACCACAATACATAATAATATAAGTCTGTATAAGAAATAAAGCTAAACTGAAGAAAGATTGGCTCCTGCTTGATACAAATAGACCTCACTACAATACGCTCACGAAAGTAAAGCTAGTAATCACTCACTGATCCCCTGACTTATGTTGTTGCTGCCACTCGTAGACTAGGCTGGTTCACCTCCTCCTACACTGTACTCCGGTTTGGCTGATTCTCCTGGAACTGTACCCTATCTCCGAACAGGTGCCCCTAGTCTTATGCCTATCGTGCCATTAGTTTAAAACTAAGTCATGATCCCCCTCCCCTCCCCTGCGACGATAGGTACCTTGCGGAAAGGAAGGAAAGGGAAGTACCAAATGTGGAGATAAACAAAAGCATGTGACGGTGGTCCTATCTATCATATATTAAAAGTATGTTTCACAAGATGACAAGATATTATATATATATATATATATATTATATATATTATATATATATATATAGCAAGTAACAAAAGTAATATAACGGTAATAACAATTAATGTTGATGCAGGCTCACACATTGTCACCAAAAATTCTACAGATCAACACAAATTTCTCTCTACGCCCAAATTCTACGTCAGCACAAAACTTTCAACGTAGCACACACGTATTCAATTTTATCAATTAAATGCTAACACGGTCCGATCGAGCGGTTGTTGTACCAAAAGAGTTCCACCAAAAAATTACAATTCGAAAACAATAGATCTCTCCCAACAAAAGAAAATGAGGTCCGCCAATCCTCTCGAAATTAAACAAATCAAGATAGACAACAAAATCGTTCGAAGAAAACCACGACTAAGTCAATGCTATCAAGAATCAATGCTAAAGTATTCCACCATAGAAATTATCTAGGGGGAAAGTAAATCACTTAGAGAGTAGAAAATTTTCATTACCTCACTCAGAGATTTATATTCTCCAAGACTTGGATCGTTCGTCACCGAATCCACCGAAGTCGTGCCGAACGGATGGAAACTCATCCGCCTTCCTTGCGTCACGCTGGATTTTGATTCCATGGGATTTACGTTGAGTTGCCTTGGACAAAATCTTCAATGGTTGGGATAGTGCTGGTCAGCTTTTGAAGATGGTAGGGGCTGGTCGAGTTTGGTGAATAATGTGGAGAGAGGAAAGGTGGCGGCAAGGGTAGGGGGGGGGGGGGGGGGGGGAGAAGAGGTGTAACGCCCCGAAACTCAAAAGAGCGACGGGTGGCATTTTGAGCCAAGTTTGGAACTTGGCAGGGGTCACACGGCCTAAGATACGGGCGTATCCCAGGGGCGTGTCATGCTCGGGTCGACGATCTGGCCGAGTGGTCGACAAATGTTGAGTCGACGATCATCGAGCAGTGAACACAGCCTGAGACACGGGCGTATCCCAGGCGTGTCCTTCACGGGGTGAAGGCCGGGCCATGTCGTGGGAGACACACGGTGTTAGCGTACGGGCGTGTACTTGATGACACGGGCATGTCAAACCTTACACGGTCGTGTCGAGAGCCCGTGTTCTTTTCGGGATGCATCGGTTTTGATGGTGAATGGGGAACACGGCCTTTGATACGGGCATGTCACAAGCCGTGTTCGTCCCAGTTTTGGATTTCAAGCCCGAATCGTGGCCGTCTGTTTCCTTATTTTTGGATCCGACGGTTCAGGACTGTTCAGGCTATGTTATACTCGGGAATAGGGTTTTGAATCCTTCATTTCACCCAAATATTCTCTTTCTAAAGATCTAAAGAGAGGGGAGAGCAAGGAAGAAGAAGGAAGAGAGATCCGACCACCGTCGGAGCTTCGGAGCCCCGAATTGCGAGCCGACTTCGGATCTACGGAGGCGAGGACGTTGCGGTGCTTTTCATCAGCATAGATTTCCATGGCGCCAAAGAGGAATTCTAGGGTAACGATTCTCATCCTATGACATGTGAAGTACTCTTTTCTTTGCATAGGAAGCCCGCTTTCGTGAGTTTGTGGTAAGTTTGAGGCGTTCCTTCAGGTAGACATGAATAGTCCCCATTGTTTAACATGTAGAGTCCATAATCAAGAAACAAACATATGCATGATGTGTGAAGCCTACCCGGACAAGTTGGTCTGGATCGGTGATGTTGCATTGCATGAATGGCCGGAGAAGACTCCGTGTAGATGTTTGTTTTTCGGGATTTCTACTCAGTAGATTACAACAGGGATCCTTGGGGACTAACTCCAAGGTGCACCTGGAAAACTGGGCAGATGCGTGATTTTGCCAATATGGTGGTATGGGAGTCAACTTGCACATAACTGGGTTATGTGAAGTGTGTGGTCGATTTGGGACTCGGGAAAGCTTGACCCGCGCATATAGCTAAATTGACGTTGCAATGTGACAACGGTAGGCGAACCGTACCACTCTATGATGTCGTTCGGTAGGAGCCGTTGGTAGATAGAGGGTCTTAGGCAGTCGAGGCTTAAATTGACGTGACAAATGCCGGAAGACCAAAATGCTCACGAGAAAATGCCGTCCAAGGGGCGGTGGGTGACAGCGGACTTTAACCGTGTTCACTGTGAATGTGCCATAAGAGCACGGGGTGTGTGGTCGTGCGTGCCTACGCCTATGATGAAGTGTTTTTACACTATTGTTTAGTTATGCTAACAAAGTGCAGGGAAGGAGCATCGCCACCCCGAGTTTGGGGGTGGGATCGTTATAATTTGGTCAGCATAGCTGACCGTTGCTTTTGTTTTCCACCGTGCGCTGGATTTTTGCTTGCAGGTGCTGCAGAGCCATGCGGTGAATAGCGGGAAAAAGCCCTTGTTGCTGAGCCGGCCCTCGAAGGCCTAGTCTGAATGTTTATTTGTATTATTCATGCGTGACCGGTCTGCGTGTCGAGGTTTGGAAAACACTGTAATTTGAGTTAATTATTGTAAGGCCTTAAGGCCATGTATTTGTGTATTGTACGTACATTCCTGTTGGTTTGAGTAGTGGACATTCATGCTGTTGGCAGGGTTCTTTATTTTTTTATTGCAACTATTAAAGTTATTTCCGCTAGAGTGTACTCTATGTAGGACGTTGATTGTTAGTTAGATGGTTTCCATTGAGTAACCTTCCGGTCTGTCTGTGGTATATGGTGTCGGGCCCCGGCCGGACCTGCAGCTATATGTTATATGACGGATAGGGGGTGTTACAAGAGGCTTGGTCGAGTTGGAGGAGAAAGGAAGGCTGCTCGGTTTTGGAGGGAAAGGGTGGTGGTCGAGATCTTGAGGAGGGAGAAGGAGGTTGTCAAAACCCGCATTTTTCACCGCCAAAAAAGGTGTATCAGAGTAAGGGAAAAATGCGCGTCATGATGCCACGTCAGCAGGGGATAACTGCGGACGCTAAGGCAAAACACCTACTTAATCATGAAGAAAGATTCTTTAAGTTATTTAAATGTAAAATCAGTTTAATTATGGTAGTTAGACATATCCTTCGGCTTAGTGACTCATCTACTCCATGAGAAAGTAGTTATACGCTGTGGAAATTACTTCTTTTACAGAATTAGACACCCTACTTGAGTTTAGAGGTTCCCAGAGGACACCCCAAACTATTCAAGTTCTAAATTTATAATATCAATAAAAGTGGATTTTTACGGTCGTTAAATATAGTGTTTTAACATTTTAAAAACGTGCAATGCATGAAGTAATATTAGTAGTTTTATACTTGAAAATACCTACCATGCAATCCTTACATAAAACATCCCATATAGCAAGTAATCATATACACAGAAGGAAAACTAGCAGCTAGCAAGTATCTAAGATCAAAAATCCTCTGGGCATCAACAAACTACACGAACCCACATAAAACAAAGTAAGTCTAAACTAACAAAGAAAACAAAGCAACAATCTACCTCGGTACGGCGAGGCAAAGACCACAGCCAAGGCAGCTGCCCAGGAACTCCAAAACTAGCACGCTATCAGCTACAACTCTGAACCTGAGCATTTCAAAGACAGAACACCTCAGCAAGAAAGTATAAGAGATGGCAGAAAGTAAGCCAAAAGTAAATAAAGTCAAGGGGTACCAACCCAAGACCAAAGAAAAATACTTACATAAAGTACAACAGTCAAGTACAAAGGTAAAAAGAGAACAGTTACGTGAAGCGTCACGTATAACCACAACACCTCAAATACACAAGACTATAAGGGTAAAAGGTCAACCTTAAACCATCAAGAGAGAAACAACCCCCTATTAGCCACCTGTGGTCAACTCCACCAAAAACCAAAATGGGCGGGGTGGCCAACCCCAAAGATAATTTATCTATCTAATTAAGTGTGAGACTGGATACTCCACCATTCACCGCAAATATCAGAACACCCGATAGAGCCCCACAAAGTACTAATAGGGAGAACAAACGTTGCGGTGTTGGTTTCTTCCACAAATAACACCCGCAATAAAGTAAACCCGGAATGAAAACCCTGTAACGACCCAGGTTTAGAACTCAGAGGACCACCACAACCCTTCCTGGTCTGGAGGTATGTCTCACCCCATGGCATCGCCATGAAGGAAACCATGATATAAGTCTCAAGACAACAATGACACATCAGATTCTACTGAACAATTCTAGATTCGGAGCGGTTGATCAACCTTTAGGAAGAATTTACAATCCTAAATGAACTCTAACACGTCCTACTTAAACGTTGAGGAATTGTTACAAGAGCAAGATTCCACCACATATAACACTTACAAGGTTAGGTAAGAAAAATCAAGAACTTGGTGATTATAAACGAACTAGAGAAGAGATCTACAGTACTAAAAATCAGGAAATTAATTAATAATCATGATGACAAATGTTATAAATTCCTGCAAATCGGGGTAAGGAAAGGAAGAGAAGGAGGAAACCATCACTTGCCTTGGTTTCACCAGAGAAAGACATCCAAATCAAACCATGGCGTAGATCAGGGCGAAAGAAGACGAGGAAAGTCGAAATCTAACAAGAATGGCGAAAAATAGGAGTTAGGGCCGAAAATCCTACCATGAAAAACTCAAGGAATGGGGAAAATTTTACCACGATGGCGAAGATCTTGTTGAGAGCTTTCCGTTCTATAATTCGGATGAAGATTTCGAGCACCGGAGCACCGTCGACATCCACCAGAAGGATAGAAGAAAAGCTTCTCAATCTCGCTCACGCCGCACTAGTTCGGGAGATAGACAGAAATTCGGTCTACTTAAAGAGGAAGAAGAAGAAGTAGGTATATAAATGAGTGTAGTATTAGGATAACCATAATTAATAAATGAACTGGGGTCTGCTGAATCGGGTTTTCAAAATGAACATATGATTTCTCGAGTGTAAGAAAATTACTCGAGTAGAAAAAAACATCACTCAGGAACAGGTAGCATACTACTCGAGAACATACAAAGGCTACTCGAGAACAGACAAAGGCTTCTCGAGAAGAAGGTATGCAATACTCGAGTACTGAAGAAGGGTTACTCGAGTACAGAAGAAGACTTCTCCGGAATTAGAACGGATTACTCGAGAACAATAAAGTCCTTCTCGAGAACTACATGGACTTCTCGAGAGAAAAGAAGGTAGTTTTTGATAACAAGCACAAGATTCTCGAGAACAGAAGGTAGTTCTCGAGAACAAGTAGCCAGTTCTCAAGAACAAGAAGCCAGTTCTCGAGAACAATAACTTCATCTCGAGAATAACCAGGCAGATCACAAGAACCAGGAAGCACATCTCGAGTACAAAAGGTAGTTCTCGAGAACAAGAAGGCTTTCTCGAGAACAAGGCTGCAAATTCCCGAGAACAGAGCACATCTTGAGAACAACCAGGAAGAACTCGAGTACATAATCAACTTCTCGAATACAAGCAGGAAGGACAAAAACCGCTCGACGCTTCGTCGAGCTCAGCATGACCTTCGTCGAGCTCCGCTCGATGATTGTCGAGCTCCGCTCGATGATCGTCGAGCTCCGCTCGATGATCGTCGAGCTCCGCTCGATGATCGTCGAGCTCCGCTCGATGATCGTCGAGCTCCGCTCGATGATCGTCGAGCTCCGCTCGGGAGCTCGACGATCGTCGAGCTCCATATAGTGCCCAGAAATCACGTGAAACAATGAGTTCGACGAAAACCCACCCCTTTAGGAGGGCTTCCCAATAATCAAAACAAGCTTAAGGCTTTGACATAGTAATTATCATAATCAAATAGTTGAACAAGGAAATATGAGTTCAAAACAGAGGCCCAAAATGCGCGTTGAATTAAATGAATTAAACAACGACGACAACCCTAGAATCTGACGTACCACTCTTGAGACACAATATCAAATGCTCTCACAAGCGAAAAAAAAGATCACCACAAGGGTCCAAACACGTGCCGAAACTCCAAAATGCTCGGAACGCACCAGAACTAGACAAGCCCAAGGTCTCAAAACCTCATCCTTAATATCAAGGAAGACATTCCAACCCATCAGAATCCTAAAATCAGGATAAATAATCTCAACGGACGCGAAAACGCACAAACGGTGTAGTGCCGTCAATAAAACGAAAAAGGGGAATCCCCTGACGTCAAAATTATGACGTCGACAAACCAAATAATGACATCAGAAAATCGGCGGCGTTATAGTCACACCGCCTAAAAAGAAGTTTTGTCCCAAAACTTAACATAACCTTAATACCAAACCCAAAACAAAACTCAATTAATACCGACAACCTGAAGACAAACCCGAACTAAGGAAAGAGAAGCGGATGAGATTCTCTCATTGCCGAATTCAATTCCACGTCGCGCTCTTGACGTCTTGATTTTGCCAGAGAACTTTAACCATGGGGATGGTCTTTCTCCGCAACACTCGATCTTGAGAATCCAGAATACGAACAGGTTCTTCCACGTACGTATGGTTGGGCTAAATCTGGGGCACCGAGTAAAGGACTTGACGATCACTGCGGATACACTTCCACAATTGGCTCACATGGAATACATCATGGACACCAGGGAAGGTAGCAGGCACCTCCAGCCTATAAGATGACACTCCGATGCACTCAAGAATCTGAAAAGGTCCCACATACCAGGGGGCTAACTTGTGGTTCCTTCCAAACCTTTTAACACCTGACATCAGAGAAACTTTCAAAAAAACCATGTCCCCAACAGCAAACTCCAGATCAACCCTTCGTTGATTAGCATATTTCTCATATCGTTCTTGTGCTACACGAATCTTTTATCGAATATGAGTCACAACACAATTCATCTCTTTAAGGGATTCCGAACATAGTAACGATCTCTCACCAACCTCAGCCCAAAATAAAGGAGTCCTGCAATGCCTCCCATATAAGGCCTCAAATTGGGCGATCTGCAGACTCTCCTGGTAACTATTATTGTACACACACTCTATGAGTCTGAGATGTTCATCCCAAGCACCACCGTGATCCAAAATATAACACCTGATCATGTCTTCTGCAATCTGATTATCTCTTTCTGTCTAACTATTCTTCTATAGATGATAGGCGGCGGAATACCTCAAATCGATACCCAACCCCTCCTATAAACTCTTCCAAAAACGAGACGTAAATCTAGAGTCTCGATCTGATACGATACTGACAGGCACTCCATGCAATCGAATAACCTCATCAAGGTACAATTCAGCTATCTTCTTCATGGAATATCCAATCTTAAAAGGTACAAAGTGAGCACTTTTAGTCAATCTATCAACTATCACACAAACAAAGTCGTGCCCACTGGAGATCTCGGTAAGCCAGTGATGAAATCCATTGAAATACTCTCCCACTTCCAACTTGGAATATCAAGCGGTGTCAATTTACCTCCAGGCCTTCTATGGTCAGCCTTAACACGCTGACACGTATAGCATTCCGCCACAAACTTTGCTATATCATTCTTCATTCCTGACCACCAAAGAATTTGCTTTAGATCTTTATACATTTTAGTGGAACCAGGATGGTAGGCAACACTAGAACCATGAGCTTCAGTACAAATCTTAGCCTGAATATCACCAAAAACGGGGATGCATAATCTATCCTGATACTTCAAAGTATCCAACTCATCCAAAGAGAAATCAGTAGCTCTCTCATCTCAGTTCTATTCCGAAGATGCAACAAATCCGGATCATCCTTCTGGTATGCTCTAGTAAGGGAAATCCAAAAGGGTTCTTCTGCTTCCAAATTAGCAGGCACAGCCCTACTCCCAACTTCAATGTCTATCAACAAGAATTCTTCTACCAAAGACTATACAGACAAATTTAAATTTTTTGCGGTCTTTCTATTCAAAGCATCGGCTAGTACGTTAGCCTTTCCTGGGCGATAAAGGATTTCCACTTCATAATCAGCCACATATTATAACCACCGGAACTGGCGCAGATTTAATTCCTTCTGAGTGAAAACATACATCAAACTCTTATGGCTTGTATAGATCTTGCACAGCGCTCCATACAATAAATGTCTCCAAAGCTTCAGCGTATAAATTACTGCAGCAAACTACAAATCATGCATAGGATAGTTTATTTCATGAATCTTCAATTGTCTTGATCCATACGCGATCACCTTCCCATATTGCATCAATACACAGCCAAGTCCAATATGTGATGCATCCGTATACACAGTGTACTGAACACCTTCGGTAGGCAAGGCTAAGACTGGAGCAGTACACAATCTCTTCTTCAACTCTTGGAAAGCTTCTTCACACTTATCACTCCAAATGAATGCAGTATTCTTCTGGATAAGTCTAGTTAAAGGAGCAGACAACACTGAAAACCCTTCCAAAAAACTTCTATGACATCCAGCCAAGCCTAAGAAGCTCCTAATCTCCTTAGGTGTAGAAGGTCTCTCCCATTCCATCACAACAGAAATCTTGGTTGGGTCTACAAAAATACCTTCCTTGCTTACAACATGCCCTAGAAAGGACACCTGAGATAGCCAGAACTCACACTTGCTCAGCTTCTCATAAATCTTATGCTCCCTCAGGTCGACAAAACCAATCAAAAATGTTGAGTATGCTCCTCAACACTGCGGGAATACATAAGGACGTCATCTATGAACACGATCATGAAATGATCCAAGAAATTCTGGAACACACTATTCATTAAATACATGAATGCAGAGGGTGCATTAGTCAAACCGAAGGACATCACCAAAAACTCAAAATGTCCATGCTGCGATTGGAAAGCGGTCCGTGGAATATCCGCCTCACGAATTCTCAACTAGTGGTAGCCTGAACGAAGGATCAATCTTTGATAATACCGAGCTACCACACAACTGATCAAACATATCATCAATTCTCGGCAAGGGATATCTATTCTTAACTGTAACCTTATTCAATTCTCTGTAATCGATGCAAAGCCTCATCGATAAGTCCTTTTTCTTTACAAATAATAAAAGAGCACCCCACACAGAAGAACTTTGTATATTAAATCCACACTACAACAATTCATCAAGCTGAGGACGCAACTCATCCAACTCAGGCGGAGCCATGCGGTATGGTGTTTTGCCAATAGGACGAGTACCTGGCTCGAGGTCTATCACAAACACTATCGCCCTCACCAGAGAAAGTCCTGTAAGACAATTAGGAAAAACATATAGAAACTCTCGCACCACCGAGACATCCTCAAGATGCGGTGAAACAAAAGAAGTTTCCAAAGTAGAAATAGAAACCAAAAATGCCTCACAACTAGACTTGATAGCACGACAAGCACGTACCATAGAAATGATAGGGGAAACCCTGTCCTGAAAACCATAGACACTCATAGGTTGGCCATTGTCCATCCTGAAATCCAGTCTCTTTGCCTTGCACTGGATGACCACATCATACTTGTACAACCAGTCCATTCCCAAAATCACATCAAAGTCCGCCACATCCAACACCATCAGATTCACAAAGGCTAGGAAATTGCCTAGATAAATAGGGAATCTTAGAACTCCTTGGTTAGACATTACCGATTCACTGGAGGGAAGCTTGACATTAAAGGAGTCTCCTAATTGATCCATGTTCAAACGATGTTTATCTACGAACCACCGGGCCACAAAGGAGTGGGTGGCACACGAATCGAAAAGAATGCGTGCCCACCTATTACGCACCTTAAACTCCCCTGAAACTGTAGCATACATAACTAAACGAGTGAAAACTAGGGCAACTAAAGAGGATAAAAAAAGTTAAACAATGGTATAACCTAAAATCACTTGGGTAGAGGTCTGAGCTTCCTCTCTGGTCACAACATTTAGCTTTCCTTTCCCTTTGTCATGGTTTGACGGTAGTGGCAAAGCTCGAAGCAGGGCAGGATGCAGTAGAGTCTAATCCTGGGGGCAAGAAGACTTTAGGTCCCCCTTCTACCCACACTGGAAGCAAGTCTTATCCTTCGAGCAGCAATGACTGACGTCATGATCCTTCTTTGCACAGATCGGGCATACCAGATCACTTTTGGCTGCACATTGGATGGCAAGCACCTACTGCTTCTTCAGGGTGGCAGTCCTCTTGAAACACCTTTCGAAGGGATGACCAGGTCGACTACAAAAGCTACATACTTCTTTACTTTTCTTCTTCGAAGAAGGGCCAGATGCCCTAGAGCTTCCATCCTCATCACCTTTCCTCTTCTCTTTCCTTGCAACATCACCTTGATTCTTGCTATTTTGGATCGCCTATACCTTCAGAGTGCCTTCCACTACCTCATCAAAGCTTTCAACTCTATAAGTGCATGCTAATTGTTGGACATCGCTTCTTAATCCTGCAAGAAAGCGCTTCACTCTCCCTGCTTTAGAAGTTACCATATCATGAGCAAATCTACTCAACTTACTGAACTCGATCTTATATTCGCTCACTATGAGCTGTCTCTGCTTCCAATGCAGTAAATTGTTCATCAAACTGTCCTGCTCGACCGAGGGTAAGAACTTCTTAAGCAGCATCTTCTTGAAGGACTCCCATGAGCATCCTTCCTTCAAACCTTCCTTTTCTCGAATCCACCAAGTATTTTCCAGGCCTTTCAGCTATTAGGCCGCAATCATTACCTTTTGGGATTCAACAATCCCCGAATATATGAACATCTCATCGATAGTGACGATCCAGTCATCCAAAACCATAAAGTCAGCACTCCCGTCATAAGTGGGAGGTCTAAATCGCTTGAAATGCGATATAAGGTTCATCTCCGGTGGTAGCGTCACTGAGGGTACCAGAGGAGCAGGATTAGTACGTACGACTTGAACTGTGATAGAATCTTACGCTAAGGGTTGCTGCGGAAGTGCGACAGACAACAAGGACTGAATCTACAACTGCATCACCACTAATTGCCTCAATAGGCCTCATTACTCTGATGCAAACTCTCGATCAATGCATCACTCTACGCACCTGACGACTCACCCTCTGACTTGGGTGTCGACCTCGTCGCAGGTCGCTTTGGCAGCATCTCTAAAAAAATAGAACGACTCGTCAAAAAAATCTTAGATTACAATTAGGCCACGCAACTAGTTCAGACTATACTTAAGATAGTTGCTTATGCTGCAACTTGCTCTGGGATTTTATAATGTTACTATGTCCTACTTAGGATGATATCCTCTGGTCCTATTTACTCATGTGCCTATGATATGAATGCATGAATTATTTATTCTTCTTTAAAATCATGTGTGTACATGTGTCATCATGTAAAACTTAACTTAGCACGCATGCATATGTGATGATATGCTATGCATGCAGTGCTATGCATTCTAAAAAGGCCTTAATGCCTGCATGAGCAGCGTACACATGAAATGTTATGCATCCCATACTACATAACATGACATGCATCGAAAAAAAAGAAAATGCGCTAATGGGTACCCATGTGATGATGGTTATGCATCTCATATTACATAACCATCACATGTTGACTCCTATGGTGGATCCATATACAAACACATATTATGCATCCCATATAACATAATAAGCCCTGTATACTTCTTATCATGCCATGAGTGTAGTGACTATGCTTCGATTAAGACATATTAATGACACATCAGTACGTGTATGCAAACGAATGACGGGAAACAAACTAAACGAATTAGTTGGTTCAACCAACTTGTCAAACCAACCTTCCTCTGATACCATCTGTCACAACCACATTTTCACCACCAATAAAGGGGTATCAGAGTAAGGGAAAAATGCATGTCATGATGCCACGTCAGTAGGGGATAACTGCGGAAGCTAAAGCAAAACACCTACTTAATCATGAAGAAAGATTCTTTAAGTTATTTAAAGGTAAAATCAGTTTAAGTGTGGTAGTTTGTCGTATCCCTCGGCATAGTGACACATATAGTCCACGAGAAAAGTAGTTATACGCTACAAAAATTAATTATTTTATAGAATTAGACGCCCTATATGAGTTTAGAGATTCCCAGAGAACACCACAAAGTATGCAAGTTCTAAATTTATAATAACAATAAAATGGATTTTTACGTCGTTAAATATAGTGTTTTAACATTTTAAAAATGTGTAATGCATGAGGTAATATTAGTAGTTTTATACTTGAAAATACCTACCATGCAATCCTAACATAAAATATCCCAGAGAGCAAGTAATCATATACACAGGAGGAAAACTAGCAGCTAGCAATTATCCAAAATCAACAATCCTGTGGGCGTCAACAAACTGACACGAACCCACAAAAAACAAAGTATGTCTGAACTAGCAAATAAAACAAAGCAACAATCTACCTCGCTACGACGAGGCAAATACCACAGCCAAGACAGCTGTCTAGGAACTCCAAAAGTAGCATGGCTATAAGCTACAACTCTGAACATGAGGCATTCCAAAGACAGAACACCTCAGCAAAAAAGTACAAGAGATGGCAGAAAGTACGCCAAAAGTAAACAAAGTCAAGGGGTACCAACCTGGTGTAGGGGAGATTGTGATACGTGCTCGACTACACTAACGAAAACTATCGTCACAAAGCATAAAAGCAAGATAGGAGGGCTTCGACCAAAAGCGAACGAAAAGGGAGTTGGGTTGGCTCCCAAATCCGAATGATAAAATCAATATAGAAGATTCCAGCCAGACTCGATACAACGTCCTTAAGACCTACCTCTCCAATAAGCACACAACTCACCACACCTACACAAGCATCTATTGCACCAACTTGAGCCGTTTCAAATGCAGCAATAATTTATTTCGGAACAACGGCAAACTTCAAATGGCGGTCGAGTTCCAGTTGAGATTAATTCCCTTGTTGACACAAAGTGTTCCAATCTTGGAGAGCAAGTCAAGGCTAGGCCAAGTCTCGCTCCCACAGCGGATCTTCCCAATCCTGAATACAAGAGATTCAATAACAACGAAGCCGAATCAGATTTTGCAAGTGATGTATTTTAAAATCACGGAAAAGACGGTTCGCAAAAGCCTCCACAAACTCAAAGCAAGAATCACTAAAGATGAAGAGATTACCCAACCAAGAACATCAATCACACAAGATAGGTGGGAGATTCACTCTCTCTAAGGAACCACTGACGTCACACCGAATGGGGCTGCAATATGAGACCGTGATACGTGTTTGACTATGCTAACGGAAACTATCGCCACAAAGAATAAAAGCAAGATAGGAGGGCTCCGACCAAAAGCGAACAAAAAGGGGGTCGGGTTGGCTCCCAAATCCGAATGATAAAATCAATATAGAAGATTCAGAGAAGAAGAAGAATTTGAATCCAAAGAAACTCCCTAGGAGAAATTCAGCCAAGAAGAGACTCCAAGCCGCCGGCCTTGTGGTGTGAAGCCGCCCCCCTTGCTTCCTTCCTCCCCTCTTCGGTGCGACGCCGGCGTGGCTTCCTTCAGTGCGACTCCGAGTAAGAAGTATTGCAGCCCCATTCGGTGTGAAGTCGGTGGTTCCGTGGAGAGAGTGAATCTCCCACCTATCTTGTGTGATTGATGTTCTGTGTTGGGTAATCTCTTCATCTTTAGTGATTCTAGCTTTGAGTTTGTGGAGGCTTTTGCGAACCATCTTTTCCGTGATTTTAAAATACATCGCTTGCAAAATCTGATCCGGCATCGTTGTTATTGAATCTCTTGTATTCCGGATTGGGAAGATTCGTTGTGGGAGCGAGACTTGGCCTAGCCTTGACTTGCTCTCCAAGATTGGAACACTTTGTGTCAACAAGGGAATTAATCTCAATTGGAACTCGACCGCCATTTGAAGTTTGTCGTTGTTCCGAAATAAATTATTGCTGCGTTTGAAACAACTCAAGTTGGTACAATAGATGCTTGTGTAGGTGCGGTGAGTTGTGTGCTTGTTGGAGAGGTAGGTCTTAAGGGCGTTGTATCGAGTCCGGCTGGAATCTTCTATATTGATTTTATCATTCGGATTTGGGAACCAACCCGACCCCTTTTTGTTCGCTTTTGGTCGGAGCCCTCCTATCTTGCTTTTATGCTTTGTGATGATAGTTTCCGTTAGTGTAGTCGAGCACGTATCACGGTCTCCCCTACACCACAACCCAAGACCAAAGAAAAATACTTATATAAAGTACAACGGTCAGGTACAAAGGTAAAAAGAGAACACTTACGTGAAGCATATCGTATGAACATGACACCCCTAATGCACAAGACTATAAGGGGAAAAGGTCGAGCTTAAACCATTAGGAGAGAAACAAATCCCTATTAGCCACATGTGGTCAACTCCACCAAAAACCAAAACGGGCGGGGTGGGCAACCCCGAAGATAATTTATCCGTTTAATTGCGGGGGAGACTAGATACTCCACCATTCATCGCAAATGCCCAAACACCCGGTAGAGCCACACAAAGTACTAATAGGGAGAACAAACATTGCGGCGGTGGTTTTGTCCACAAATAACACCCACAACAAAGGAAACCCAGAATGAAAACCCCATAAAAACACGGGTTTAGAGCTCAGAGGCCCACAACAACCATTCCTGGTCTCGAGGAGAGTCTCGCGCCATGGCGTCACCACGAAGGAAACCATGATATAAGTCTCAAGACTACAATTGCACATCGGATTCTACTGGACAGTTCTAGATTAGGAGCGGTTGATCAACCTTTAGGAAGAATTTACAATCCTAAAAGAACTCTAACACGCCTTACTTAAACGTTGAGGAACAGTTATAATAGTAAGACTCCACCACATATAACACTTACAAGATTAGGTAACAAAAATCACGAACAAGATGATTATAAACGAACTTGACAAGAGATCTAAATAGCACTAAAAATCAGCAAGTTAAGTAATAATCATGATAACAAAAGTTAGAAATTCTTGCAAATTAGGGTAAGGAAAGGAAGAGAAGGAGGAAACCGTGACTTGCCTTGGTTTTACGAGAGAAAGACATCCAAATCACACCACGACATAAATCGGGGCTAAAGAAGACGAGGGAAGTCGAAATCGAATATGCATGGTAAAAATATGAGTTAGGGCCAAAAATCTGAGGAAGATAAACTCAAGGAATGGGGAAAATTTTACCAAGATGACGAAGCTCTCGTAGAGAGCTTTTCAGATCTATATTCGGATGAAGAATTCGAGCACCGGAGCACCGTCGGCGGCCACCAGAAGGATATGGGAAAAGCTTCTCACTCTCGCTCATGCCGCTCTAGTTTAGGAGATAGACAGAAATTCGGTCGGCTTAAAGGGGAGGAAAAAGAAGTAGGTATATAAATGAGTGTAGTATTAGGATAACCACACTTAAGAAGTGAACCGGGGTCTGCTGAACTGGGTTTTCAAAAGGAATAGAGGATTTCTTGAGTGGAAGAAAATTACTCGAGTAGAAGAAACATCACTCGGGAACAGGTAGCAGACTACACAGGAACAGGCAAAGGCTTCTCGAGAAGAAGGTATGCAGTACTTGAGTACTGAAGAAGGGCTACTCGAGTACAGAAGAATACTTCCCGGGAACTAGAACGGATTACTCGAGAACAATATTGTCCTTCGCGAGAACTACATGGACTTCTCAAGAGCTAAGAAGGTAGTTTTTGAGAACAAGTACAGGCTTCTCGAGAACAGAAGGTAGTTCTCGAGAATAAGGTAGACTGTTCTCGAGAACAAGTAGCCAGTTCTCGAGAACAAGAAGCCAGTTCTGGAGAACAAGAAGTTCATCTCGAGAATAACCAGGCAGATTAAAAGAACCAGGAAGCACCTCTCGAGAACAAAAAGGCAGTTCTCGAGAACAAGAATGTATTCTCGAGAACAAGGCTGTAAATTCCCGAGAATAGAGCACATCTCGAGAACAACTAGGCAGAACTCGAGCACCAAATCAACTTCTCGAATACAAGCAAGAAGGACAAAAACCGCTCGATGCTTCGTCGAGCTCCGCTCGACGATCGTCAAGCTCCATACAACGCCGAGAAATGTCGTGAAACAATGAGAAATAAAAGTCCTCACAAAATAAGAAATAAATAAATTGAAACCCTAGAATTCTCCCTCCTTTCATAAGTTTAAACAATGAGAAATAAAAGTCCTCACTTATGTGCAGCCCAAATAAAAATAAAACACACACATAAGTTTAAACATAACATGAGAAATAAAAGTACTCACAAAATAAGAAATAAATTCAAATAAATATTAATAGGTTGTCTTGTGCCGAGGGCGGAGATTGTAGTGTCACTCCATAAGGTCACAATGACGCCACAAGTCTTTGGTTGGAGACAGAGAAAGATCTTCCTTAAGCATGCATTCATTGTCTTCATCATGTTGGGGGCTACTGTCTCCATCAATCCTCCCCTGCTCAAAAGTACTCATGACCGATGAGTTTGTCTGAATGTACCGGAGCAGAAGAGCATCATCCAAAAGAGCCACCTCCGATTCAGGGATCCAATAGCCATCAGAGGTCGGATGGTTTCGCCATCGAATCAAGTAGCGGCAAACATCACCACTTGGAGAGGAAAGCACTTCACCTTTGAGGATCCTATCAAGCAAAAAGGTGGTCCTTGGGAACCTTGGAAAATCATTAGTCAAAGAAGGATAAAAAGTTCTACTTCAACATTCAACTTACCTCTATTGGAGACCATTGGAGAGAGCAATCCAGGCAAAAGAACACCACCCAACACATTAGAAAACTCAGTGGACCCAAACGGACAGGCAGATAATTCAAGCGGTGGAGAAACATATGGCGTTAAATCAGAAACATTGAAAATAGGGGAAATTCCCCAATTAGTGGGTAACTCCAAAAGATATGCATTTTATCCTAATTTCTTTAAAATTTTAAAAGGTCCAGCTCGCCGATTTGCCAACTTTTTTTTATAGTGCCCGAAGGTATCCGTTCAGGGACGAGACGCACAAAGACTAAGTCACCAACCTTAAAGTGAGAAGCTCTCTTATGTAAGTTAGCATGAGATTGATAAGATGCATATTATGTTGGATCCCTAGTTGATTTGGGCTAGGTTCACTATCTTAGGATGTGACCCAACATGTATAGCTAGGGTCAAATTTGTGTCCTAGAGTCTAGGCTCAGTCTTTAGAGTCAACATCAGATGGACTAGCTATTAACAAGACCATCAGAGACACAAGAATTAGAAGATTTTCAGACTAAGTAAAATGAGTTCGACGTTCGTCGAACTCAGGTCGACGAAAGGCATTCTGAGCTCGACGATCTTGAGACATTTCTCTGTACTGAGCTCGACGATCTTTGTTCTCTATTCGACGAAGACCGAGATACTTCAACAAGCTAAAGTCAGGGCAGCCCCAGATTTTTCTAAGTCCAACTTCAGGCTTTGGTCTACGAACAACATTCTGAGCTCGATGAACTTGGACCTCAAGTTCATAACTTCTCAGGTCAATGAATTCAGTACTCTACTCGACGATTTCTGGTCTATGATTTGAATCTTTCTCAGTCAGAGACTTCTCGGAATCTAAGTCCACAATCATTCTCAGCTCGACGAATTTGGATCTCAGCTCGACAAATGAAGATTGTCAGTTCGACGAATGTTGAAGCAGAATTAACAAGTTTCCCTGGAAGACTAATTGCTATTGTCTGGTCGACAAACTCATCAAGCTCAGCTCGACGAACTCAAGCTCAGCTCGACGAACTATGAACTCAGCTCGACGATTTGTGTTCTTCGTTCGACGATTCCAGACTAGGTCTTCTCCAGTTTCCCGTCCCTTTTCTCAACGATGATTCCTGCGTAATCAATGCTCAATCTTCTCGGAATGTTACCGTTAGAACGTGCATTGATTATGGATTATTACATGCCGTTTTTCCATGGGACAGTTAGAGAATTCATTGATTGTCGCTTCCTTCCCAGGCCAATTGCATTTACTGCAAAAAGATTCTAATTTTGAATGTGTTCTTCAGTCAGTCTTAGAAGAAAAAGGGAAGATCAAGCAGTGATAGATACACAGATACTGACATACATACAGACACACAAGAAAGAAAATACATTCAAGAAAATTTACAGAAATCAAAAAGGTTTCAGTCTGCAATCTGCCTTAGCCAGAGAACATCACTTTCAACCCTACAGGACAACTTCAGAAGGACAACAATATTTCTATCTGTAAAATAAGTTCCTGAAGAATCTCTGGTTAAGGCAATCAAGTTGCTTTTGAAGACCTGTCACCCTGAAGTAGTGCTCTAGATTTCCTAATCCATTCAATATCTTAGGGGGAGCAATCTGCTGAAATCAATCCACTAGTCTTCTCAGTTGTTAATAAGAAAGAGAGGACACCATCACCCCTTTCCATCTTCTGTACAGGGTTTTAAGTCCCTTCAAAATTATTCCTGGTTGCAAGTCTCCTACTAAAAGACTAGAGGTTTTGGTTTTTGAGCACTTGAACAAAAGCTCATTGGTCTCATGCACCTGATCAAAAACCTTAGTGGATTCCTACCAGGGTGGTAGAAGAGTGGATGTACCCAGGTTGGGGAACCACTATAATTTCTTGTGTTGTCTGGTTGCCCTTTTTCTTGTGTTTTGGCTGTGCTCTGTGATTTGTTAGGTTATGTTGTTTATTACTTTGATTACTAACCTGTTCACTTAGGCTTACAGCAAAAGTTGTAAAACGTTAGTAGAGAGCATAATAATCTATTCACCCCCCCTCTAGAGTATTTCAGATCTAACCTGCACTTTCAATTGGTATCAGAGCCAGGTTGGTTAAACTACCACACCTTAAGAGGTTAATTGGTTGCACAGGCTAACACCTAAACCATAAAGATCACTCTTGTTAGATCTGAGTGTTTTGTTTCCTTTATTAGATTTATTTCCTCACAGAAATGGCTCAAAATAAATATTATGCAAGCATCAGACCTCCAGTGTGCAATCTTAACAGATTTTCCATCTGGAAGGCAAGAATCAAACTGTACATGAATTCCATTGATGAAGATATTTTTTCTTCTATCTTAACAGGAGTACCTCCAACACCTGCAGCTTCTACAAGCACCTCTACCAACATGACTGCAGTACCTCCTCCAGAGAATAATGATGCCTACAAGAAAGCCAAAATTGTAGATGCAAAAGCAATGAACATCTTGGCACAAACTATGCCAGATGACATATTTCAGAAGATGGCTGAGTGCACCTCAGCCAAGGCCATTTGGGACTCCCTCAATCAAATGGTAGCTGGTTCAGCTAATGAAAGGAAAGACAGGAGATCAAATCTCATATCCATGTATGAAAATTTCAAGAAGGATGAGGTTGAATCAGTTGCTGAAATGTACAATAGGTCGAGCTCAATCATCAATGAGCTTGAAACCTTGGATAAAGACATCACCCTGACAGAGGTGAATGACAAAATCTTGATGTGCTTCCCTAGCTCTTGGGACTCAAGAATCTGGCCTATCAAAGAAGCCAGGAGTCTGAATGAGATATCAACTGAATCACTGCTAGGCAAACTAAAATCTTATGAACAGTTGATTAAGTCAAGAGAAGCAGTTGAACGGAAGTCATCAACTCCAGTTAGAAAAGATCACAGTATAGCCTTCAATGCATCAGAGGAAAGTGAGACCTCAACATCCAATGAAGAACTCATGAGCCTCTTTGCAAAAAGATTTTATAAGATGGCTAGAAAGGACTTTAGAAGAAAATCATCCAGACAGGATGATAAGCCAAAATTTGACAAGACACCAACCAAGGAAGTTGTGTGCTTTGGATGCAGAAAGCCTGGACATTACATCTCTAAATGTCCAGAAAATCAGAAGAAGGAGAAAAGCAGAGAAAAGGACTCCAGGAGAAAACACAGCAGCAAACCCTCCTCCAGCAAATACAAAAATAGAGACAAAGGCTTTGTTGCTGAAACATGGAGTGATACTGAAGAAGAATCATCCTCTTCCAGCTCAAGTGAAGAAGATGAATAAGCCAGATCGAAGGAGGTTTGCCTTATGGCAATTGATGCCTCCAGGAGCAGTTCAGGATCAGAAGGAGAATCTGAAGATGAGGCAGCCTCAGAGTCAGAGGCAGATCAGGTTCTTTCAAGTTTCAATTTTAATTCTGATTCATTTAAAATTGAATTCAAAACTATGTGTTTAGACTTAATTAATTCAGAGAAAGAAATAAAAACCCTTAGAGAAAAACTAGGAAACCTTGAGTCTGTTAACTCAGAAAATCTGAAACTAAAAGATCAACTAACTTTAACACATGAGCAGATAATCAATTTAAAATCTGATTTATGTGAGGCCAAACAACTTGAGCAATCTCTCAATGGGAGAAGTCTCAAGCTGATGGACATAACAAGAACAGTGAATGCCAGATTAAATGGCAAGCTGAGCTTGGGTGCATCATCATGTTTGCCCTCCATAATTAAGAAAAATATTCTTACCACACCCATTAAATTTGTTTCTGCCAAGGGTAAAGAAAAGATAATAAACAAACCAATATCTGAAAACAATCCAAAACCCATAGACAAGAGCAATAGAAATCAGAAAATAGCTAATAAAAACAAGGTTCAGCAGCATTCGTCGAACCCAGATCGACGAAATGTGGCACGTTCGTCGAACCTAGATCGACGAACGCCGAACGCAAACTTCAGTAATAACAATTCATCTAACTGCGATCGACGAACTTTGTATGGTTCGTCGAGCAGAGGTCGACGAACATGGGGCGCAGAAAATGACTACTGTCATTCTCTGAGCAGAGATTGATGATCTCAGCCCAATTCGTCGAACTCTGGTCGACGAACTTACAGAAATTCGTCGAACCTAGAAGGACCAAACATAAAGCATTTCTCTTACAGAAATTCTAAGCCAGCTAATAAACCATTCAATCCAGTAGCTGATTGGGTTATTCCACCTAGGAGATATCACCCCTTAGGTTATAAATCTCAACCTACTTTATCAGTTATATCTAGTTTTTGATTTCAACCAAATAAAGGACCCAAGGTAACCTGGGTCAAGAACAATTGAGTTTTGTTTTTCATTACAGGTACAGGTGAAGAGCTGTCCAAGGGTAAGTCAGACCTGGTACTTGGACAGTGGTTGCTCCAAGCATATGACAGGCAGCAAGGACAATCTATCTAATTACAAGTCTAAGCTACGAACAAAGGTGATCTTTGGTGATTCAAATAGTGGCCAGTCTGAAGGATATGGAGCAGTAAAGATTGGGACAGCTACTTTCAAGAAAGTAACATATGTAAGAGGACTCAAACATAACCTAATATCCATAAGCCAATTATGTGATGAAGGTTATCAAGTACACTTTAACTCTACCTCCTATTCTATTATTAATAATGAAAACAAAACAGTTTTAATTGGATTTAGACAAGGTAACATATATCTAGTAGACTTTATTTCTACCAAAACTGAGGTTTGCTTACTCAATATAACTAGTAACCAAAATGAGTTGTGGCATAAAAGATTAGGTCATGTAAATCTTAAAAATATAGCTAGGTTATCTAAAGACAACCTTATTAGAGGCTTACCTTTTGGTCCCTACAAGAAGGAAAACCTATGCAGGGCTTATCAATTAGGAAAGCAAACTAAAACTAGCTTCAAATCCATTAATAAGAGTGATTCACTCAGGATTTTGTATTTGCTTCATGTGGACCTATTTGGACTCATTGCAGTACAAAGCCTAGGACGAAAGTCTTATACTTTAGTAATTGTTGATGACTTCTCCAGATTCAATTGGGTGGCCTTTCTGAGAACTAAGTCAGATACATTCAAGGTTCTTACAGATTTTCTCAGGACCATACAGATTGAGTTCTCTACTAATGTTGCAATGATCAGAAGTGATCATAGCACAGAGTTTGAGTCTCTTCTTATGCATGAGTTCTTTGAGAAGGAAGGTATCAGGCAGTGCTTCTCAGCTCCTAGAACTCCCCAACAAAATGGGGTAGTTGAAAGGAAAAATAGGACACTCATTGAATCTACTGGTACATTATTGGCAGATGGTTAGATGCCTCTATCCTTTTGGGCAGAAGCTGTAAACACTGCTAACTATGTCCTAAATAGAAGCCTTATACATAAGCTGAAAAACAAGACCCCCTATGAATTGCTTAAAGGAAAGAAATCTAAAATCACATATTTTAAACTTTTTGGTTGCATATGTTATATTCATACAAACAATAAAAGATACATTAGAAAGTTTGAGGCTAAGGCTGAAGAAGGGATTTTCTAGGATACTCCCAAGTAAGCAAGGCCTATAGGGTATTTAATAAATCCACTCTTAAAATTGAAGAGTCAGTCCATGTATCTTTTGATGAAGCTAACATGTCTTATAAGGAGAGAAAGATTTCTACCATAAGCTCTTTGTAGGTTCCACAACTATGTGAGTCTATGGATGGACTAAACCTTACCCAAGAGGTGTCAACCCATCCTTCTCCATGGGTTGGTGAAGACAGTGAAGAAGAACTTCAAGTGGAAGTGGCTGAACTTCCCCCAAGGAATTAACTACAAAAGTTATTGCTGAACAAACTCCACCCACTGATCTTGTCACACTTAGAGATCACCCCAGATCTCAAGTGATTGGAGACATTTCAGCAGGTGTACAGACAAGGCATCAACTCAACCAAGACTTGATGCATGCCTGTTTTCTCTCTCAGATTGAACCTCTCTCCATACATGAAGCTGAGCAAGATCCCTACTGGATCATTACAATGCAAGAGCAACTAAATCAGTTTGATAGATGTAAAGTTTGGAATTTGGTTCCAAGACCTCATAACTACCCAGTTATTGGAACCAAATGGGTCTACAGAAACAAGATAGATGCTCAAGGAAACATAGTGAGAAATAAGGCTAGGCTTGTTGCTTAGGGCTACAGGCAAGAGGAAGGAATTTACTGACCAAACCTTTGCCCATGTTGCAAGGTTAGAGGCCATAAGAATATTCCTTGCCTATGCAGCTCACAGGAGATTCAAAGTTTTCTAAATGGATGTCAAGAGTGCATTCTTGAATGGAGTGCTTCAAGAAGAGGTTTATGTGGAACAACCTCCAGGTTTTATCTCTCTAACTCAACCCTCTTTTGTATTTAAATTGCATAAAGCTCTGTATGGTTTAAAGCAAGCTCCAAGAGCTTGGTATGAGACCTTAACAAGCTTTCTTTTAGAGCATAAATTTACAAGAGGAACCATAGATAAAACTCTTTTCACTAGACATCATAAGGACCAAATTTTGTTAGAACAAATATATGTGGATGACATCATCTTTGGATCTACTGATCCCAAATTATGCAAGAGGTTTGCTGACCTCATGCATTCCAAATTTGAGATGAGTAGCATGGCTGAGCTTTCTTACTTCCTTGGTCTCCAAGTGAAGCAGCTCCCTGATGGTATCTTCCTCTCCCAATCTAAGTATGCTAAAGGGCTTATTAAGAAGTTTTGGATGGGTGATGCTTTAGGAATGAAAACACCTATGGCTACTAATGCTGTTATGGATTCTGATGCAGCAGGGAAACCTATAGATTACAAGCATTATAGGGCAATTGTTGGATCCCTATTATACCTAATAGCTAGCAGGCCTGACATCATGTTTGCCACATGCCTTTGTGCTAGGTTCCAGGTGAACTCTAAAGAATCTCACCTTATTTTCTTAAAAAGAATTTTGAGATATATAAAGAGTTGCCCAAATCTAGGACTCTGGTATCCTGTAGAGTCAGAATTTGAGTTAACTGGATACTCAGATGCTGATTATGCTAAATGTAGAGTGGACAGGAAGAGTACCTCTGGAACTTGCCAGTTCCTGGGTATGAGACTTGTCTCTTGGTTTTGTAAAAAGCAAACATCTGTGTCTACATCAACTGCAGAAACAGAAAATATGGCTGCTGGCAGCTGCTGTTCACAAATGTTATGGATACAAAACTAACTCCTAGATTATGGTGTCGACTTAAATAATCCAACTTTATTTTGTGATAATACTAGTGCTATTGCTATAGCACAGAATCCAGTTCACCATAGTAGGACTAAACATATTGATATAAGGCGCCATTTCATTAGAGATAGTGTAGATAAAAAGAAAATTAACCTAATCCATATTCCTACTGATTTATAGAGAGCAGACATTTTCACCAAACCCTTGGATTAGAAAAATCATCTGTTCTTTATAAATCAACTGGGAATGATCAATGGAGAAGAGTTAAATTAGTCTCTGTCTGCATTCGACGAATTTTCCAGAGTTCGTCGAACGGAGTTCGATGAATTAGGGAAAGTTTGAGAGATGCTCGTCGAACGGAGATCGACGAAGTCTCTGTGTGGAAACAACTTTTGTCAACCGGAGATCGACAAACTTTGCTTCAGAAGATATTTCATCGAACGGAGTTCGACGAACTATGTTCGCTTCTATTGAATGAGATCGACGAATTATCTATCTATATTTTATTTCGTCGACCTTAGTTCGAAGAATTTTCTTTATTTCGTGGAACAGAGATTGTCGATTCATATTCTGGAAAACCTTATATCTAGGTTTTCTTCGACCTCCATCCCGCGCTTTCTGTTCCCTTGCTCTTGAATGCCGTTTTCTCTGTCTATCTTGCAGGTGATTTCAATGGCGATTCCAGCAGGAGCTCTAACCGCAATGAAGTTTGATACCGGCTTTGACATGGATTTTGATTCATTACAGCATTCTGACCCAATATTTCTCTACATTCTGAAACTTCTAGAAGAACTTGGTCTCAAGGATTTTATGACTAGAAGAATCAAACTGCATGCAACTGAGATTAGAGAATGGGTATATACTTCGTCTGCTTCTGAGGATAATACCTTGACAGGGACTATCGGGGGCAATATTGTTTCTTTATCCCCCGCCGTTCTTTCTGAAATTTTTGAATTGGTAAATGGAGAAGATGATTTGGATGTAGATTCTGATGAGTATAACTCAATGCTGAAATTGACGGGGTTTACTGGGAGTAACCCTAACATGTTGTTAAAGAAACAACTCTCTGCTGCCTACCAGTTCTTGGCGGATATTATGGGAAAAGTGTTGATGGGCAAGCACTTTGCGCACGACTACATAACAATAAACCAATTCCTTGTCATGTGTGCAGTGGTCAACAAGAGACACGTTGCTTGGGGCCAGATCTTCTTTGAGTTGATCAAGAAGAAGAATAGTAAGAAAGATATTTGCTTTGGAAGAATCCTGGGGATTTTCCTTCAAGAAAAGGCTAGTGAATTTATGGTCTCCTCGACCATCTTCATCAATGCCAACAAGCGCCTCACATGTGCTTTGTTTCGCAGATGGGAGAGGACGATCTCCAAGCCATCCAAGACTTCCTCCATCTCCATCACAGCTTCTGAGAGCACAAGGGCTGTAAAGGCCACTCCCCACCCTGCAGAAGAGGTTCTCCCATCTCCACACCCCCTTCCAGCACAACCTCTCCCTTCCTCTCCCATTCCTTCTTCAACACTTCAATCTCCACAACATATTTTTGTGCCTACTCCACCCCCATCTCCACCACTAGACATCACTCACATTCCATCTTCCCCTCTTCAAGCAAATCAACAACCAACTCCTCCAGCATCACCATCTCCACCTCATCTGTTTAACATTCCACATTTTGATATACCATCCCCTTCTCCACCTCCACCAGACAACACCATAACAGATGCCTTTCCTCCTCTATCCCCTCCATATGTTCCCCTCCTTTCATCTACTTCTATAACCTCAACATCTACCTCTCCATCTCTGGACTCCTCCACTATATCTACAATCATATCCCTGCTCACTCCCCTCATCAAATCCCTAATCACAGAGGCCATAACACCTCTTGTGACTTCTATCAATTCTTTATCTGCCCAAGTTTCTCTCCTCTCTGCTGCCCCTCTTCATTCAGGGGCCTGACTCCAGGTTCTCCTGAACCCAAGCAGGGGGAGATGCTCTGTGATGAAGCAACAACAGATGCAGATGCAGCAACAGATACAGCAGTAGATGCAGATGCAGCAGCAGATACAGCAGCAGTTCCTCCTGCAGAAGTTTTGCCAGAATTTGATTCAGAGTTGATTGAATTGATTCATTTCGTGGACACTGACATTGACATAAATGAGTCAGTTCCAGAGCAAATAAAAATTGTTGGTGATTTCCTTTTAAATCCCATAGTTGATTTGGCTGTTTTGTTGAGAAATTTTGATACAATTTATATACAGTTTCCTTCCACTAAGCCACAGTTGGCTATTGTTCCTTATACTTCTCCAATAAGTCCAGCAGTTGATAAGCAACTCTGTGACAGTTTTGCAATTCCAGTTTTTTCTCCGACCTGTACAGCTATTCTACCCTCTCCAGAAGACATCTCAGCACCAATTTTTGTTATGGATGACTCACCAATGCCTGATCTGGATGTGTTAATCTTGGCAGATATTGAAGAGGAAAATAGGGCAGCATCAGAAAGCTCTGTCCCAATTACCTCTGATTCTTGTATAGTTTCTTCTGTAACTACTGCTGAAACTCCAGTTGTTGAAACTTTAACTTCTGCCCCTGCTTCAGAAAAGGCTATCATTGATGCTAAAGTACTGAAAGCATTGGATGCTTTATATTATAACCCTCAGGGTTCTGACAGTGAAAATGATGAAGATGATGATGAAGATGATTCAGATGAAGAAGCTGCCAAGAAGAAGAAAATGCTGTCAAAGAAAAGGAAGGATCCTCCTCCTCCTGCTCCTAAGCCCAATCCAGCAGCTGACACTCCCTACTACATATTGCATAATGTTACACCTTATAAGGGAATGCCTGCTTGGATGTGGTTATCTAAGAACCAGCAAAAGGAAAGGAAAAGAAGTAGGAGATATTATCCTCCTCCAGTTCATAGATACAGAAAAGACCCTCCTCCTCCTCCTCCAGCAGCTGGTGCCACTAGCTCTAGCTCTCATAGATCTGCCCCCATGCAAACTTATTAGAGACATCAAGGGAGATCCTCTGGAAGCATTCAGCAAGGGCATCACTCCTTAGGAAATCAACAGCAACATCAGCAGCAACAACAACCTATCTCTGAAGATTAGAAGGCTAAGAATCCTGAAAGGCCATACTCTCCTCCTATTCCTTTTGAAGATCCTGAAACAGCCAACACTGCAAAATGGCCAGGTTCCAGCAACTTATTGGTCTGTCCCTGATTAACAAAGCAAAGGCTGAAGGAAAGGATATTTCTGGATTCACAACTATGTCAAAGTATAGAAAAGAAGAACTAAAAAGGTTTGACAAAGGCAACAAGCTCTTCAATGTTTATGACTATATGAAGCTCCATCCAGAGGCTGTTGTTCCCAGAGCTTCCAGTCAGAAAATGCTTGGGATAGCTGATATGACAATGACTGCAGCTCAGGCAGCTAATCCTAACAGAGAAATCAAATTCTCAAAGCTAGGAGCTAGCAGTAGCAGGAGCAAAGAGAAAGAGAAAGATAAGTCCATGCAGAAGAAGCAGAAGAAGTAATCTTTACTTTGTTTCAATTTCCTTCTGCATTTTCTTTCAACTATGTTATGTGTTTAAACAAAGCCTATGTATACATATATATCTGCTGCATGTGTTAGTAATTCTCTGCCACATATATTTCTCTTCTTGCTTTGTTTATCTGTTTGTTTATGTTTTTAGTCTCTTAGTGACCTCACCCAAATAGGGGGAGATTGTTGGATCCCTAGTAGATTTGGGCTTGGTTCACTATCTTAGGATGTGACCCAACATGTATAGCTAGGGTCAAATTTGTGTCCTAGAGTCTAGGCTCAGTCCTTAGAGTCAACATCAGATGAACCAGCTATCAACAAGACCATCAAAGACTCAAGAATTAGAAGATTTCCGGACTAAGTAAAATGAGTTCGACGTTCGTTGAACTCAGGTCGACGAAAGGCGTTCTGAGCTCGACGATCTTGAGATATTTCTCTGTGCTGAGCTCGACGATCTTTATTCTCTGTTCGACGAAGACTGAGATACTTCAACAAGCTAAAGTCAGGGCAGCCCCAAATTTTTATAAGACGAACTTCAGGCTTTGGTCGACGAACAAGATTCTGAGCTCGACGAACTTGGACCTCAAGTTCACAACTTCTCAGGTCAACGAATTCAGTACTCTACTCGACGATTTCTGGTCTACGATTTGAATCTTTCTCAGTCAGAGACTTCTCAGAATCTAAGTCCACAATCATTCTCAGCTCGACGAATTTGGATCTCAGCTCGACGAATGAAGATTGTCAGTTCGACGAATGTTGAAGCAGAATTAACAAGTTTCACCGGAAGACTAATTGCTATTGTCTGGTCGACGAACTCATCAAGCTCAGCTCGACGAACTCGAGCTCAGCTCGACGAGCTGTGAACTCAGCTCGACGATTTGTGTTCTTCGTTTGACGATTCCAGACTAGATCTTCTCCAGTTTCCCGTCCCTTTTCTCGGCGATGATTCCTGAGTAATCAATGCTCAATCTTCTCGGAATGTTACCGTTAGAACGTGCATTGATTATTGATTATTACATGCCGTTTTTCCATGGGACAGTTAGGGAATTCATTGATTGTCGCTTCCTTCCCAGGCCGATTGTATTTACTGCAAAAAGATTCTAATTTCGAATGTGTTCTTCAGTCAATCTTACAAGAAAAAGGGATGATCAAGCAGTGACAGATACACAGATACTGACATACATACAAACACACACAATAAAGAAAATACATTCAAGAAAACTTACAGAAATCAAAAAGGTTTCAGTCTACAATCTGCCTCAGCCAGAGAACATCACTTTCAACCCTACAGGACAACTTCAGAAGGACAACAATATTTCTATCTGTCAAAGAAGTTCCTGAAGCATCTCTGGTTAATGCAATCAAGTTGCTTTTGAAGACCTGTCACCCTGAAGCAGTGCTCCAGATTTCCTGATCCATTCAAGATCTCAAGGGGAGCAATCTGCTGAAATCAATCCAGTAGTCTTCTCAGTTGTTAATGAGAAAGAGAAGACACCATCACCCCTTTCCATCTTCTGTATAGGGTTTTAAGTCCCTTCAAAATTATTCTGGGTTGCAAGTCTCCTACCAAAAGACTTGAGTTTTTGGTTTTTGAGCACCTGAACAAAAGCTCATTGGTGTCAGACACCTGATCAAAAACCTGAGTGGATTCCTACCATGGTGGTAGAAGAGTGGATGTACCCAGGTTGGGGAACCACTATAATTTCTTGTGTCGTCTGGTTGCCCTTTTTCTTTTGTTTTGGCTGTGCTCTGTGATTTGTTAGGTTGTGTTGTTTATTACTCTGATTACTAACCTGTTCACTTAGGCTTACAACAAAAGTTGTAAAAAGTTAGTAGAGAGCATAATACTCTATTTACCCCCCCCCCCCCGCTAGAGTATTTCAGATATAACTTGCACTTTCATATTGTTTGGTTAGCGCCTCATTAATGTGCTTATGTAAATTGTGAACATGAGAGGAAAAATCTTGTGTAAATTGACTTGACTTATAAGATGGAGGTAACATAATCAAGTCAAGTGGCACTGGTGCTTTATATCCGTGCACGATTTCATTTGGTCATAAACCTGTGTACCTATTTTTTAAATTATTATACGCAAACTGAGCATGGGGAAGGATTAGGTCCCACGTACCCTTGTGGTCACCCACAAGACAACAAAGTAAACTACCCAAACTTCTATTTATCACTTCAGTTTGACCATCCATTTGTGGATGGTAGGTCGAAGAAAACAATAGTTTGGTGCCCATAATCCTCCACAGGGTCTTCCAAAAATAACTATTAAATTTCATGTCCCTATCGGTCACTAAAGTTTTTGGAAAGCCCCGATGCCCAATAACTTCCTTAAAGAATAATTTCGCTACATGTGACACATCGTTGGTCTTATTACACGCAATAAAATAGGCCATTTTAGAAACCCGATCTACTACCACCAGAATGGAATCATGACGTCTAAATGTGACAAGTAGGCCTAGAATAAAATCCATACTAACATCTTCCCATGGAATGGAAGGAATAAGAAGAGGGGTATAAAGTCCCGCATTCGTATTACTACTATTAGCTAATTGACACGCGCGACAACTTCCCACAATTTTATTAACCGTTGACTTAAGGTCGTGCCAGTGGAACTTATCTTCTACTAACGTAATGGTCTTGTCACGCCCGAAATGACCACCTAAACCACCGCTATGTAATTCCCACATAATGAAATGACGTAAGGAAGAACGAGGAATACAAAGCTTCAAATGCTTAAATAAATAACCGCCCCAAATATAATATGCTGAAATGTTAGTGGGAGAGTTGTTTTGCGTGGAATAATAGATTTCCTTGAAATCCGGGCAATGAACGTACTCATTCTTAATCCTATCGAACCCAATCACTTTCACGTCTAGCATAGACAACAATAACGAGACACGACTAAGAGTGTCCACCACACATTTTAGAGTTCCCTTAAGATGTTTTATTATAAAGGTGTACTCCTGAAGGTAGGAGACCCATTTAGCATTCCTTGGGCTAACATTATTTTGGGAATTGATAAACCTCAAAGTCTCGTGATCAGATAGGATAACAAATTCCTTAGAGAGTAAATAATATCGCCAATGTTGTAGACACCGAATAACCGCATAAAACTCCCTATCATAATAAAAATAATTTAATTTCCGCCACGCAAGCTTCTCACTAAAATACCCAATAGGATAACCCTCTTGACTCAATACACCACCAAGACCGACTCCAGACGCATCACAGGACAATTCAAAAACCCTATTAAAATCCGTTAATCATAAAAGAGGAGCTTCCGACATTCGGATTTAATCATTTCAAACTCTTTAGCGGCTGATTTGGTCCACGTGAAATCTCCTTTCTTCATGCACCCCGTGATCGGTGTCATGATACTACTAAAATCTCTGATAAATCAGTGGTAAAAGGTAGCTACGCCGTGATAACTCTGAACATCCCGTATATTGGTTGGTTCCGGCCAATCCTTAATGGCTTGGACCTTCTTAGGATCAACATGTATGCCCTCCGAACTCATAATATATCCAAGGAAATCCACAAATGGAATGGAAGGCAGTTCAAGCGTATTTGGGTTCTCGCCTTACCTTTAGCATGGACTTTCATCCTCAGACGGACGGTCAGTCTGAGAGGACCATTAGAACTATGGAAGATATGTTGAGGTTGTGTGTATTGGATAGAGCGGAGCCGTTGGAAAGGATCTTACCAATGGTTGAATTTTCATACAACAACAATGATCAAGCTAGCTTCTGGATGACACCCCATGAAGAACTTTATTGAAGGAGGTGTAGAACACCATTATTATGGGTGCAAGATGAAGACCCGAATATTTTGGGAATCGAGTATATAGATGACACCAAGGTTGTGGTTCGATTGATACATGATCACATGCTCGAGGATCAGAGTCGGTAGACAAAGTATTATAATGAGAAGCATAGGATGGTGGAATTCCAAGTGGGTGACAAAGTGTACTTAAAGATCCGACCGATGCATGGAGTGTCACGTATGTGTGGTTTGAGGAAGAAACTCGGCCAAAGATATGTGGGGCCTTATGCTATATTCGATAGGATTGGACCGTTGGCCTAACGGCTGGAGCTACCACTAGAGCTGGAAAATTTGCACGACATCTTCCATGTGACTTCGCTTCAAAAAGCATTTCTATGGCCCGATCAGCATGTCCTCACCACAAATAGAATAGTGGCAACTGATAGGTCTGTTCGACTACAGTCGGTGTGGATAGTGGACATCGAGTCAAGGAACTTGCGTCGGAAGAGTGTTCCTTTTGTGATGGTCTTGTGGTCTAATCATGGGAAAGAGGAATATGTTAAATTTTCTCAACGTGGTCAGCAAGATAGCCCAAACACCAAATTAATATCTTCGGAACTACCCAGTTCACACGCTGAACCTGCGGAAAACCCAAGGACTAGAGGTTGCACCCAACAAAACAATGGAAGCACAAGAAGGTCTTATTATGCATTCACTTCTTTACAATCCGAGGCATACATAGCGAGACATGATTTCGCTAGTATTACAGCTGTAAACAGAAAGAACCAAAAACAAGCCGGGCGGACAGCACTCCAGTCCGCCGAGACCGCGAGGTCGCCGAGACCGCCGAGACCGCTGAGCTCGCCCAAGCTATGCTGCAATCCGCCGAATACCACGGAGTCCGCCGAGACCGCGAGGCCGCGCGGACAGACCGTTATTCGCCTCCTGCTGAACCCGAACTGAGGAACTCCCCTACCCGCCTGAAACCGGCAGACAGGTTATTGAAGCTGGGAAAGTTGAAACAGAACTGACAAGCCGCAGAGCGACCTCCTGCTGAGTCCGCAGAGACCGCACACTTCCAAGCACTGACCGAAGTCAAAGCCAAGCTCCTGGCTCCTTGAAGTTATCCGCGCGACCTGCACACAGCAAACCGTCAGCCTGAAACAATCCGCGCGGACTGGAAAACACAGACCGCAGCACTCGCCCAACCCAATTTACTGTTCACTCACGTTACTCAGATTACTGTAGTTGTGCCAGGGGGGTCCTATTTATAGGCAAGGTGAGGAGTGTGGTCACCGCCCAAGAGATAGCGACACCACCCTCAGTCCGCGCGAATACAACCACCGTCCGCTGAGTCCGCATGGACTTAGCCGGATACCAAGGAAACCGCCAGGAGCAAGGCAACCATTGACGAACCCTCTCCAGTCCGCCCAAGCTAAGCGGACAAGGCACCAGCCCGCAAAGCTCCAACTGCTTCAGGACAGCAAACCCCCTTCAATGGCTGTCCGCACCAACCCGAGGCAGTCCGCAAGACTCACACCTCAATCCGCCACAAGTCCACGACCAAAGGCACAGCAACAGTCCGCCCGGTCACAGCGGACTTGGCGGACACAGCGGACACCATGAACTTGGCACAGTGTGTGACCAAGTCCAAAACTATCAAGGGCCAGTGCGAGCATGGCGGACACAAGGTCCCGTCCGCCAAACACCCTAGCACAGACCGCAACCAGTCCGCGAGCTCCTCGCACTTGTCCAACGCAGCAGCTTCCTCCCGGACTCCAACACCAGTCCGCCAACCGGTCTCCACAGCAAGACCTGCTGTAACACCTGAGCTCGACAAGGCCTCAGCCAAGCTCAAGGCCCAGTCCGCAACAGCCCAAACCGCGGACACACCAGTCCGCAAGGCTTCCCGCGAACTCGAACCAACCCGCCAACAGCGCAAGCTTGCACCCGCGACCACTGAGCAAAGCACCAGTCCGCAAACCTCAGTCCGCCCAGTCCGCCCAGTCCGCCAAGGCTGTCCGCACAGGCCGCGCGGCCTGTCCCGTCGCCCACTTCCACTTCACAAATTTCAACACTCCCCCTTGAAGTGAGAAGTGGTGACCAAGCCCAGCAAGCTGCGCAAGCGTTCAAAGGGACCCTTCGACAGCGGCTTCGTGAAGATGTCAGCAAGATTATCTTCACTCCGAACATGCCCGACCAGCAGAGACCCCTCCAACACCTTCTCCCTGATGAAGTGGTGATCAATCTCTATATGCTTGGTCCTGGCGTGACACACTGGATTGTTAACCAGCTTGAGAGCACTCTCATTGTCACCCCGGAGTAAAGTAGGCCCTTACACTTCTTCATGAACATCCTCTATGAGTCTCCTCAACCAAACGGCTTCCCGAGCAGCCAAGGCCGAAGCCTTATACTCCGCCTCCGTGGTTGAAACCGACACCGAGTCCTGCTTCTTGCTACACCACGAGATGCTAGCTGAACCGCAAGTGAACACATAACCAGAAGTAGACCTTCGATCATCCGAATCACCGCCATAGTCAGCATCCGTGTACCCGAGCAATGCAAACTCCGCATCCCTTCCATAGAGGAGTCCCATCTCAGAAGTCACCTTGACATACTTCAGAATTCCCTTCGCCGCCACTAGATGAGATTGCCTTGGTTCAGCCATATACCGACTTACTCGGCCAACAGCATAAGAGATATCCGGCCTTGTAATCGTCAGGTAAATCAAGCTCCCAACAAGAGCCCTGAACACCAAGGGATCATGAAGAACCCTTCCCTCATCCCGTCGAAGCTTCAGCCCAGGTTCCAGTGGAGTAGAGCACTTCTTCCCTTCGCCCATGCCAAACCGCTTCACAATGCGATCAGCATACCCTTTCTGGCTAATGAGAACCCCACACTCCTTCCTCTCCACTTCCAGACCAAGAAAGTGATGCAATTCTCCCAAGTCTTTCATCTCGAAGCGTATAGCAAGCTCTCCCCTGAGCCTTGCTATTTCCTCCTCCGAGTTCCCTGTGATGATCATGTCATCCACATACAGTAGGACCAAGACTCTTAGCTCTCCCTTCTTCTTGACGAACAAGCTAGAATCCGAGTTAGAAGCAAAGTATCCACAGAATTGCAGGTACTCTGCAATCTTCCCATACCACGCTCGAGGAGCTTGCTTCAACCCATAGAGAGCCTTCCTGAGTTTGCAGACATAGTCCGGATGCTTCTCAGAGACAAAACCAAGCGGCTGATCCATGAAGATGTCCTTGTCAATCTCTCCGTAAAGAAAGGCATTCTTCACATCGAGTTGCCACAACCTCCATCCCTTGCTAGCAGCCAAGGCGATCACCACTCTTACAGATGTCATCTTCGCAACTGGACTGAATGTCTCCTCATAGTCTTCTCCATACTGCTGTGAGAATCCTCTAGCGACCAGGCGAGCCTTGAAACGATCAATGCTCCCATCAGCCTTCTTCTTCAACTTATACACCCACTTGCAAGTAACCGGAGTAATGCCATCAACCTTGGGCACAAGGTCCCAGGTTTCATTCTTTTTCAGAGCATCAATCTCTTCCTTCATGGCATCATCCCACTCCTTCACTCCAGTGGCCTCGTTGAAGTTTGCAGGCTCTCGCTCATCCAGAGGACCTGCAAAGAAGTAGGAGACAAAGCTCACTCCATTCCCATCACAGTACCGAGCCGGTGGCTTAACCACCCTCTTCGATCTCCGAAGACACGGCTCCTTGCTCACGGCTTCCGTTACTTCTTCAGGCTCCACTCCTACCTGGGGCAAGCATTGAGTAGTGCTCCCCCTGCTTCCTGAGCCAGAAGGCTCAGCCTCGGAGTTTGAAGCAACAGGAGCTGCTGGTGAAACAGCAAGCTCCTCTTCCAAGCCTTCAGCAGCCTCCACCGGTGCTTCCTCAACCTTGCTACTTCCGGTAAGCTCCACCGAGCCACCTCCATATGACGTCAGCTCGTCAAAGACAACGTCTCTTGACACCACGAACTTCTTCGTCACAGGGTCCATGCATTTCCATCCCTTCTTCCGCTCATCATAGCCAACAAAGACAAGTTTCCTTGACTTCGCATCCAGCTTTGTCCGTGAAGCATCCGGGACATGCACATAGCAAGTTGAACCGAACACCCTAAGGTGTCCCACACTCGGCTTCTCTTTCAGCAACAGCTCAACAGGAGTCTTCATGTTGATAGGGCTGAGTGGCATCCGGTTGATAACATAGGCAGCACAAGACATTCCCTCCGCCCAAAAGGACCTTGGGATATCTTTCGCATGAAGCCAGCATTTGCAGGTCTCCGTCAAATGACGGATCTTCCGCTCCGCTACCCCATTTTGTTGTGGAGTGTGAGCACAAGTAAGCTCTCGTTGGATCCCGTGCTTCCTGCAGAAGTTAGAAAACTCGGAGGAAACAAATTCACCCCCGTTATCAGTTCTAAGCTTCTTAATCCGCAAGCCAAGCCGGCCTTCTACCAACTCCTTGAACTCCACGAACAAACGGAAGGCTTCCGACTTCTCTTTCAAGAAGGACACCCAAGTATACCTTGAGTAGTCATTGTAACATCCCATTTCCAACTAGACCCCTAAGAATGGTTTTGGCCATGACTAGTTCATGACAAACCCTAGGAAGCCAGAAATAGGCTGGGAGATAGGGGACAAAAAGGTGGGAGATCATCATGGTCTGCAAATAGTAAAACTCTAAACAATGGTTTGGGATGACCATGGGCTACACCCTAACCCCAATACCCTACCACAACACCCCTAATACCTTGGGAGGCCCATTAGAGCCAAAAGGACCCATTAGGGTCAACCCAAGAGGCTCAGTTGACCAAGGTCAACCCTAGCCCTAAATGGGTCAAACTAGCCTACCTAGGGTCAATTGACCTACTCTTAGCCTAGAGGACCCCACCTATGCCCTCCCAACCCTAAAGTGAGGTCAATGGGTCACTAAGGACACATTGGGGTCAGCCCTAGAGGCCAGGTTGACCCAAGTCAACTCAAGCCCCTAATCTGGTCAAAGTACCCTTACTAAGGGTATGTGACCTCCAAAGTGCAGGGTAACCCTACATAACCCTTCCTAGACCTTAGGGGAGGCCAATGGGTCACCAAGGACCCAATGGGGTCAACCCAAATGGTTATGTTGACCCAAGTCAACTCGAGACCTAAAATGGTCAAAGTGCCCTTACCAAGGGGCATGTGACCCCCACGATGCCCAACCAACCCTACTCAAGTCTTCCTAGACCTTCAGGGAGTCCAATGGGTCACCAAGAACCCATTGGGGTCAACTCAATTGGTCATGTTGACCAAGGTCAACTCTATTCTAGTGTTAGGTCAAATTAGCCTAAATGGGCTAACCCAAGCTCAAACCCATTTCCCCCACTTGGGCTAACCTCATTTTTATTATTAATATGAGTTATTGGGCTGCAAATAGGCTGGAGGAGAGATCAAAATTCGGCCATGGTGAGTAGGAGAGAGAAAGCTCCATTTTTCTCTTTAATGGAGGAGAGAGAAAGTGAGAAAAGAGGCCATTCATGGCCAAGGGAGATCAAGGGCCTCTCCAATTGATTCCAAAGGCTTAATACATTCCCCCTCATCAGTTTTAAGGAGTTTAATAGCCATGGCTAGCCACCCAAGGTGGCTGAATTTATTTCCTCCAATAGGGAAGAGAGAGAAAGAAGAAAGAGAAGGCCATTCATGGTGGGGAAGGTGAATCACCCCTCCATTCTCCACCAATTAATTAGTATTCATCTCCCCTATCAGTTTTGAGGAGTTTCCAAACGAATTGGGACAAAGGGGAGGTGAATTTCCATGGGTTTTCTCCAAAACCGAAATTCCAATTCATGACCATTAATGGATTTGAAGCCATGACCCTCCCTCTCCCCCAACCCATTTGATGCTTTTAAAAGCTTCCATGGGCCAAGAGAAATCGTTTCCACCCTTCACCTAAAGAAACCGGGCGGTTTGGTAGTGAAGTTGCAAGCATCGGAAAGCTCCACCACCGGCCATGGCGCACCACCACCACACTCGACGACAAGCTCGGTTAAAGGTCCTCCTCTACTCCTTCTTCCGTGGGTAGATCTTAGGAATCGTTTAGGACAAGAATCAGACTCAATTGAGCCGATCCAAGTTTTCATTTTCATGGTTTTTCCAAAAAAAAATGGTGGTCGGGTTCGCCGGAAACCACCCCTCCGGCGGCCGTGCCGCCGCCCGGCGATAGCCCCCACCTCAACGAAGGTGGTGGCGGTGGTGGCCGGCCAGGGAGGTGGCCGTGTGGCCGGGAAATGCTCTTAGAATAAGCTCCAGGTTCGGCCAATCATGGCCCTTGGCTGGAGGAAGAAGATGACCAGGAGCCCCACGATTTGCTTTAAGATTCGTGCAGCATCATTTCTTTTATTTAGTTTTGATTTCTGAATTTTCTGTCCTGTTTTCTGGGCTGTTTTGCAGTAATTATTAAAAATACTTAGGTCCACCTGGTGGGAAAACGTTCAATATGGAAGTTGTAGCCCTATGGGTCTACTGTAATCCAAAATTGATTTTGACCAATTTGGCCGTCTGGTTGGACCAGGGCACCCATTTTGGTGGGACCTGTACCTAGGGCTAACCTGAGATTCAAATGGATGCCCACCCTTCATCCCTTGTCCAAATTGGCTGAAATTTGGACAGAGGATCATTCGTATCTATACCTAGGGCCTGTCCAAAAATGGGAATTTTTGGAGAAAATATTTCTATAGTTTTTATAAAATTTAATAATCCATAAATAAATTAACTAAGTGTCCTAAACACCTCCAAACCCTCCCAAATTTTGGTGAGTGGTCCATGGGTTCAATTTAGGTATCTGTATAAAATTTCATTTAATTTGGATGTGTTTTGAATAGGTTTTGACCCAACCCTAACTATACCTTAATAAGGGCATTTTGGTCAAAAGGTGCACTTCTGATTTTGAGTGACCAAATCACCTCAACAGAGGCTGAAATTTGGGACACTGACTTGTTATAGCACTTATCACCTCCCCATGGAATATGGGATAGAGAGGAATAGATTTGCCCTAAGTTCCTAGGTCAAACCCTAAGGAGGGACCTTTTGGCCTTGTGAAGGGTATGAGTCCTAAACACCTTGGATGAACTCCAAATTTTGAAAGGTGGATCCTAGGATATATAGAACCCACTGTTAAAAATATTAGCTAATTTTGAAAAGGATAGGGGCCTCAAAACCCTAACCCTAGCCTAGGACCTAAAACTTGTAGTGTAAGTTTAGGTTAGCTAAACATCTTGAAACTTAACCAAATTTGGGTAGTGAGGGGATTTGGGTATGTTGAGCCTCTGATAATTTACTTGAGGAATTTTGTACAATATTTTTAGCACTTCATTTGTAATCAATAGTAATGCCCTAATAATTATTTTGGCTATTGTCGTCTCACTGCCCATAGAGAGAGTATGAAACATGGGCAGAGTTAGTTTTAGGTTATAATAACCTTGTATGAATTTTGTTAGAATTTTTGGATATCTATTTAGGGCATCTACTTCACAAGTGCTTTATTTTGATTACATATTAAATAATTCTTGTCAGAGGCCATTACTTACTGAAAAATCATGAAACTTGTTGCATAGTGTTTTTAGCTCAATGTTATCATATGAGAATATTTGTGGAAATATTTGATGACTAATTAGCATACTTTGTTCATTAACCCTTAAATTAGAAAGTTCATAAAAAAATCAAATATAGCCTTATTTCCAAATGATAAATTATGAAACTTTTTATAGGGTACTTGTAGTCCATCACAATCATCCCTGAATTTTCTCTGAATTTTTAGAGGTATATTTTCTCTAGAATCTTTTAAAATGACTTATTATGGGGCATCTTTGAAATTAAATTTAAAGGCCTATACTTTGCTGAAAAATTGGAAGACTTAGGATTTAGAGTTGATTAGGAATTTTGTAATTATCATAAATTTAGTGGATTATTATCTTGTCTTAAAATGGTACTTCATGTTCAAACCTGGGCCTTTTGGGACACTAGAATAAATAAATTAATTATCAGACAAATTAGGAAAATTATGGATTTCTGTATTTATGCTTCAAATGTCTTTTTAGCCCTCTAATAATTATCATAAGGGTACTGGATGAGTATTTCATGTACCACCCTTTTTACGGGTCATGTAGCTTAAGTGGTCTGCATATAGCAAAACTGCAGGATTTCATTTGGATGTGAATTAGGGCACGTATGATGGGTCTTGATGGTTTGCTGTAAGGACAAGTGGAATGGGCTGCGTCTTTGGAAGATGAGTGAGTAGGGTGTGGTTTTGTCTAAGGTTTATAGGCGTTCGGGTCCGACGAAAGATCGTCCTACCCGAGGAGAGTTGGAGTCAAATTACCCTAGGATTAGCATATCGAAATATGAGAAAATAAAGGGTAAGGGAATCAACCAATAACAAAATAAGTACCTTGCGAAAGGGAACGCTGGGCGTAATCCCAACACAGTTCCTAGTGCCCCTTGAGAGCCCTTCACAGGGAATACCGGGGGCAGTCCTGGGTTAACGTAAACTGTTTTAACAAGCTGAAAAGAGTAACTTAGTAATTAGGGTTGCACATTCCACAACACTGATGGCACCGGATGTTAGTTAGGAGCTTCGGCTCGGATGGTTAAAAGGCGGACTTTGGGTCCGGGGAGCTTCGGCTCGATTGTTTGAGTCGGACGTGTTGGTCCGGGGAGCTTCGGCTCAGTTCTTGATTACGCTAATTTGCATGTGCATAACAGGAAAGGAAATTAAGGTGGTGGGTCTTCGGTATTGGAGGGTCGATGCACCGACGCCAATACGTTGACTCGGCAAGTGTGGTTAGCACTTCGCCAACAGAAGTCCGGTGCGCCAGCCGGCAAGAGTACGCAGGAGTCCGCTTCGTGCACCAAGCGTTGAGGCGTACGATAGGTCTGACCGGTAGTGCTTTACTGGTTTAGAGGTGGGCGAGGCCCAACCCACCGCTTCCGTCTGCCACTACGGAGGTATCCTGGGAGGTTACGGCTCCAGAAAGGGGGAACTAAAGGTCTGTGTGCACAGAGTCGGGTGTGTGCGTTGCACTTGCATGTCCATCATACCCACTTGCATGTCATAGCATAATCGATTCATTTAACCCCTGACACCTAATGTATAAGTGGAATGGGACGCTTATACATTAGGACCTGCAAAACGACCCCTTAGTCTATAAGCTTGTGTGGACAAGTTTATAAATTAAGGTTAATTTTTGATATATATATCCAATGTTATTGATAACCGACACCCCAACGTATAAATTGGTATGGGACTTTTTATACGATGGGAGCCTTGCAGAAGACCCCTTGACTTATGTGTTTCCACATAAGTAAAGGTTACTTTTCAAATTTCAGCTTATTGCCTTATTATGCTGTAGAATTTGCTAGTATAGGTCCACTGCCATCTGCTTTTGATATTCTCCACCTTCAAGTCCTCCCCTTTCTTCCTCTCCGCTCGGTGCCTAGGAGCCGTGGGGGAAGGGGCGGGGGATGATAGGACTTAGTCTTTTAGACTAACGGTTTTCGAACCGCATCATTTAGGGGATCGTGGAGACCAGCATGGAGGAGCAGCCCCAGAGACCGGTGCGCTTGGAGGTGGGGCAGTCTAGCTCCGGAGTTCATACAGCCGGGACTGTGAGTCTCGACCTTGAGTAGTTTTTCAGCTTTTGCTTCCGCATGAGTGATTTTGTAGTGAGGATATGTTGTACCGGGCATAAGCCCGTATTTTGCTACTCTGATGTTATTTTCTGTGGACACTCCCTTCGTGGAGTTATATTTATATATGTCATGTGATTCTCTGTGGACAGATAGTTTCCATTTTACTTTATTATGCTACTTTTCTGTGATCGAATTGGCCGGCAGAATCGGCGCCTTGTGGTGATGACCCTTCAGGGCGTGAAGGAGTCACCGCAAAACGGCGGTTCTGGGCCTAAGACCCCGGTGTTGAAAAAGAAAAAAAAAAGGGGTCTTACAAGTGGTATCAGAGGAGACCTCGATCGACAAGTAGCTGTCCACAACCCTGGGTCACCCCCGCGCGGGTTTAGTTTGGGGACAAACTAAGCAGCGGAAGCGTGGTGTGCCCATATGGGGGGAATCACATGTAAATTGTCCACTTTCATTAGGCATTGAGTCGATTACCTACTGTTGGGTATTGTATCCACAATGTACCTGATTTGCAGAAGCCCCTGACAAGCTAAGGAGAATAGACTATGTATTTGATAAACTTTTTCAAGTTGTACTTGCAGTTTCTCCACGCTAAGTGCACACCAATGTCAGGGTGCAGTAGGTCAATATACACGGATCTGCACGACGTAATCCCTCGTTGAGCAGATCAGTGTGTTGGCCTATGTGCACTCTCTCTATTGGAGTGCACTTACTTTCAAGTACAGGGCCGCTCATATGCAAGAGAAGACAAGGAGCATGGAGGATCAAGGAGCAGCTCCTAGGTGGAAGACGAAAAATCGTCCAAGGCAGATTCGACGAGAATCACCAAGTGATTCTCGCCGAATCGGCGAGAATCACTTGGTGATTCTCGCCGAATCGACGAGAATCATCAATGATTCTCGCCGACTCCTTCTGGCCATCTCAATATGGTGCCAAGTAAGATTCGGCGAGAATCGCTTGTAATTCCCGCCGAACCAATTGTCATGCAGCCCATGGATACAAGTTGAATTCGTTGAGAATCGACAAGTAATTCGACGAGAATCACAATCGATTCTCGACGAATCGTCGAGAATCACTTGATGATTCTCGCCGATTCGTCGAGAATCGTCTGCGATTCTCGCCGATTTTTCCTTGGCGTTTTCTCAGTTAATTTCCTGAACCGGATTCTGTCTCAGCTAATTTCCTGAACCGGATTCTGCCGCAGTTTACTATCTGGACCGGGACTTGGGGGGTATCTCTGTGGGTCCCTCAAACGGTCTTATTAGGGGTAGCTACAGTATAAATACATGGGTATTTTGAACAGTGCGAAGACAGAAAAATACGCGAGCTCACGGAAACCCTAAAATCGCGAAATCCTTCCGCCGCCTCCGTCGCCGCTCGCGCAAGTCCGTCGCCACCGATAGATCTTCTTCCCGATCTCCGGCGACAGTAGCTTAGCAAGGCTTGAGTCTCACGCGTCTATCCAGAGATCCCTTGTCTCTCGATTTGTTGATCGGAAACACTTCCCATCCGAATCGATCGAGACGACCGATCCTCGTGTGACCGTTGGTAGACCGAGCTTGCTTCGCATCGAAGTTTGGATCTCCAAGTTCAGCAGCTGCTCTTCTTCGTAGCCGCCGATCCCGAAGCTAGCCGCCGCTCGTGTGCCGCCGCCGGTTCCGGGGAGATCTTCTCCAAGCAAGACCAAGGTCGTAGACTCTTCATCGACTTCAAGAACACGTCGTCGACCAAAGAGGAACACCGGAGTCTCCAAGAGAAGTTTGTATCACGTGTACATTCTACCTTTATTTTATTGTAAAGGAACTTTTGTTCCGCGGTGTAAGGGTTGGGTGCAACCCGATTTGTGGGAGTGTTGACTCTCACGTGTGGAAGGGCTCCTTCCGTTAGTGAAGGGATTGGATTTCAATCCCGTTGGTGAAGTGACCGAGTCGTCCCTTGTTGGGGAGATAGGTCGAAGGGGGAAAGTGGATGTACCCAAGTCGGGGAACCACTATAAATTTGCTGTGTATTCTGTGTGCTGTGTTTGTTGTTTTTATTGTGCAGGTACATCTGTAAATTCCGCAAAAGAACCACACGTTACCTATTCCCCCCCCCCATAGGTACACATAGCCGACACTAGGTGGACTTTCAAGTGGTATCAGAGGGAGGTTCCTCAACAAAAAGGCTAACACCTTGAGGTGAATCCTGCCACTAGTGTCAACAAGGAGACATACATCTACCATGGACGGACTCAAGTACTCCGGCAAAATCCCAGTATGCAACAGACTCAACTTTCCTATCTGGAAGGAAAGAATCAGGTTCTACATGGAAGCAGTGGACCCTCGACTGTTCATGATCGTGCTGGAGGGACCTTATGTCCCCACTAAGGCCTCCACCATTGATCCCACCAAGAAAGTGCCGAAGACACTCTCTGAAATGGACAAGGATGAGATGGTTCTAGTGGGCCTTGACATGAAGGCTAGAAACATCCTGGTCAGTGCAGTTGATGACTCGATGATGCAAAACTTCAGCAACTGCAAGACAGCTCAGGAGATATGGCAGTGTCTGATCATTCTGATGGAGGGCACAGATGAAGTAAGGGATGATCGGAGATCCCTCCTGAACCAGAAGTATGAGGCTTTCCGGCAAGGGCCTAAGGAAGAGATCGGAGTCACATACGAGAACTTCCTGAAGATTGTCAACGCCCTCAAGGGCTATGGAAGAGTGTTCACCAATGGTGAACTCAATGACAAATTCCTTAGGTCCCTGACTAAGGAATGGGACACAAAGATCTGCGCCATCAGAGAATTTGGCAGACTAGCAGAAACTGATCCTCAAATCCTGTTCGGGAAGCTGATGTCCTATGAACTTCAGCTGAACACCAGGAAGGCAGAGGAAGAAGCAGAGAAGGCTGCTGCAAAAGAAAAGACTGTGGCCCTAAAAGCCAGTCACTCCAGAAAAGGGAAGGGTGCGGTGTCCTACCGTGCCAGAAATAAGGAAGAAGAGGAGGACTCCGATCCATGCTCCTCCAGCTCAGAACTGTCGGAAGAGGATTTCTCCCTCATCACTCGAGAGTTCAAGAAATTCCTCAAGATGAGGAATCAAAGAAAGAGAGACGGCTCCTCTTCCAGACATCAGAAGAAAAACTACTCTTCTGACATGTATGCATCTAAACCTAACAAACATCGTTCTTCTGATATTATTTGCTTTGGATGCAATAAGCCAGGTCACGTTGTGGCCGACTGCCATCAAAGCAAAAGAGATAAAGGGAAAGGAGAGGAGCTCAAATCCTCCAGAGATAAGAAGAAGGAGCGGAGCTATATCGCCAGAAGGCCAAAGACACTAAGTGAGTCTGATTCTTCAGACTCCAGTGATGATGAAGAAGCCTACTTCGGGCTGGTGGGTCGATCGGACTCAGAAGGAGAATGCCCCCCATTCACTGGGAAGGTAAAAACTCACACCCCTCTTTCCGACTCCGACTCTGATCCTGAGTCTCAGGATGATGAACCTGAGGATGGCCCTTCGGCCCGTGAAGCTGAGCTCCTCGACAAGTATGAGCTTCTGCTCAACACTTTTGACGAGTGCCGCAAGAGACTGAAGGCTGAGAAGAAGGAAGTAAGATTCCTTAAGGGTGAGTGTGTATCCCTAAGGGAAGAGGTCACTAGCTTGATCTCTCTCAGACAGGAGCACATTGACCTAACTTCAAAGCACTCAGAGTCTTTGAAGCTCCTTGATCTCAAGCAGGAGGAAGTCAACAGATTGGAAGAACTACTTGCGGTAGAAAGGAAGATCGTACAGAGCTTCTCTATGCCTAAAACAGTGCTTCCAGTCGTTGACACCTTCTCTGCTCAGGCCAAAGGAGCTGGCTTGGGGCATGTTGGGGCATCTGGTTCTTCATCTCGGAGAAACAAGAACCAGAGGAAGAATAAGGCCGCCAAGAAGGCCTCTGCTGATGAAAAGGGGAAGGCTCCTCTTAGTCCTGTTGCATTCAGAAAGCCTAGCTTTCCTTGCAACCAACATGACTTTGAGTCAACATATGGGCATCATTTCCGGCCCTCGGTTGCAAAGCCTAAGAGCCGGTATGAAGGTTGGAACTTCCCCCGGAACTTTGGGGAGAGTGCCTTCAAGGCACCTTATGAGGAGATCCACATAGGAAGTTATGGTCCGTTCTCTAGCGGCCATAATGGAAAGCAGGCGCCAAAAGTCAAGCCTGTTATTCAGAAGGTGACAACGTCATGTGACTGCCATCACCATGAGGCCTCCACCTCCAGATCCAAGGCCCCAGCTGTACCCGTTGTTCCCAGGGTAAGGCAGGAGCCTCGGAAGAGATACAACAGGTTCGACTGTTGGTGCTGTGGCAAAGTCGGTCACTTTGCCGTGGATTGTTGGTTTAATCCAAGGAACTACGAGACTCCCCATGTTAACAATGCGAGACCGACCACTCGTAGGGTTAACCAACCGAGGGGGAGGGTGCTAACCAGGAATCTAGGACCCAAGTTCGATTGGGTTCCTAAGGCAAATTAATTTTGTTTTGCAGGAATGTCCAAAGGCCACCAAAACGCCAATCTGGTACTTGGACAGTGGATGCTCCCGGCATATGACCGGGACAAGAAGCCTGCTGCGTGATTACACTCCAGTCGAGAATGGACCCAAAGTCATCTTTGGAGGGTCAGATCGTGGAGTCACCAGAGGTTATGGTATGATTTCCAACGGTATAATCTCTATCACCGACGTGGCTTATGTTGAAGGGTTAAACCATAACCTGATCAGTGTAAGTCAGTTATGTGATAAAGGTTATGACGTTAAGTTCTGCAAGGATAAATGTCTGATAATTTCACGTACCTCCTCTGAGACGGTATTATCAGGCATTAGGAGCAGAAATATCTTCTGCTTAGATTTTCTTAGTATAGATTCATCTACCCCCGTATGCCTTGTGGCAACAGGTAGTGCTTCTCTTTGTGAACAATGGCACAAGAGATTGGCACATATTAATTATAAGACAATTAGTATCCTATTTTCTAAGAATTTAGTAAGTGATGCTCCCAGTATCAAGTGCATCAAGGATAGCCCCTGTCATGCATGCCAGATGGGCAAACAGACCCGGGCTACCTTTAAGAGCATTGCAGACAAAGACTCTTCCCGATGTCTTTACCTGCTACATATGGACTTGTTTGGCCCAATGCAAGTTCATAGCTTGGGAGGCAAGTCATATACGCTAGTGATAGTTGATGATCACTCACGGTTTACATGGGTGTTCTTTTTGAAACGAAAGTCAGATACTTTTGACATCTTCACTAATTTTGTCAAGCAGGTTCAGAACGAATTTAACTGCTCCGTGGTCAAAATCCGAAGTGACCATGGAACAGAATTCGAATCTGGTGCTATGACAGAATTTTGTGAAGAACATGGTATCTTTCATGAGTTTTCCTCCCCGCGCACTCCTCAGCAAAATGGAGTTGCGGAGAGGAGAAATAGAACTCTCATTGAGGCCTGCACGACTATGTTGAAAGATGCTTCTCTCCCGGAATACTTCTGGGCAGAGGGTGTCAATACGGCATGTCATGTACAAAACCGAGCGTTGATCAACAAACATCATCGTAAGACGCCCTACGAGCTACTGAAAGGCAGGAAACCAACCATGTCCTACTTGAGGATCTTTGGTTGCAGATGCTATGTACTAAATAATGGGAAGTATCCGCGTACTAAATTCGGTGAAAAATGCTTCGAAGGCATATTCATGGGATATAGTTCCCATAGTCGGGCATATAGGGTCTTCAATAAGAAAACCTTAGTGGTAGAAGAATCAATAAATGTTGTATTTGATGAAGGAAGCTTGCTTAACAGCAATTCTTCCAGTTGTATTCTTGAAGAGGCAGGTGCTAGACTTGACCAGCTGAATCTGGATGAGACCCCTAAAGATGACGCACCCAAGTACGTCAAAGTTTCCACCTCCTCGTCATCTGAAAATGTTGAAGATCAAGATGGAACAAATCTTTTAGAAGAACGAGAAGCACAAGAAGTAGCTGAAGCTCCAGACGCCAGACTTCTAGAGCTCCGTCACGTGAGGGATCATCCTAGAGAACAGATCATCGGAGATCCTCGTGTAGGCGTCAGAACTCGAAGAGGTACAACTAACGAAGTATTGCATCTCAGCTTCCTGTCTCAGGTTGAGCCAAAGAAGTTCGACGAGGCGAACAAGGATGCAGCGTGGATTCTGGCCATGCAAGAGGAACTACATCAATTCGAACGCTGCAAGGTTTGGACGCTGGTTCCCAGACCATACAAGCAGAACGTCATTGGCACGAAGTGGATCTTCAGAAACAAGCTGGATGAACATGGTGTCATCATAAAGAACAAGGCCAGGCTGGTGGCTCAAGGTTACAGACAGGAGGAAGGGATTGACTTCGACCAGACCTTTGCACCAGTAGCAAGGCTCGAGGCAATCCGGTTGTTCCTGGCGTATGCTTCACACAAAGGATTCACAGTCTACCAAATGGATGTGAAATCGGCATTCCTGAACGGAGATCTGAAAGAGGAAGTATACGTCGCTCAACCCCCAGGTTTTGTCGATCCTACTCATCCCAATCACGTTTATTTTCTCAATAAGGCCTTATATGGGTTGAAGCAATCTCCCCGAGCTTGGTATGAGACTTTATCTAGTTTTCTTCTTGAGAACAAGTTCTCCAGAGGTAAAATAGATAAAACATTGTTTCTCAGGGAAGTCAAAGGCAAGATTTTGCTGGTGCAAATCTATGTCGATGACATAATATTCGGCTCAACGGACAACAATCTTTGCAAAAAGTTTTCTAAACTTATGCAAGGAAAGTTTGAAATGAGCAGTATGGGAGAGCTCAAGTATTTCTTAGGCCTTCAAGTGAAACAGTCTGAGGATGGAATCTTCATCTCTCAGACGAAGTTCACAAATGAACTCCTTAAGAAATTCGGTATGGAGAGTGCAACCTCTATGAGGACTCCAATGGGATCCACCATGTCTCTAGATAAGGATGAGAAAGGTAAACCTTTCGATGACACCAAATACAGAAGCATCATTGGATCCCTGCTCTACCTTACTGCCAGTAGACCGGATATTATGTTCTCCACATGTGTATGTGCCCGATATCAGGTGAACACTAAGGAATCTCACTATGTCGCTGCAAAGCGAATTCTAAGATACCTTAAAGGTACTCCTAATCTTGGCTTGTGGTACCCGAGGAACAATGATGTCGAGCTAATAGGCTTTTCAGATGCTGATTTTGCAGGGAGCAGGGATGACAGGAAAAGCACCTCCGGGACGTGTCAATTCCTCGGCCGGAGGCTTATCTCATGGAACAGCAAGAAACAAAATTGCGTTGCAACCTCCACTGCAGAGTCAGAGTATATCTCGGCAGGGAGCTGTTGCGCACAACTTCTTTGGATCAGAAATCAGTTGGCCGACTACAACCTTCAGTTCAAGGAAGTTCCAATGTACTGCGACTCCTCCAGTGCAATTGCCATTGCCAACAATCCGGTGTCGCACAGCCGAACGAAGCATATTGAAGTACGCTACCACTTCATTCGGGAGCACGTGGAGAACAAGGATATCTCTCTCTGTTATGTCCCCACGGACAAGCAGATTGCTGATATATTCACAAAGCCCCTAGACGAGGCCAAGTTCAATCTTTTCAAGACTGAATTGGGAATGCTCAACTATGAGGAGTGAAGACTACAGAAGCTCCAGGCTAGTGCAAGAACTGAGGGGGAGCAAGGAACTCCGTGTGCGTACAGCTGCAAGAACTGAGGGGGAGCAAAAAGTCAATCGCTACAGACCCCGCTTTGTAGAAGCCAAAAAGGGGGAGTTTACCCTCTCGGGGTCAAGGCTAAGGTGTGGCTCCAGCTTGCTCCCAAGAAAGCGGTATTGGTAAGGGATAACTCCACCCAATGTTAAGTTTATGAATTTCATTTGCTTTCATTTTCATTCGCTCCATTCACCTTAGCTTGTAGGGTTTAGGCTTCTTCAAATAGGGGGAGATTGTTGGGTATTGTATCCACAATGTACCTGATTTGCAGAAGCCCCTGGACAAGCTAAGGAGAATAGACTATGTATTTGATAAACTTTTTCAAGTTGTACTTACAGTTTCTCCACGCTAAGTGCACACCAATGTCAGGGTGCAGTAGGTCAATATACACGGATCTGCACGACGTAATCCCTCGTTGAGCAGATCAGTGTGTTGGCCTATGTGCACTCTCTCTATTGGAGTGCACTTACTTTCAAGTACAGGGCCGCTCATATGCAAGAGAAGACAAGGAGCATGGAGGATCAAGGAGCAGCTCCTAGGTGGAAGACGAAAAATCGTCCAAGGCAGATTCGACGAGAATCACCAAGTGATTCTCGCCGAATCGACGAGAATCATCAATGATTCTCGCCGACTCCTTCTGGCCATCTCAATATGGTGCCAAGTAAGATTCGGCGAGAATCGCTTGTAATTCCCGCCGAACCAATTGTCATGCAGCCCATGGATACAAGTTGAATTCGTTGAGAATCGACAAGTAATTCGACGAGAATCACAATCGATTCTCGACGAATCGTCGAGAATCACTTGATGATTCTCGCCGATTCGTCGAGAATCGTCTGCGATTCTCGCCGATTTTTCCTTGGCGTTTTCTCAGTTAATTTCCTGAACCGGATTCTGTCTCAGCTAATTTCCTGAACCGGATTCTGCCGCAGTTTACTATCTGGACCGGGACTTGGGGGGTATCTCTGTGGGTCCCTCAAACGGTCTTATTAGGGGTAGCTACAGTATAAATACATGGGTATTTTGAACAGTGCGAAGACAGAAAAATACGCGAGCTCACGGAAACCCTAAAATCGCGAAATCCTTCCGCCGCCTCCGTCGCCGCTCGCGCAAGTCCATCACCACCGATAGATCTTCTTCCCGATCTCCGGCGACAGTAGCTTAGCAAGGCTTGAGTCTCACGCGTCTATCCAGAGATCCCTTGTCTCTCGATTTGTTGATCGGAAACACTTCCCATCCGAATCGATCGAGACGACCGATCCTCGTGTGACCGTTGGTAGACCGAGCTTGCTTCGCATCGAAGTTTGGATCTCCAAGTTCAGCAGCTGCTCTTCTTCGTAGCCGCCGATCCCGAAGCTAGCCGCCGCTCGTGTGCCGCCGCCGGTTCCGGGGAGATCTTCTCCAAGCAAGACCAAGGTCGTAGACTCTTCATCGACTTCAAGAACACGTCGTCGACCAAAGAGGAACACCGGAGTCTCCAAGAGAAGTTTGTATCACGTGTACATTCTACCTTTATTTTATTGTAAAGGAACTTTTGTTCCGCGGTGTAAGGGTTGGGTGCAACCCGATTTGTGGGAGTGTTGACTCTCACGTGTGGAAGGGCTCCTTCCGTTAGTGAAGGGATTGGATTTCAATCCCGTTGGTGAAGTGACCGAGTCGTCCCTTGTTGGGGAGATAGGTCGAAGGGGGAAAGTGGATGTACCCAAGTCGGGGAACCACTATAAATTTGCTGTGTATTCTGTGTGCTGTGTTTGTTGTTTTTATTGTGCAGGTACATCTGTAAATTCCGCAAAAGAACCACACGTTACCTATTCCCCCCCCCATAGGTACACATAGCCGACACTAGGTGGACTTTCACCTACTAATGTAGCTCGTTTTGTAGCCCCCAGCTCAGCCCACCCCACAAGGTGGAGCTCAGCAGACCCCAGATATTGCACCACCTCCCATGGTCCCCACACCTTTCCTCCAGTCGGACATGGGGCAGACCCTTACAGCGATCCTTGAGGCCTTCCGGGCTCAGCAGGCTCCAGCCCAGCAGCCAAACCCAGGGGCCAACTGGATGAGCACCTTCCGAGGACTCTCTCCCCCATCATACTTAGGGACAGAGTCGGCAGTACGGACAGAGGAGTGGCTGGATGTTATGTACGAGATGTTGACTGGGATACGATGCCCTTGGGAGGAGAGGGTGGCCCTGGTGGTATCTTGCTTGGAGTCCCATGCTAAGAGGTGGTGGAAGACGCTGTTGGACACGACTTTTGCTGATAGGGAGATTGCAGAGATCACTTGGGAAGAATTCAGGGCCACGCTGCTGGAGCACTTTGTTCCTCAGTCGGCCAGGGACGAGTTGGAGGAGCGGTTCTTGCAGCTGAGGCAGGGCACCAGGACGGTGGTGGAGTACCACCGAGAGTTCGATCATTTGGCCCGATATGCGGGCTCCTATCAGCTGGACGAATCAGGTTACGTCAAGAGGGTTTATAAGGGTCTAAAAGAAGAGTTGAGGGAGGCCTTGCTTTTTGTCTCTGACGGTCACATCTCCCGGATTTTGGAGATGGCGAAGAGGATTGAGGCCGACTGGCACACCACTCGGGGCCGGAAACGGCAAGCGGAGGACCAGGGCCGGAGGGCCCGAAATGATCAGTGGCGAGGCACCATACCAGATGGGAGAAGGACCTGATTGCTAGCATTCCGGTGGTTCGTGACTACGCCGATATTTTTCCGGATAAGCTGCCAGGACTGCCTCCGCATAGGGAGAAGGACTTCCATATTCAGTTGGTACCAGGGGCTAAGCCGGTATCCAAGGCCCCTTATCGGATGGCCCCGAAGGAGTTGGCGGAGTTTCGGACACAGCTGCAGGAGCTGGTGGAGGCGGGATTTTTTAGGCCGAGCTCCTCATCATGGGGGGGCTCCGGTCCTATTCGTAAAGAAGAAGGATGGCACTCTTCGCCTGTGCATTGACTATCGAGCACTAAACAGGCTGACCGTCCGAAATACCTATCCGCTCCCCAGGATAGACGAGTTGTTCGATCAGCTTGAGGGAGCTCATTATTTCTCGAAGCTGGACTTGAGGTCAGGCTACTACCAGCTGCGGATCCAGGAGGAGGATATTCCGAAGACGGCCTTCAGTAGCCGATATGGATTGTATGAGTTCATCGTGATGCCCTTCGGGCTCACGAATGCTCCGTCGGCGTTTATGAGCCTCATGAACCAGGTCTTTGAGGCTTATTTGGATGTGTCGTCATAGTATTCATAGACGACATCCTTATATATTCTAAGACGGAGGAGGAGCACACACGACATCTGGCACTGACCTTGGAGAGACTGCGGGAGCATCGCCTTTATGCGAAGTTCAGCAAGTGTCAGTTCTGGCTGAAGGAGGTGGCTTTCTTATGCCACATTATCAGCGGAGCCGGGCTGGCGGTGGACCCGGCAAAGATTCAGGCAGTCAGGGATTGGCCGCCGCTGAAGACGGCCACGGACGTGCGGAGTTTCCTGGGACTTGCCGGTTATTACTGGAAGTTCGTAGAGGGATTCTCTCGAATCGCCCTCCCGCTCACATCCTTGACGAAGAAGGAAGTACCGTTCGTGTGGACCCCGCAGTGCCAGATAGCTTTCCAGGAGCTGAAGGATCGGCTAACCTCGGCTCCCATTCTTACTCTCCCCTCGGGGAGGGAGGGATTTCAGGTCTACACCGATGCATCATATCAGGGGATGGGAGCGGTGCTGATGCAGAACGGACACGTCATAGCTTATGCCTCCCGCCAGCTGAAGACCCATGAGAAGAACTACCCAGTGCATGACCTTGAGATGGGAGCAGTTGTATTCGCACTGAAGATATGGCGGCACTACCTTTATGGAGTCCACTGTGATATATACTCCGATCATAAGAACCTTAAGTACGTGGACACGCAGAAGGAACTGAACATCAGGCAGAGGCGGTGGGTGGAGTTTCTATCTGACAATCAGTATGAGATGCACTATCACCCGGGGAAGGCAAACGTGGTAGCAGATGCACTGAGTAGGAGAGCCGCCACAGCAGGAGCAGAGCCCCAGTTGATGTCTATGGAGCTGCTGCAGAGACTAGAGGACATGCACATTACTCTGGTGTCGTCTGATGATCCTGAGCTCTATGAGGAGTACTTGGCCGCGATGGGCGTTACCGATGACATCAGAGACCGAGTCAGAGAAGGGCAGAGGCAGGATGCCAAGTTAGAGCCCATCTTCCAAGCTCTGAAGGCAGGCACTGCAGGAGATTACACACTGAAGGACGATCTGGTGTGCTTCAGAGGACGGGTGTATATACCGGAGGGAGGCCAGATCCGGGAGGATATTATGACGGAGGCGCACTGCAGCCGGTATTCTGTACACCCGGGGATCACAAAGATGACGGCTGATTTGAAGAAGACGATGTTCTGGCCGGGCATGAAGAAGGATGTCTCTTACTTCGTGACCCATTGTGAGGCATGTTAGCTAGTGAAGGCGGAGTGCAGGAACCCCGCAGGATTATTGCAGCCACTCCCGGTGCCAGAGTGGAAGTTTGATGACATAGCCATGGACTTCATACATGGGCTTCCCTGGTCTCGGACAGGGAATGACTCGATCTAGGTAATCGTTGATCGATTGACCAAGGTGGCTCGATTTATACCAATCAGGAAGGACGATTCAGTGGGTGTACTGGTGCGGAAGTTCGTGGAGCAGTTCATTCGTTATCATGGCGTGCCCAGGACGATAGTGTCAGATCGGGATGGCCGGTTCACCTCTAGGGAGTGGAGATCCGTGCAAGCTTACTTAGGCACGTGATTGACCTTCAGCACTGCATTTCATCCCCAGACAGACGGGCAGACAGAACGCACCAACCGGACGCTGGAGGACCTTTTGAGGCTATGCATCTTGGACCGCGGGGAACCATGGGAGAAACTCTTACCCCTGGTCGAGTTCTCCTATAACAACAGCCACCAGTCCAGCATCAGGATGACGCCTTACGAAGCCTTGTATGGGAGGAGATGCCGGACCCCGCTTTCTTGGGTTCAGAAAGAAGATCCGAAGGTGTTGGGGTCAGAGTTTGTTGAAGACACCGAGGCACAGGTGAGGCTGATCAGAGACAGGATGCTAGAGGCGCAGAGCAGACAGGCGAAGTACTATGATGCCCGACATCGGCAGGTGGAGTTCCAGGTGGGAGATCGGGTGTTTCTGAAGATCCGACCCATGCATGGAGTCTCGCGGGTGCGTGGTCGGAGGAAGAAGCTCAGCCCTAGGTACATGGGCCCTTACAGGATCCTGGAGCGGATCGGACCCCTGGCCTACCGGCTGGAGTTACCACCAGAGCTGGAAGCGCTGCACGACGTCTTGCATATTTCTTCATTGAGGAGGGATCTGCTACGCCCGGACCAGCAAATCTTGACCGCCGAAGGGCCGGTAGCTTCAGACCGGTCGGTTCGTTTGGAGCCAGTGAGGATCGACGACCGAGGAATACGGGTCTTGCGACGCAAGAAGGTCCCACTAGTTAAGGTCCTGTGGAGGAACCACGGCCAGGAGGAGCACACCTGGGAGCCGCAGGTCCTGATACGACAAAGATACCCCGAGCTATTCGGTCAGGTATACCTCTCAGACCCCTCAAGATGTTAATTTATTCTCATGCTTTAATTTACTAAGGGATGCTCTAGGCAGATAGAGGCTTATCTTTTGTTTATTGGGGGCTTATCCTTGTTTATTGGGATCTTGGTTTGCCGATTGGGCGTAATGGTCATAGATCTAAGCTTTCCCGTAAAACCTAATTTAACAAACTAGACGTCGTGATGGGATGTTACAAGGCTCTTTCCTTCGGTAGTAAGTCCCGTAGGCCCAACCTTGATTTCGGGGACGAAATCTTTGTTTTGTTTATTGGGAATTGTAACATCCCATTTCCAACTAGACCCCTAAGAATGGTTTTGGCCATGACTAGGTCATGACAAACCCTAGGAAGCCAGAAATAGGCTGGGAGATAGGGGACAAAAAGGTGGGAGATCATCATGGTCTGCAAATAGTAAAACTCTAAACAATGGTTTGAGATGACCATGGGCTACACCCTAACCCCAATACCCTACCACAACACCCCTAATACCTTGGGAGGCCCATTAGAGCCAAAAGGACCCATTAGGGTCAACCCAAGAGGCTCAGTTGACCAAGGTCAACCCTAGCCCTAAATGGGTCAAACTAGCCTACCTAGGGTCAATTGACCTACTCTTAGCCTAGAGGACCCCACCTATGCCCTCCCAACCCTAAAGTGAGGTCAATGGGTCACTAAGGACACATTGGGGTCAGCCCTAGAGGCCAGGTTGACCCAAGTCAACTCAAGCCCCTAATCTGGTCAAAGTACCCTTACTAAGGGTATGTGACCTCCAAAGTGCAGGGTAACCCTACATAACCCTTCCTAGACCTTAGGGGAGGCCAATGGGTCACCAAGGACCCAATGGGGTCAACCCAAATGGTTATGTTGACCCAAGTCAACTCGAGACCTAAAATGGTCAAAGTGCCCTTACCAAGGGGCATGTGACCCCCACGATGCCCAACCAACCCTACTCAAGTCTTCCTAGACCTTAAGGGAGTCCAATGGGTCACCAAGGACCCATTGGGGTCAACTCAATTGGTCATGTTGACCAAGGTCAACTCTATTCTAGTGTTAGGTCAAATTAGCCTAAATGGGCTAACCCAAGCTCAAACCCATTTCCCCCACTTGGGCTAACCTCATTTTTATTATTAATATGAGTTATTGGGCTGCAAATAGGCTGGAGGAGAGATCAAAATTCGGCCATGGTGAGTAGGAGAGAGAAAGCTCCATTTTTCTCTTTAATGGAGGAGAGAGAAAGTGAGAAAAGAGGCCATTCATGGCCAAGGGAGATCAAGGGCCTCTCCAATTGATTCCAAAGGCTTAATACATTCCCCCTCATCAGTTTTAAGGAGTTTAATAGCCATGGCCAGCCACCCAAGGTGGCTGAATTTATTTCCTCCAATAGGGAAGAGAGAGAAAGAAGAAAGAGAAGGTCATTCATGGTGGGGAAGGTGAATCACCCCTCCATTCTCCACCAATTAATTAGTATTCATCTCCCCTATCAGTTTTGAGGAGTTTCCAAACGAATTGGGACAAAGGGGAGGTGAATTTCCATGGGTTTTCTCCAAAACCGAAATTCCAATTCATGACCATTAATGGATTTGAAGCCATGACCCTCCCTCTCCCCCAACCCATTTGATGCTTTTAAAAGCTTCCATGGGCCAAGAGAAATCATTTCCACCCTTCACCTAAAGAAACCGGGCGGTTTGGTAGTGAAGTTGCAAGCATCGGAAAGCTCCACCACCGGCCATGGCGCACCACCACCACACTCGACGACAAGCTCGGTTAAAGGTCCTCCTCTACTCCCTTCCGTGGGTAGATCTTAGGAATCGTTTAGGACAAGAATCAGACTCAATTGAGCCGATCCAAGTTTTCATTTTCATGGTTTTTCCAAAAAAAAATGGTGGTCGGGTTCGCCGGAAACCACCCCTCCGGCGGCCGTGCCGCCGCCCGGCGATAGCCCCCACCTCAACGAAGGTGGTGGCGGTGGTGGCCGACCAGGGAGGTGGCCGTGTGGCCGGGAAATGCTCTTAGAATAAGCTCCAGGTTCGGCCAATCATGGCCCTTGGCTGGAGGAAGAAGATGACCAGGAGCCCCACGATTTGCTTTAAGATTCGTGCAGCATCATTTCTTTTATTTAGTTTTGATTTCTGAATTTTCTGTCCTGTTTTCTGGGCTGTTTTGCAGTAATTATTAAAAATACTTAGGTCCACCTGGTGGGAAAACGTTCAATATGGAAGTTGTAGCCCTATGGGTCTACCGTAATCCAAAATTGATTTTGACCAATTTGGCCGTCTGGTTGGACCAGGGCACCCATTTTGGTGGGACCTGTACCTAGGGCTAACCTGAGATTCAAATGGATGCCCACCCTTCATCCCTTGTCCAAATTGGCTGAAATTTGGACAGAGGATCATTCGTATCTATACCTAGGGCCTGTCCAAAAATGGGAATTTTTGGAGAAAATATTTCTATAGTTTTTATAAAATTTAATAATCCATAAATAAATTAACTAAGTGTCCTAAACACCTCCAAACCCTCCCAAATTTTGGTGAGTGGTCCATGGGTTCAATTTAGGTATCTGTATAAAATTTCATTTAATTTGGATGTGTTTTGAATAGGTTTTGACCCAACCCTAACTATACCTTAATAAGGGCATTTTGGTCAAAAGGTGCACTTCTGATTTTGAGTGACCAAATCACCTCAACAGAGGCTGAAATTTGGGACACTGACTTGTTATAGCACTTATCACCTCCCCATGGAATATGGGATAGAGAGGAATAGATTTGCCCTAAGTTCCTAGGTCAAACCCTAAGGAGGGGCCTTTTGGCCTTGTGAAGGGTATGAGTCATAAACACCTTGGATGAACTCCAAATTTTGAAAGGTGGATCCTAGGATATATAGAACCCACTGTTAAAAATATTAGCTAATTTTGAAAAGGATAGGGGCCTCAAAACCCTAACCCTAGCCTAGGACCTAAAACTTGTAGTGTAAGTTTAGGTTAGCTAAACATCTTGAAACTTAACCAAATTTGGGTAGTGAGGGGATTTGGGTATGTTGAGCCTCTGATAATTTACTTGAGGAATTTTGTACAATATGTTTAGCACTTCATTTGTAATCAATAGTAATGCCCTAATAATTATTTTGGCTATTGTGGTCTCACTGCCCATAGAGAGAGTATGAAACATGGGCAGAGTTAGTTTTAGGTTATAATAACCTTGTATGAATTTTGTTAGAATTTTTGGATATCTATTTAGGGCATCTACTTCACAAGTGCTTTATTTTGATTACATATTAAATAATTCTTGTCAGAGGCCATTACTTACTGAAAAATCATGAAACTTGTTGCATAGTGTTTTTAGCTCAATGTTATCATATGAGAATATTTGTGGAAATATTTGATGACTAATTAGCATACTTTGTTCATTAACCCTTAAATTAGAAAGTTAATAAGAAAATCAAATATAGCCTTATTTCCAAATGATAAATTATGAAACTTTTTATAGGGTACTTGTAGTCCATCACAATCATCCCTGAATTTTCTCTGAATTTTTAGAGGTATATTTTCTCTAGAATCTTTTAAAATGACTTATTATGGGGCATCTTTGAAATTAAATTTAAAGGCCTATACTTTGCTGAAAAATTGGAAGACTTAGGATTTAGAGTTGATTAGGAATTTTGTAATTATCATAAATTTAGTGGATTATTATCTTGTCTGAAAATGGTACTTCATGTTCAAACCTGGGCCTTTTGGGACACTAGAATAAATAAATTAATTATCAGACAAATTAGGAAAATTATGGATTTCTGGATTTATGCTTCAAATGTCTTTTTAGCCCTCTAATAATTATCATAAGGGTACTGGATGAGTATTTCATGTACCACCCTTTTTACGGGTCATGTAGCTTAAGTGGTCTGCATATAGCAAAACTGCAGGATTTCATTTGAATGTGAATTAGGGCACGTATGATGGGTCTTGATGGTTTGCTATAAGGACAAGTGGAATGGGCTGCGTCTTTGGAAGATGAGTGAGTAGGGTGTGGTTTTATCTAAGGTTTATAGGCGTTCGGGTCCGACGAAAGATCGTCCTACCCGAGGAGAGTTGGAGTCAAATTACCCTAGGATTAGCATATCGAAATATGAGAAAATAAAGGGTAAGGGAATCAACCAATAACAAAATAAGTACCTTGCGAAAGGGAACGCTGGGCGTAATCCCAACACAGTTCCTAGTGCCCCTTGAGAGCCCTTCACAGGGAATACCGGGGGCAGTCCTGGGTTAACGTAAACTGTTTTAACAAGCTGAAAAGAGTAACTTAGTAATTAGGGTTGCACATTCCACAACACTGATGGCACCGGATGTTAGTTAGGAGCTTCGGCTCGGATGGTTAAAAGGCGGACTTTGGGTCCGGGGAGCTTCGTCTCGATTGTTTGAGTCGGACGTGTTGGTCCGGGGAGCTTCGGCTCAGTTCTTGATTACGCTAATTTGCATGTGCATAACAGGAATGGAAATTAAGGTGGTGGGTCTTCGGTATTGGAGGGTCGATGCACCGACGCCAATACGTTGACTCGGCAAGTGTGGTTAGCACTTCGCCAACAGAAGTCCGGTGCGCCAGCCGGCAAGAGTACGCAGGAGTCCGCTTCGTGCACCAAGCGTTGAGGCGTACGATAGGTCTGACCGGTAGTGCTTTACTGGTTTAGAGGTGGGCGAGGCCCAACCCACCGCTTCCGTCTGCCACTACGGAGGTATCCTGGGAGGTTACGGCTCCAGAAAGGGGGAACTAAAGGTCTGTGTGCACAGAGTCGGGTGTGTGCGTTGCACTTGCATGTCCATCATACCCACTTGCATGTCATAGCATAATCGATTCATTTAACCCCTGACACCTAATGTATAAGTGGAATGAGACGCTTATACATTAGGACCTGCAAAACGACCCCTTAGTCTATAAGCTTGTGTGGGCAAGTTTATAAATTAAGGTTAATTTTTGATATATATATCCAATGTTATTGATAACCGACACCCCAACGTATAAATTGGTATGGGACTTTTTATACGATGGGAGCCTTGCAGAAGACCCCTTGACTTATGTGTTTCCACATAAGTAAAGGTTACTTTTCAAATTTCAGCTTATTGCCTTATTATGCTGTAGAATTTGCTAGTATATGTCCACTGCCATCTGCTTTTGATATTCTCCACCTTCAAGTCCTCCCCTTTCTTCCTCTCCGCTCGGTGCCTAGGAGCCGTGGGGGAAGGGGCGGGGGATGATATGACTTAGTCTTTTAGACTAACGGTTTTCGAACCGCATCATTTAGGGGATCGTGGAGACCAGCATGGAGGAGCAGCCCCAGAGACCGGTGCGCTTGGAGGTGGGGCAGTCTAGCTCCGGAGTTCATACAGCCGGGACTGTGAGTCTCGACCTTGAGTAGTTTTTCAGCTTTTGCTTCCGCATGAGTGATTTTGTAGTGAGGATATGTTGTACCGGGCATAAGCCCGTATTTTGCTACTCTGATGTTATTTTCTGTGGACACTCCCTTCGTGGAGTTATATTTATATATGTCATGTGATTCTCTGTGGACAGATAGTTTCCATTTTACTTCATTATGCTACTTTTCTGTGATCGAATTGGCCGGCAGAATCGGCGCCTTGTGGTGATGACCCTTCAGGGCGTGAAGGAGTCACCGCAAAACGGCGGTTCTGGGCCTAAGACCCCGGTGTTGAAAAAGAAAAAAAAGGGGGTCTTACAGTCATCAACCAAGACAAGCATGTATTTGCTTCCACCAAGGCTGGTAGTAACAGTCGGTCCCATCAGGTCGCCATGAATACACTCCAATGGTTTCTTGCTCCTTGTTTGAGATTTATCAAACGGAAGGCGATGTGCCTTACCGTATTGACAGCCCGCACAAACATGCCCATCACCAAAGGAGGACAACTTCGGCAACCCCCTCACCAGACTTCTACTCGCCATTGCCTTTAGCTTGTCCATGCCAACATGCCCCAGCCTCTCATGCCAGATAGCCGCACTATCATTGGCCCTCATCCTATCAACATAGGCACTGGTGGAAAGAACAAACAAGTTCTTCACCCTCCTCCCAACATGAGCAACATCAGCCTTCACCGCTGATACGTTGCGAAGGAACCTCACGTCTGTTGGCCCAAACAGAACGTGATACCCAGCATCCACCGCATTGGTCACCGAGAAGAGGTTCTTCTTCATGCCCGGCACGTGATACACACTCCTTAACGTGAGTGGCCCCTGATCACTACCCAAAGACACGACCCCCTCCTTCTCTACTGCATAAACAGTATTATCAGCAGTGATAATAGCTTCATTACCTTAGTAAGCCTGCATGGAGGTGAACTTCGACTTGTCTCCGGTGAGGTGATGACCACACCTGGAGTCGATGATCCACTCGCTGTTGAAGTCCTCAGCAGATAAGGCCCGAAAACAAGTGCCCGTCATGAAAGCTCCTCCCCATTCTGCTTCTTCACTTCGCGAGCAAGATTCCTCCTTTCCCGCAGCATGCCCAGGCTGCAGTTTGACCTTGCAGTCCCGCTTGAAGTGCCCTCGCTGATGACACCGGTAGCACTTCAGATTCTTCTTCCAGTCCTTAGGAGCATTGCTCCTCTCCGGCGGATACGAAGATGAAGTCTCCTTCTCAACAGCGGCCTGCACCTTCTTCTTCTTCTTCCATTCCCATCCCTTCTTCTTGCCTGAGAAGAGAGCCTCGCTGCCTTCCTGATTCAGATTCACTCCAGCCATCTGCCTTGCTAAGCTCTCCTGCGAGGCAAGCAGATTCTCCAGCTCCAGCAGAGATGGCTGAGTAGCCCACCCTTGAACAGATGTAACAAAGGCCACATACTCCTTCCGCAAGCCGCGGAAAATGTGCCTTTTCATCTTTGCCTCAGAGATAGGCTCATCAGGATCCAGTGCCGACAGCTCAGCACACAAGCTCTTCATCTTTAAGAAGTACTTGGAGATGGAAAGGTCTCCCTGAGTTGCCCTGGCCAACTCATTCTCCAGGAACTGAAGCCGCGCCACATTCTTCCTATTGAACAACTCATCAATGGTTGTCCAAATATCAGCAGCCGACTCACATCCAATGATGTGATCAAACAGTTCCGGAGAGACAGCTCTCTTCAGAACGAACTCTGCCTTAGCATTAGTTCTTCTCCAGAGCCTCACCTGCTCAGCAGTACCGAAAGCAGCAGTGACTTCCTGCCTGTCGTCTCCACCAACGACATCCCACAGCTCCTCGCCAAGAAGATAACTCTTCATGCACGACTTCCACTTTTTATAGTTAGTCGGCGTTAAGAGTTCAATTCCCAGACCTCTTGCTAAGCTTCCTTCCATTGCAACCACCTGTTGGTACCCTTCAGCAGCTCCGAGAAACAACACAGGTTGAACACCACTCAATCCCTGAGTAACAACGCTGGTTGACCTCCGCTCACGCAACTGAACCTCCGCAACCTCAGAAACCTGGCTCTGATTCCATGTTAAATTTTCTCAACGTGGTCAGCAAGATAGCCCAAACACCAAATTAATATCTTCGGAACTACCCAGTTCGCACGCTGAACCTGCGGAAAACCCAAGGACTAGAGGTTGCACCCAACAAAATAATGGAAGCACAAGAAGGTCTTATTATGCATTCACTTCTTTACAATCCGAGGCATACATAGCGAGACATGATTTCGCTAGTATTACAGCTGTAAACAGAAAGAACCAAAAACAAGCCGGGCGGACAGCACTCCAGTCCGCCGAGACCGCGAGGTCGCCGAGACCGCCGAGACCGCTGAGCTCGCCCAAGCTATGCTGCAATCCGCCGAATACCACGGAGTCCGCCGAGACCGCGAGGCCGCGCGGACAGACCGTTATTCGCCTCCTGCTGAACCCGAACTGAGGAACTCCCCTACCCGCCTGAAACCGGCGGACAGGTTATTGAAGCTGGGAAAGTTGAAACAGAACTGACAAGCCGCAGAGCGACCTCCTGCTGAGTCCGCAGAGACCGCACACTTCCAAGCACTGACCGAAGTCAAAGCCAAGCTCTTTGCTCCTTGAAGTTATCCGCGCAACCTGCACACAGCAAACCGTCAGCCTGAAACAATCCGCGCGGACTGGAAAACACAGACCGCAGCACTCGCCCAACCCAATTTACTGTTCACTCACGTTACTCAGATTACTGTAGATGTGCCAGGGGGGTCCTATTTATAGGCAAGGTGAGGAGTGTGGTCACCGCCCAAGAGATAGCGACACCACCCTCAGTCCGCGCGAATACAACCACCGTCCGCTGAGTCCGCATAGACTTAGCCGGATACCAAGGAAACCGCCAGGAGCAAGGCAACCATTGACGAACCCTCTCCAGTCCGCCCAAGCTAAGCGGACAAGGCACCAGCCCGCAAAGCTCCAACTGCTTCAGGACAGCAAACCCCCTTCAATGGCTGTCCGCACCAACCCGAGGCAGTCCGCAAGACTCACACCTCAATCCGCCACAAGTCCACGACCAAAGGCACAGCAACAGTCCGCCCGGTCACAGCGGACTTGGCAGACACAGCGGACACCATGAACTTGGCACAGTGTGTGACCAAGTCCAAAACCATCAAGGGCCAGTGCGAGCATGGCAGACACAAGGTCCCGTCCGCCAAACACCCTAGCACAGACCGCAACCAGTCCGCGAGCTCCTCGCACTTGTCCAACGCAGCAGCTTCCTCCCGGACTCCAACACCAGTCCGCCAACCGGTCTCCACAGAAAGACCTGCTGTAACACCTGAGCTCGACAAGGCCTCAGCCAAGCTCAAGGCCCAGTCCGCAATAGCCCAAACCGCGGACACACCAGTCCGCAAGGCTTCCCGCGAACTCGAACCAACCCGCCAATAGCGCAAGCTTGCACCCGCGACCACTGAGCAAAGCACCAGTCCGCAAACCTCAGTCCGCCCAGTCCGCCCAGTCCGCCAAGGCTGTCCGCACAGGCCGCGCGGCCTGTCCCGTCGCCCACTTCCACTTCACAAATTTCAACAGAATAAACTTGGGAGCCGGTGGACTTGATGTAGAAGCACTTCCCGGAGCTGTTTCCCCAAGGTAAACTTAAAAGCATACGTTGTATTCTTAATAATTTATTTTCCTCATAGCCATAGCTGATTTCAGGGACGAAATCTTGTATTTTGTTTATAGGATTTGTAACGTCCCGATTCGTGCTAGACCCCTCGCATGTGTTTTGAGTCAGGAAAGTTGACTCAGGCTCGGGTAGCACTGGTAACAGTCGTCGAGTTATACTCGACTAATAGGGAAAATTTCACTTAGAAGAATTCTAGACTCAATGAAGTGTTGGATGTGTCGACTGGTGGGCAGGCGTCGAGTGCATTGAGCGATACTCGATGCATAAGAAGCATTTTACTTAAAATAATTCTGGACTTGGGAAGCGTCGAGTGCGTTGAGTGGTCTAAATGCCCTTCGACGAGGCGTTGAGTGATACTCAACCCACAAGGAGAAAATGGACTTAGAATAATTTTGGATTCTGTAAGAATCGAGTGAGTTGAGTTATCTCAACGCCATTCGACGAATCGTCTAGTGATACTCGACGAATGATACTTTAACTTAGAAAAATGTTCTGGATTAAAAAGTCATCGAGTGTATTAAGTGGTCTCAACACCATTCGACGAATCATCGAGTAATACTCGATAAATGGAAGTTATGATTCTGGATTCTATATGCGTTGAATGGTCTTGATGACATTCGACGAAGAGTCATGTGCGTTGAGTAAACTCGACGCCATTTGACGAGTCATCGAGTGATCACGACGAATTTCGACGATTCGTTAAATGTGTATAGTATACACGATGATTTTGTCTTGGAGCATTTTTGCCAGACGGTGTTTGCTGGTTCATATTTACGGGCTGAACCGGGTTTTCTAGATGAGCGTTGATGCCTCATTTGGACCCGGTCTCTTCGACAAGACTTGTTTTAAGTAATAATTGGTGGTCCAATGTTAGGGTGACACGTGGTAAAGCAATCTAACCCTAACTCTTCTTATAAAAGGAGACTTATGGGAAACCATAGCCGTCACTTCCATTTCTTGCTGAGCCATTACGTGTGCCGAAATTATCAGAGGAGAGGAAGTTGCCGTAGTCGGATTTTCTGGGGGAAGAACTTTTCTGTTTGGTGAAGAACAACACCAAGGAGGAAGGGGATGCCGCTGAGAAGGATAATAAGATCCATGGCCGGAAATGAGGTGAGCTTCCTACCCTCTCCAATGGTGCATGATCTTTAGTTATAATATAGGCGAGATGTCGACTCAAAAGAGTTATACTTTTGTGAGATGAAGATTTCCTACGAAGAGACCATTCTAGGACCTTGTCCTAGAGATTAGCTGTCTTCAACCTCTCCTCTCTTTGTTGTGAAGGGGGTGGACTTGGTTTTGTGAAGAAGGATGTTCTGTTGAGGGTCAAGAAGCTAGGGGGAAGTGTTGTATGTGGTTTTGAACAAATGGCTAAAGGAAGAAGACGAACCGATGTCATTCGTTTTGGTTTAAGATGCATACAGAAATATGTTTTGTACGTGCAGTGAACTTCGAGGCCATCTTCTAGTGTGATATAGCCGGATCTAGGTCATAGGAGCTTTGTAGCTTCTGGAATGTCCAGTCAAAGTTGTTGCACTGTAACAACTTATGTGCAGGATGCCTTCGGGTTAAGGCATAACCGGTTTTGGATTAGGTAGGAGAAACATAGCAAGTTGATGTTGAGGTTTGGATGAGTTGTATGTTGCCGAGTCAAATAAATGTTTTGGAAGAGATTAATAAACAAATGGTTTGTGGAAACATAGTGAACAAATGATTTGATAAGATTTGGATGTGCAAATGATGCACTTGTGAAATACGGTAAGGATGTGCAAGATTATTGAATGTTATTTAACTTTAGGTTAGCTAATCACCTAGAAGGGGGGGGGGGTGAATAGGTCTTTGAGTTTTTAATAAATCGTTTGTTGTTTTCAACTTGTTCTATCTAAAGCTTATCCTTAAATCCTACAGTCGCAAAGAAAAACAAGCACACACAGCAAACACCAGAATTTATAGTGCTTCCCTAATTGGGTACATCCACTTTCCCTCTCCACCTATCCAACTTATTTGTTGGATTCGACACAAACTCCTCCACTTATGCTCCTCAGAGCTTACACCTCAAGCCCTCAACTTAAACATAGATTCTTCTCAGAATCAAATTCAGAACCACAAGGGTTCCTACCTCAGAGCTCTGCAAAACTCCTATAGATTAGTTATCCATTGATCACCTAGCTCAGCCTTATTTCTAAGACCTACACTAAGGCTCTTCAGCAATACATCTTCAGGCACACGACCCTACTCTCAGAGTGCTACAACACTCATACAAATCAGTACCCTTTTAGGTACCTACAGCTCATCCTCCTCCAATGCGTACAATCTCAGTGACAAACTTGTCACCTACAGCTCAGTAACTCTTCAGTCACCTACCTCTAGCACAAGGCCCTACACTCAGGCTAGGAGGATAGCCCTACCTCAGATCCATACTTGGATCCTACCTCAGAGAGCAGCACTCTCCTACCTCAGGCACTTAAGCCCTACAACTAAGATCCTCACTTTGATCCTACCTCAGTGCCCCAACAGAGCACCTATCTTAGTGACAAATTAATCACCTACCTCTGGCACAAAGTGCCCTACACTTAGATTCAGGAAACTTGAATCCTACATGAAATAAAACAGGATGTTGAAGAAAATAAAACAAATGACTCAGAGAAATATCTCTAAGTTAACTTTGCCGACTGAGCAGATTTCAGTTCAGCTCACTTGGTGTAGAAGGAATCAACCTTCTTCTACAGCTATAACTTTTTCCTGATGCACATATGAGCAGCTTCCACCTTGCTGATGAGATGAATCAGCTAAACTGTTTTGTTTAGAACAAACTTGTCGAGCTTTGAAATGCTTCAGCTATCCTTCTTTGCCTTCAGGCTATCTTGGCTGGATTTTAGCTTTCATGCTTGATGGAAGATCGTCCAGCGGCCTCTCTTCAATTTTTCTTCCTCTATGTTCGTTTTATTCGTTAACCCTATTCCCTTTTCCGTTTCTCCTTTTATATGTGTTGATTTGAATCAACGGTACCATAATATGTGGGACCACCAAGGATTGGTGAGCGCCAACTCCATCAGAAAGGAACAAAACATCTTTTGGCACTGTAGCAGCTTTCCTGCAATGGCTTCTTGCAATTTTGACTTTGATTATGTCAGCAGTTGTCGTAAACATCTGGACTTAGAAAATATTCCAGAATCCCATCAAGCATTAAGTTATGTTGAGACACTCAATGCCACCAGCCTTGTCTCTCAGCACTTCTGGACTTAGAAAATTCCCTGGCTTTGTCTCAGCGGTTTTATCTCAGCGATTTCAGCGGTTTTTTTTATTATCAGCTGAGACAAGCCTTTGTCTCAGCGCTTTCTTCTTATCTGCTGTCTCAGCGGTTTTTGCACTTAACTGTCTCAGCGGTTTTGTCTCAGCGGTCTCAGTGGTTTTTCGTTATCAGCTGAGATAAGCCTTTGTTTCAGTACTTTCTTCTTATCTACTGTCTCAGCGGTTTTTGCACTTTACTGTCTCAGCAGTTTTCCTCTTAATAGTCGCAGCGCTTCCTCCTTCATTAGAAGCGTTGAGTGAACCTGCTTCACTTAATACTTCTGGACTTAGAAAATTTCCAGCTAATTTTGTCTTTGCTGTCTCAGCCGTCTCAACGCCATCTTCTCAGCTGTCTAAGCTGTCTCAGTGGTCTCAACGCTATCTTCTCAGTTGTCTTCAGCTGTCTCAACGCTATCTTCACAGCTGTCTCAGCTATCTCAACGGTGTCAACGCCTTCTTCTCAGCGGTCTCAGATCTTTTGCCTTAGACAGATTTTCGGGCTTTAGCTTGACAAGCTTTGAGTTGAGCTCGATGAACCGCAAAATGAGCTCGATGAACTTTGATCATCTCAGCGGTCTCAGCGCTTTTTTTGCTTTATTCAATTTTTCTCTTACTTTATCTTGACAAGCGTTGTGCTGAGCTCGATGAACTGTAACCCGAGCTCGACAAACTTTGAGCTGAGTTCGACGAATTATGAATCCAGAATTTTTAAGCTTAACCCATGGAATGTTGAGTTGAGGTCGACGATCAATAAGCTGAGTTCGAAGAACTCTGAGCTGACTTCGACGAACTGGGAGCTTACTTCGATGAAATTTGTGTTTACTGCCCAACTCATTTTTCTTCACTTGTCCAATCATGGACTACATGCATGTAAGAACTAGAGCACACATCAAATATATTATGTGTGTATGTAATTGACCCATTTGAGTTCTTACAAATCTGGGATATATGGATCAATAGACCCAACAATCTCCCCCTATTTGAAGAAGTCAAAACAATATAGGTCATTGACAACACAACATTTCATCATAACAAAATTTAATAGTGGTAGATTGTAGAAGTGTTATCATTTCTCCAGCCTGTGGAGAATTGCTTACTCCCCCTATTATGTTGCCACCCTTACTGTTCCACTTGGCTGTACTTCTCAGCCCTAGGATTTTTTTCCTCCCCCTTTTTGACTTCTTCAATAGGGAGCATACTGATAGGTTGTTCTCCCCTTATCTATCTCAGCTATTGGGCTAGCTCCCCCTCAAAGGTGCACACCATCTTCAGTATCTAGAGGAAGAGCTTGTTCTACCATCAAAATAAACAATGCGGCATATGGTAGAAGAGAGAATTGAAGCTACACAAGATTCAACATGACCAATTGAAATTTGAAGGTGTTGAACTTAGCTTCATATAGTGGCTTAGTGAAGATATCAGCCACTTGCTTATCCGTGGAGATAAACTCATGGAAGATGTCTTCCATTTCCACATGTTCTCTAATAAAATGATACCTAATTTCTATATGCTTAGTCCTATCATGGGAGACAGGATTCCTAGCTATATAAATTACACTAGTAGAATCACAAAAGAGTGGAGTTCTACTTATTTTAACATTGTAGTCCTGAAGTTGATGCTGAATCCACAGTAACTGGGCACAACAGCTTCCAACTGAAATATACTCTGAGTCTGCTATTGATATTGCAACACTTGTCTGTTTCTTGCTGCTCCAAGAGACAAGCCTTCCACCTAGAAATTGACAGGAGACTGAAGTGCTCTTCCTATCCTCCTTGCAGCCTGTAAAATATGCATTTGAATAGCCAGTTAGTTCAAATTCCCCATTCCTGGGGTACCATAGGCCAAGATCTGGGGTACACTAAAGATATCTCAAGATTCCTTTCACAGCAGTATAGTGAGACTCTTTAGGGTAGGCCTGATACCTAACAGAGAAACTGTTGGGTATTATATCCACAATAACCCAAATTTGATGAAGTCACCCTTGAACTAAGATGAATTAAGTTGTATTTGATGTCTTATTTAAGTTATGTGTTTGCAGGACTATATTGCCAAGTGTAGACCAATGTGAGTCTACAATGGGTCACCAAACACAGGACCATACAATGTAATCCCTCATTGTGTGATCCATGGTGTTGACTCATGTGTAGCCTCTCTATTGGGATACACTTCATGTTTCAAGGACTAGGATTGATTGGAGAAAGAAGTGTTGCTGAGTTTATTGAAGAAGAGAAAATTATGTTGAAGAAAATTTTGCTAAGTCTTTTACTCGAGTAGTAGTTTATATACTCGAGTTGAATACTTAGTTTATACTCTAGTAAATCTATCTGTACTCGAGTAAGGGAAATGGCTCTCGAGTAGCCAAGTCCATTACTCGAGTAGACCCTCTCTTATTCTCGAGTTAATAAATTTTACTCTTAGTAATTTTTCTAAGTCATTTACTCGAGTAGTCATGGTAACCACTCGAGTAGATAAGTCTTTTGTCTTGAGTTATAGAAGACAGATTCTCGTGTTGTTTTACCCCAGTCGAGTAGTCAAGTTCATGTAATCGAGTAGTCTATCTACTACTCGAGTAGTCCAGCTCCAATACTTGAGTGATAAGATTTTTATAACTCAGAATTTTTTCTAAGTCCTATACTCGAGTAGTAATATTCATATACTCGAGTAGTTAATCTCCTCTCGAGTAGTCCAGTTCCAGTACTCGAGTAACCTGTATTCTTCTTTCAGAAAGATCTGCTAAGTCTTTGACTCGAGTAATCCATCTACCTCTTGAGTAATATATCTAGTACTCGAGTAGTTTATTTCTAGTACTCGAGTAGTTCAACTCCACGTCTCGAGTAATCATATTAGCACTTGAGTAAGTATTTGTGTACTTGAGTGATTACTCATTATACTATGGATTTTCTCAAAGTCTTCTACTCGAGTAGTCCGTCTCAATTCTCTCGAGTAATCACATTAATACTCGAGTAGGTAATCTTTTACTCTAGTAAATCAGTCAGATTTTTCCAGAAATTCGCTAAGTCCAGAATCGACAGAAATTTCAAATTGCTTGACGTGATTGGTCCACGTATACATCATTAATGCTAATTATGACTGTTAAGGAGATCTTATATAAGGTCTTGTCAAAATCGACTAACCCTAACAAGCTGTCAATGTATTATTCTAAGAAATCTGAATCCTATTGTCTCTTTCTAAAAATGGAAGCCGCCGACCTTCATCGTGCATACCCGCTAGGGTTTTCGTGCAAGAAGATTCAGAACAAAGTGGACTTACAGATCGAGATTTCTTTTCAACTCCTCATCATCTCTCAGATCGTGTGAGTCAAAGGAATTTCAGATTCAGATCTTGCCGAGTTTCTTCTTCAGCTTATTCTAATAAAGCCGAAAAGACCAAGGAAGAAGACCAAGGCCAACAGATTCCAGATCTGAGAAATTACTGTTTGTATTTTCATATATTCTCAATTTAATTCTTGTAGGAGATTTCTCTCAGAGTGTAGGAGCTTTTATCTCTGAGTTGTATGAAGTTTTTACCTTCTGAGTGTAGATCCGTGTTGTGGATCGAGATTGTAGGAACTTTGTTCAGAGGCGTAAGAACTTTGTTCCGAGGCGTAGGATTGGTTTTCAATCCGAGATAGTAGAGTAGTCGAGTCTAGTGCTTTGCTAGATTGGTGAGGTAAAGTGGATGTACCCAAGGTTGGGAAACCACTATAAATCTTGTGTCGTTTGTGATTGCTTTGTTGACTATTGTGTACATAGATCTCTAAATTTCTATTCCGCAAAAAGATGCACAACTCACCTATTCACCCCCCCCTCTAGGTGATTCAGGTAGACAACTGAACACTTTCAAGTGGTATTATAGCTAGGTTGATTAATAAAAGGTTAACACCTTGATCAGATCTTACCAGTTGTCTTTTGAGATCCTCCAAGCGTGGACAAGGTTAAAGATTTTGCCAAGCTTCCATTGTGCACAAAGAATAACTTTCTCATGTGGAAAGAAAGAATCAGATTTTTCATGGAATCTATGGATCCAAGGATCTTCATGATCGTTGAAGAAGGTACTTACATTCCCATGACCGTCTCCGCAATAGATCCTAATAAGAAAGTTCCCAAGAAATTGATGGATCTAGAAAAAGATGAGATTACACTTGTGTCTTTAGATAAGAAGGCAAAGAACATAATAGCAAGTGCAGTTAATGAGTCCATGTTGCAGAACCTGATCCACTGCCTGTCTGCTAAGGAGATGTGGCAGTCCCACATCACCTTAATGGAAGGTACAAAAGAAGTTAAGGCTGATAGAAGATCCCTTCTGAATCAGAAATTTGAAGACTTCCGACAAGGACACAAGGATACCATTGCTAACACCTTTGAAAACTTCTTCAAGATAGTCAACGGCCTAAGGTTTTATGGTCCAGTCTTCACAAACGGAGAACAAAATGATAAGTTCTTGAGATCCCTAGCCAAGGGATGGGATAACAAGGTTTGTGCAATCCGAGAATTTGCAAAGTTAGCTGAGACAGTCCTGCACAATCTCTTTGGGAAGCTTATGTCATACGAGCTGCAACTCAATACGAGAAAAGCTGAAGAAGAGAAGAGCAGGTCCTCGTCCAAGGAGAAGTCTATTGATCTCAAGGCAGACACCTCAAGGAAGTCCAAGGCTGCCTCTCCTGCCCCAACACAAGAAGTTAGTGAAGAAGAAACCTTGGAGCCAAGAACCTCAGACTCAGAGCTATCTGAAGGAGAGTTCTCTCTACTCTCACGTCAGTTCAAGAAATTCTTGAATAAGAAGAAGCAATGGAAAGGTAAGGATGCCTCCTACAGAAGATCATGGCATGATGGTGATCGACAAAGAAAAGGCTCAAGCAGCCATGACAGGTATACTTCTAAACCGAACAAACATATTTCTACTGATATCGTTTGTTATTGTTGTAATAAGCCAGGTCATGTCATCGCTGACTGCCCCCATAAGAAAAAGGAGGGTGGAAGAAGAGAAGAAAATAAATCTTCTTATAATTAGAATAAAACAGAGAAGAGCCTAATAGCCAAGAAGGGAAAGACTCTTAGCGACTCCGAATCATCCGAGTCGAGTGAAGAAGAAGAAGCCTACTTCGGGCTTATGGCTCAGACTGATGATGAGCAAGATCCCTAGTTCACTAGGAAGGTAAACTCTCACACTCCTCTTTCTGATTATGATGTTTCTGAGCATGATCATTAGGACAGCTCTTCTGACGATGAGTCTGAACTCATGGCCCAGTACAAGGAGTTAATCAAGGCTTACGACAAATGTCGACGAGTCGTGAAAACTCAAGCTAAAGAGATAAAGACTCTAAAAGCTGAAGAGAGCACCTTGAGAGAGGAAGACGCTAAGACCGACCCACTCAGAGAAAACTTCAGTGCTTCCATTGAAGAATATAACAAGGCTCTCGAGCACCTAGACCTTAAGGAGAAAATCATAAAAGAACTGGAAGCACAACTTGAAGTCGAAAAGAAACTTGTTGAAAGTTTCTCGAAGTCGAAGACTATTCTTCAATTCGTTGTTGAATTCTCAGCTAAGGCCAAGGGTGTTGGGCTAGTCCATGTAGAAGCTCCTAGTAAATCTTTTAGGAGGAATAAGGATCAAAGAAAGAATAAGGCGACCAATAATTCTTTGGCCAAAGAGAAGGGGAAAGCCCCTCAAGATCAGAATTCTTTTAAGGAGGTCATATTTCCAACAAATGAGTTTGATCTTGACTCATCCTACGATCACTTCGCTAGGCCTACTTATGTAGAGCCTAAGTCCCGTTACCAAGGATGGACTCGCCCCTGAAACTTTGGTGAGAGTCTCTTTAAGGTACCTTATGAAGAAGTCATTCTTCAGAGCTATGGCCCTTATAATCATGGTCATAACTTCAAGAAAGCACCAAAGGTAAAACCTATTGTGGAAAAGCCATTGAAGGAGAAGAAATCATGTGATTTCCATCACCATGAAGCTTCTTCCTCCAAGAATGTTGCCCCTACTAGACCACCATCTGAAAAGGTCAAGCAGGAGAATCTAAGGCAAAGATACAACATGTTTGACTGTTGGTGTTGTGGCAAGATTTATCACTTTGCCATTGACTGCTGGTTTAACCCCAGGAATTTTGCAACTCCTTAAGTTGGCAATATGAGAAAGACCACTTATAATTCTAATACTCGTAGGGGGAGTGTTCTAACAAGAGACCAAGGACCCAAACATGTTTGGGTTCCTAAGGCAAATTGATTTGTAATTGCAGGTATGTCAAAAGGCCACCAAAATGCTTATCTGGTATTTGGACAGTGGATGCTCTCGGCATTTGACCGGGACAAGAAGCCTACTTCAGAACTATTCTCCAGTCTTGAACGGGCCAAAGGTCATCTTTGGAGGTTTAGACCGAGGAATTACAAAAGGCTATGGTATGATCTCTAACGGTAGAGTATCCTTCTCAGATGTGGCTTATGTTGAAGGATTGGAACACAATCTCATAAGCATAAGCCAACTCTGCGATAAAGGATATATTGTTGAATTTCATGCTGATAAGTGCTTGATAAAATCTGTTGACAATATGGAAACGATTCTATCGGTCACTTGCAGAAGAAATATATTTTGTTTAAATTGTATTTGTATAGACTCTTCTACACCAGTGTATTTTATGGCTAAAGATAGTGCGTCTCTTGGTGACTAATGACACAAGAGATTAGCACATATTAATTTCAAAACTATTAATAAATTATTTTCACTGAATTTAGTACGTGATGCCCCAAATATCAAGTACATCAAAAATAGACCTTGTCACGCATGCGTAAAAGGCAAGCAAACAAGGGCTACCTATAAAAGCGTTATTGGCAAAGATTCTAAAAGATGTTTACATCTGCTTCATATGGACTTGTTCGGTCCACTGCAAATTAGAAGTTTGGGAGGTAAGGATTATACGTTGGTTATTGTTGATGATTACGCGTGCTTTGCGTGAGTGTTCTTTCTGAAACACAAGTCAGATACCTTCGACATCTTTACTAATTTTGTCAGATAAGTCCAGAATGAATACAACTGTTCCGTAGTCAAAATCAGAAGTGACAATAGAACAGAGTTCAAGTCTGAGGCCATGACATAATTTTGCGAAAGCTTATGTATCTTTCATGAGTTTTCCTCTCCTCGTAATCCTCAACAGAACGGAGTGGCTGAGAGAAGGAATAGAACACTCATAGAGGCCTACAGGACCATGTTGAGTGAAGCTTCACATTTGAAATACTTCTGGGCTGAAGTCGTCAACACTGCATGCCACGTGCAAAATCGAGCACTCATAAATAAGAACCATAATAAGACACCTTATGAACTTCTGAAGGGCAGGGAACCGACTGTCTCATATTTTAGATTTTTTGGTTGTAAGTGCTCCGTGCTTAACAATTACAAGTATCATACTATCAAATTTAGTGAAAAGAGTTTTGAAGGTATTTCTGTAGGTTACAGTAGCCATAGTAAGGCATATAAGATATTTAATAGAAAATCTCTGGTTATAGAAGAATCAATACATATTGTATTTGATGAGACGAGCTTGTTGCAAGGCAACTCTTCCAGTGTGTTCATTGAAGATGCAGGTATAAAGTTGAAAGAACTTAACTTGGAAGAACCGACTGAAGAAAAAGGTGAAAAGTTCATCAAGATCATCACTCCAACCCATATTGGAGAGGTTGATGATCAAGATGAAGAAATCATCCAAGTTAATGAAGTCACTCCGGTGATTGAAGAAGACATTCCAGATGCAAGGACTCTAGAGCTCAGACATCTGAAGGATCACCCAATAGACCAAATCATAGGAGATCCCCGGGATGGTGTCAGAACTTGTAGAGGCACAACTAACGAGAATTTATATTTAAGTTTTCTCTCACAGGTTGAACCAAAGAAGATTGAGGATGCAAACTCAGACGCATCTTGAATAATGGCGATGGAAGAAGAACTAAATCTGTTCAAGCATTGATAAGTATGGAAACTTGTTTCAAGACAAAAAGGTAAGAATGTCAATCAGACTAAGTGGGTCTACAGGAACAAGATGGACGAGGATGAAACAATCATAAAGAACAAGGCTAGACTCTTTTCCAAAGGATATCGTCAAGAAGAAGGAATCAAATTTGACCAGACGTACGCTCTAGTGGTAAGGTTGGTGGCAATCAGGTTATTCCTAACATATGCTGCTCTCAAGGGCTTCACTGTCTATCAGATTGACGTGAATCCTGGCTTCCTTAATGGTGACATAAAGGAAGAGGTGTATGTGGAACAACCTCCAGGTTTCGTTGATTTTAACTTTCCCGATTATGTTTATTTATTACAAAAAGCATTACGTGGTTTGAAACAAGCTCCTTGCGCTTGGTATGAGATGCTGTCTAACTTTCTTCTTAAGAACAAGTTCACAAGGGGAAAGATAAGACATTATTTCTTAGGAAAATAAAAGGCAAGATTTTGCTAGAGCAAATCTATGTCGACGACATTATATTTGGCTCTACTGATGACAACCTCTGCAAGAAGTTTTCAAAACTTATGCAAGGGAAGTTTGAAATGAGCAGTATGGGCGAGCAGATGTATTTCTTAGGGCTTCGGGTGAAACAATCTGAAGATGGAATTTTCATCTCGCAGACTAAGTTCACCAAAGAGCTAATTAAGAAATTCAGAATGGATAACGCAACCTCTATGAGGAATCCAATAGGTTCAACTGTGTCTCTGGACAAGGATGAGAAAGGGAGACCTTTTGATGAGATCAAGTACAGAAGCATAATTGGATCCTTGCTCTACCTTACTGCTAGTAGACCAGACATAATGTTCTCAACATGTGTCTGTGCTAGATTTCAAGTGAACTCAAAGGAAGCTCACTATGCTGCTGCAAAGCAGATTTTGAGATACCTTAAAGTTACACCAAATCTTGGCTTATGGTATCCAAGAAGTAATGATAGCTAGCTAATTGGTTTTTTAGATGCAGATTTTGCAGGTAGCAAAGACGACAGGAAGAGCACTTTCGTTACTTGCCAATTCCTTGGAAGAAGGCTCATTTCCTGGAGTAGTAAGAAGTAGAACTGTGTAGCAATCTCAACAGTTGAGTCAGAGTATATCTCTGCAGGCAGTTGCTGTGTATAGTTGCTATGGATAAAGAACCAATTTTAAGACTAGAATATGAAGTTTTAGAACATTCCATTATTTTACGACTCTTCCAACGCAATTGCAATAGCCAACAACCCAGTCTCTCATAGCCGGACAAAGCACATAGAGTTGCGGTACCACTTCATCTGGGAGCATGTGGAGCATGGGGACATAGATCTGCAGTATGTATAAAAAGACAGGCAGATTGTAGACATTTTCACGAAGCCGCTGCACGAGACCAAGTTCTCGTTCTTCAAAATAGAACTTGGAATGCTCAACAAAAAATATTAGAGAAGGTTGACTCACTAAAAGGCTCAGAGATCAAGAAATCTGTCAAAAAGTAAAATTTTTCAAAATTCAGACTTTATGACTCGAGTAAGACAAAGACTACTCGAGTAGTACTTCAGCCTACTCGAGTACTCCAACTTTCACTCGAGTACCTCTTCAGAACTTGAGTAAACCTACTCGAGTAGTAGAAAGACCTACTCGAGTACTATGTTTCCACTCGAGAGCTATAAATACTTCACTCGAGTACTTCAATATTTTCACTCGAGTATTTCTGGGTTTCTCTCTCGAGTACTATCTTCATTTCACTCGAGTATCAAACAACTAATTTTTCTACTTAAATTCAAATTTATTTATTCGCAACCCGAAGCTTATGCCGCCCTTTCCAAGGTATGTTAAGCTTTATTTACATTCATAATCATCATAAATTAGGGTTATATAAATAGAAAAGTCTAGAATTCATTTCTCTACACGAATCAAAATCCCTTCACTCGAGTAAAGCCGACAGACTCTTCGCCTTCCGCTGACAGTTGCAGAGACTGTGCCTTCTTCTTCTCCACAGCAGATTTTTCTCAAATCTCAAGATCATGGCACCCTCCTCCAAGATTGGAGTTGGCTCAGAACTCGTTCCAGCAGGGATTGCCGATTTATCAGACGATTTCTGCAATCTTCTGATCCTCCTCGACACCGCCGACCTCACTTTCATTCTACGGCAACCGTGCAAGATATTGTTTCCAGAGGTCGAAGAATTCTTCAAGAATATTAAGGTGAAGAGAAATAGGAAGGTTCTTAAGTCTAAAGTAAAATATATCAAGGTTAAACTCACAAAAACCTCTGTTTCAACTCTTCTCCGACTTCTAGTCACTGATGAAGAAGAGCTTCTTAGTCCTGAGAAGTCTGACAGAACATGTCGGTTCTGTGGTTTTTCTCCAGATGTACTCACTATCAAAAGATCAGAACTCAACCCAGAATTAAAACTATTGGTCGACATCATTAGGAAGATCCTCTGATGCAAAACTAGTTCAATCAGAGAGATTTCTACTTCCATGTTTGATATCATGACAGTAATTATCTGCTAGAAGAAATTTCAGTTTGGTATGATGATTCTAGTACAAAATTAGAGAGAGCATCAAGGCTCCAAGTTATGCAAGGATTATCTCCCTTCTGCTACATGAGATCAATCCTAAGGTGTTCAACTTCTCCAAAGGTACAATACTTCATCACATGAAGAAAGTATCCATATCCTACATTCAGAGATGGGAGTTGAAATTATAGAATCCTGCCCAGTCTGCCAAATCCCATGATCAGCCATCTGCAGAGGACAGGAACCTATCTCCCTCTCCACCTCATGTTGCCAGCACTTCTGGTGCACTTACTGAGGGGCAGCCTGCTCCTTCTGTTCTAGAAAACAGAGTCCCTACTCCACCAGCTGATGCTTCTCTACCTCCATCCACTCATGAAGAAGTTCCAACATATGCTCAACTCCAAGAAACCCTTCTCTCCACTGATGCAGCCATCAATGAGATGATTGAAGAACTCACTTCGGTAGAACCTCTTCCTCCTCTTACAAAAGAATAAACTATTGAAGCGTCCAAGCCATAAACTCCAGTACCTTCTCCCACTCATACTCCTCCCAGATCTCCTGTTCCATCTCCTCAATGCCCTGTTCACCACTCTCCTGCTACTGACAAAGAGCAAGTTGAAACCATTTTGATTTCTGATGAGTCATAGCAGTCACCTAAACTAGTTGAAGCTCCATGGAAGAACTTGGAGTTCCCTATCCCCACCTTCATCACTAAAAAAGGGGATGCCCTGATCTATACCACCAGAGCTAAGAGCTCAGTCACTGTTGAAGAAATTGCCCCATAGTTTGCTCCTCCTCCTCCTCCAGTTCCTTCTACATCTACTGCAGCTCCTCAGTTGCCAATGATCTTATGGCTATGTTTGTACAACTGCTCCAAGAACAAATGAAATACTTTGATGATTCATTCAAAGCTGTCACTGAGAAAGTAATTGCTCTAGAGAAAGATATGAGCAGAGGATTTGCTGAGATTCAGCATAATACTGATCAATTAAGACATCTATTCCAGATAGGTGGCAAAGCTCTGGACCACACCATCACCAGTGTTGGTCATGTCATGGAACATGGTGTTACTCTTGCCAACAACCAAATTGAGTTAGATAAGAGAGCACAAGAAAATAAAATCAAGATCTGTGAAGAGGTAGGCACATTCAAAGATGATGCTATTAGTACTCTGACTGTAGAATTCAGAAAGGGGGAGAGCTTAGTAAAAGAATATCTAGAGAAATCAGCTGCAAACAAGCACTCTCTGGGAAGCAAAGATGAAAGAGATTCATGATGATGTGCTAGGCCAGATTCAAAGTGTGAAGTTTCATACTTATGATACAGTAGTCTGGATGCATAATCAGATACTCCCTGACTTTTCAGCTGATCCAAATATCATTCCTCATAATCTGAACGCCCTGGCCCCTGTTGCTCCAGCACCTCAGCCTACCTTCTCTCCTAGACTTGAAGGCTTTGATGGTCCTCCTCCTGACTCTTATGCCCAGGTTTGGGAGGCAGACCAACAGACATCTTTTTTCAAGCTCCCCCTGAGATTCACATTCCAAAGAAGAGAAAGTATGGTGATGGAGCCTCTGCAAGCAGATCAATTCCAATTCTAGATTTAGAAAAGAGGAAAGCTCCAGAGTTTGTAGACATCTGGTCCCCCACTTCAAAGTCACTCATTCTGGATACTCTCAAGCTTGTCATGGACTTCAATGAAAATAGGAATGATCATTACAGCTCCCAAGAATGGGAATTGTATGATAAGTCCATGACAAAGAGAAGGCTATATGACAGGGAACATGGAAGAAACAACCCTACTGCTCCTCCAAAGCCTCCAAAGTACTATCCCAAGCCTTATAGTTACCAGAGAAGACAACAAGAGAAGAAGGACAAACAACAACATCAAGTTTTAACATAGAGAAGTTATGAGAGTGGGGATATGATCTGTGTAGAAATGACTTTTTGGACAATCTTATTTATATAATTCTTAACTTTGATCATCTACTCTTTGATTTTAATATGTATGCTTGTTACACTACTTTCTCTATTGCCTATCTAGTTCTTTATATGTCTATATAATTCACCTTAGTGTAGAGGGTTCTGACTTCTACAAATATGGGGAGATTATTGGGTATTATATCCACAATAACCCAGATTTGATGAAGTCACCCTTGAACTAAGATGAATTAAGTTGTATGTTGGAACACCCTATTACTAATTTGGGTCAGGATCACTATGTCTTTAGGAAACCTGTTTTTGACCTCCTGTATAGATCTAAAGGTCAATTAGAATTGAGTCTAAGGGTTAGTAGTTAGGTTTGGAAGCTGCCCGCAAGACCAAAGTTTTTCAGTTTGGAGACTAAGTCATATCGTCGAGCTCAGCACGACGAATCGTCGAACTCCAATCGACGATCGTCTAGCTCAACTTCGACGAATCGTCGAACTCCATTCGACGATCGCTGAGCTCAACTTTAACTAATCGTCGAACTCCATTCGACGATCTGCGAGCTCAGTTCGACGATCTTGACTCAGTATTGATTCTCTATCTCTGAGCTCAGTTCGACGTTAGTTGAGCTCAGATCGACGATCTCTGTTGCTGTATAAGTCCAAATCGCTGAGCTCAGTTCGACAATAGTGGAGCTCAGTTCGACGATTTTCTGAAGAGTTGAATGATTTTCAAGATTCAAATTCAGGACAGTTAAGGAGTTATTCAGCAATTAATTCAGAAGATTTTCTAGCCGTTTTCATTTATTTCTGGACCAAGTTTCAAGGGATTATAAAGGAATATTTCTTTGGACTTTCCCCCAGAAGACATTTGCAATTAAGGATGCAATTAATGACAGGCCAACGACTATTCTTGACAGAGGATGATTTTCTATTCAGAACCAGAAAATAAAATACAAGATTTTTGATCTCTGATATTATTATCACAACTCACAGCATAGATAAGCAGAACAAGAAGAACAAGAAGAAAACATTTTCTGAACAACATCTTTCTCAACACCAACTGTTCACAAGAGAAAGTGCTGTAGACATTCTCTGTCTCAAAGAATTCATACAAGAACACACACCAAAGGAGATTAACAAATCTGAAATCTTCAGATCCCCTTTGATTCAAATGTTCAAGGCCAACATCTTTCAAGACTCCAGACACCTAACATTTCAGCTGTTGCTGAAATCATCAATTGCTGGAGATCAACTTCTGAAGGCCTATCACCCTACAACAAAGCTTCATTTCCTGAACATCTCAAGAACTCAGGGGGAGCTTTGACAACATCTAAATCCACATAGTCTTCTCAGCTGCTTTGAGAAAGAGAAGACTTCCATCATTCTCTCATCCCCATCTCTGTAAAGGGTTCTTCAAACTCCCTTCAAAAGTTTGTGCTTGATTTTTGAGCACCTTATCAAAAGCTCATTGGTGGCAAGACATCTGATCAAAAAATCTGATTTGGTTTTTGAGCACCTTATCAAAAGCTCATTGGTGCCCAGGACAACTGATCAACTCATCCTGCAGTGGATTCCTACCTAGAGTGGTAGAAGAGTGGATGTATCCAAGTTTAGGGGAACCACTATAGCTCCTTGTGTCATCTGGCTTGCTTGTCTTTATTTTTGTTTCTGGCTATGATTGATCTGTGATTAGTTAGGATTTGTGATTAATTTCTTTTGTAGGTTATTCTGTGATTAGATTTAATATTTGCTTCCCTGTTCACTCAGATTACAACAATTATTGTAAAAAGTTTTTAAGCACCATACTCTATTCACCCCCCTCTAGAGTATATCAGATCTAGCTGCACTTTCAATTGGTATCAGAGCCAGGTTGGTTAAACATACCACACCTTGGTGGTTGCACAGGCTAACACCTGAACCACAAGATCCCTAGTAAGATCTGCTTGCTATAGATTTTATTATTAGATTATTTCTTCACAAATCATGGCCCAAAATAAAGATTATGCTAGCACCAGACCTCCAGTGTGCAATCTATCCAAGTTTGCACTTTGGAAAGCAAGGATTAGATTATACATGAATTCTATTGACGAGGATATTTTCAATTCTGTTTTGACAGTTTGTCCAAGACCTCCAGAGAACACAAGCACAAATGTTGTTCCACCTCCATCAGGAACAGATACTGATATCAAGAAGTGGAAGGTTGCAGATGCAAAGGCTATGAACATCTTAGCCCAGACCATGTCTGATGACATCTTTCAAAAGGTGGATGAATGGACAAGAGATCCCACCTCATATCTCAATATGAGAATTTCAAGAAGGGAGAAGCTGAGTCATTTGGAGATATGTATAACAGGCTCAGTCTAATAGTCAGTGAACTCAGGACTTTGGATAAGGAGATCTCACTGACTGAACTTAATGACAAAATCCTAATGTGCTTCCCAAGTACTTGGGATTCAAGAATCTGGCCAATCAAGGATGCCAGAAGTTTGAATGAGATCACCACCGAAGCTCTTTTGGGTAAGCTCAAATCTTATGAGCTGCTCATTAAGAATAGAGAAGAAGAGCAGAAGGCTGCCTCACCAGCCACAAGAAAAGAGAAGACAATAGCTTTCAAAGCAACTGAAGATCATCCTGAAGACAAAGTCACAGGTGATGATAAACTGCTCAGTCTGTTGGCCAAAAGATTCTACAAAATGGCCAGAAAGGACTTCAGAAGGAGATCATACAAGGAGCATGATAAGCCAAGGTATGATAAGTCTAACAATAAAGAAATTATTTGCTTTGGTTGCAGGAAACCAGGGCACATTGTACCTAACTGTCTAGAGAATAAAAACAAGGACAGAAGGGACAAGAAAGAAAGAAGAAAGGAGAAAGACTTCAAGAAGAATGGCAATGACAAACTCTCCTCAAGCAAGAACAAACACACAAGGAAGGGGTTTGTTGCTGAATCCTGGAGTGAGACTGAAGAGGAATCAGAAGCCTCATCCAGCTCCATTGATGATGAAGATGATGTAGAAGAGAAGAAGTTCTGCATGATGGCAATCAATGCCTCTCAACACAATTCAGATGAAGAAGACTCAGAGTCAGATTCAGAGACTCAACTTGAAGAAGACCAGGTAATTAATTCATTTGATTTCAATTCAGAGGACTTTAAATATGAGTTTAAAGCATTATGTTTAGACCTATTAAAATGTGAGAAGGAAATTATTTCTCTCAGAAATCAATTGTCTGAACATAGTTTCTTAAAGTCAGAAAACCTCAAACTCTCTCAGGAGTTGGAGTGCTGTAGGGAGCAGATAGATTCACTGAAAGGTGAGCTATCAGAGGCCAAGAAGCTTGAATAATCCCTTAATGGTAGAAGTATCAAGCTGATGAACATCATAAGCATAGTGAACTCCAGATTTAATAGTACACTGGGCTTGGGTGCTTCATCCAGCCAACCTATAGTTCTAACAACCCCAATCAAGTTCATTTCTGATAAAGGGAAGGGAGTTGTAGAGGTAGCTAGGAAAAATTCTAATCTGCCTAAGAAAACTAAGTTCCAGCAGAAATCGTCGAATGGAGCTCGACGATCGCCGAACGCAGATCGACGATCTCAGGCAAAATCGTCGAACTCAGGTCGACGATCTCAAATTCCTGAACTCTGCCACAGTCGACCGTCGAACGGAGCTCGACGATCTGACCCAAGATCGTCGAACGCAGCTCCACGATCGTCGAACAGAGATCAGAGCTCTGGAAATTCCTTCAAGGGCAAATCAAAATCCAATCCTATGGGTCCTTCATCCCAAATCTTTAACCCTTATACTGAATGGATTATACCTCTAAGGAGATATCATCCTGAAGGTTATAAGAGTCAACCTGGGATGTCTTTCATTTCTGAGTTTAAAGGTTATCAACCTAGGCCCAAGGTAAACCTGGTCAAAAATAAATGAATTATTTTATGTGCAGGTGAAGACCTATCCAACATCAAACCAGCAATGGTACTTGGATAGTGGGTGCTCAAAGCACATGACAGGAAACAAGGACAACCTCACATCCTTTAAAGCCAAGCTTGGACCCAAAGTCATTTTTGGTGATTCAAACTTTGGACAAACTAAAGGATATGGTGCATTCCAGATTGGGTCAGTAACATTCAAAAAGGTAGCCAATGTGGAAGGACTGAAGCACAATTTGATAAGCATCAGTCAACTATGTGATGAAGGCTACCAGGTGACTTTTAGCAAAGCTTTATGCAAGATCAAGTCAGAGGAAAACACAACTATGTTGACAGGTAAAAGGAAAGATAACATCTATCTAGTAGATTTTCTTTCAACAGATATAGACATTTCTCTATTCAATTCTGTTTGTAGACCTAATATTTTATGGCATAAGAGACTAGGACATTTAAACCTTAGAACTATTGCTAGGCTATCCAAGGACAACCTTGTTAGAGGACTACATTCTGGCCCCTACAAGAAGGAAGGACTCTGCAGGGCTTGTCAATTAGGCAAGCAAACTAAAAATAGTTTTAAGTCACTTAATAAGAGTGATTCACCTATGATATTGTATCTGTTACACATGGATCTTTTTGGTCCCATTACAATACAAAGCCTAAGAGGGAAATCTTACACCTTAGTAGTTGTAGATGACTTCTCTAGATTCACATGGGTGTTCTTTCTGAGGAAGAAGTCTGATAACTTTAAGTGTTTGACAGAGTTTCTCAAATGTATACAGATTGAGTTAAATACTCACATTGCCCTGATCAGAAGTGATCATGGGACAGAGTTTGATTCTCTTCTTATGCAAGAGTTCTGTCAGAGTGAAGAGATCAGGCATACTTTCTCAGCTCCTAGAACTCCTCAACAAAATGGGGTAGCTGAAAGGAAAAATAGAACCCTTATTGAATCTGCCACTACATTGTTGTCAGATGCTCACATTCCTCTATCTTTTTGGGCAGAGGCAGTGAACACCTCCAACTATGTGCTGAACAGAAGTTTGATACATAAACTAAAGGGAAAGACTCCCTATGAATTACTCAAAGGGAAGAAACCTAAAGTTGATTATTTTAGAATTTTTGGTTGCATTTGCTATATACATAATAATGACAAGAGATATTTAGCAAAATTTCAAGCTAAGGCTGATGAAGGAGTGTTTCTGGGATACTCCATGATCAGTAAGGCTTATAGGGTTTATAATAAATCATCTCTTAAAATTGAATAATCTGTTCACATATCATTTGATGAATCTAACATGTCTTTCAAGGAGAAGAACACTTCTACCATAGAACCTTTGCAGGTACATTCTCTTGTTGAAGATTTGAACAAGTTACAGGTTACTCAAAAAGAGGAAAGCAGTGAAGATGAAGAAAGCATTCAACATATTGAGGAGAAACAACTTGAAGAGCCAGTTGTTGTACCACAAGAGGAAACAACAACACAGGTTGGTGAACAATCAACAACCCCTGTTGATTTAGTAACATCAAGAGACCATCCAATTTCCCAAGTAATTGGAGACATCTCAGCCGGTGTGCAAACCAAAAATCAGGTCAACCAAAACCTGTTGCACACTTACTTCCAATCTCAAATTGAACCTTAATCTATTCAAGATGCAGAGCAAGATCCACACTGGTTCTTTGCAATGCAAGAAGAGTTGCATCAATTTGAAAGGAACAAAGTTTGGGAACTAGTGTCAAAGCCTAAGGATCACTCCATTGTTGGAACAAAGTGGGTGTTCAGAAACAAATTGGATGATCAAGGAGTAATTGTAAGGAACAAGGCAAGGCTAGTTGCTCAAGGATATTCTCAAGAAGAAGGCATAGACTATGACCAGACTTTTGCACGAGTTGCAAGATTGGAAGCCATCAGAATCTTCTTAGCTTATGCAGCACATAAAGGCTTCAAGGTATATCAGATGGATGTGAAAAGTGCATTTCTAAATGGAGACATCAAAGAAGAAGTATATGTCAGACAACCACCAGGTTTTATATCTCCAACTTATCCTGATTATGTTTTTAAGTTGAACAAAGCATTATATGGTCTCAAGCAAGCTCCTAGAGCATGGTATGAGATCCTAGCATGCTTCCTTCTGGAAAATGGATTTATAAGGGGTAGAGTAGACCAAACTCTTTTCATTAGAAACCATAAGTCCCATACCCTACTAGTACAGATTTATGTAGATGATATTATTTTTGGTTCTACTGATTCACATTTGTGCAGAAGGTTTTCCAACCTAATGCATTCTAAATTTGGAATGAGCAGCATGGGTGAGCTATCCTTCTTTCTAGGATTGCAAGTCAAACAACATGCTGAAGGCATCTTTATTTCTCAAACCAAGTATGCAAATGAATTGGTTAAGAAATTTGGCATGTCTGAAGCATCTTGTATGAAAACACCTATGCCTACTAATGCTGTATTGGATGCTGATGAATATGGGAAACCTGTTGATCAGACAACTTATAGAGCAATGATTGGCTCTTTACTATACCTTATAGCTAGTAGACCTGATATAATGTTTGCTACATGCATATGTGCTAGATTCCAAGTAAGCCCTAGAGAGTCACACCTAACATTAGTAAAAAGGATTCTCAAGTATGTTAAAAGTTGTCCAAATCTAGGTCTCTGGTATACAAAAGATTCAGCATTTGAATTAACTGGATTTTCTGATGCTGATTATGCTGGATGCAGAATTGACAGGAAAAGCACCAGTGGAACTTGTCAGTTCCTTGGTGACAAACTTGTCTCCTGGTTTTGTAAGAAACAAACATCTGTGTCAACTTCAACTGCTGAAGCTGAATATATGGCTGCAGGCAGTTGTTGTTCACAAATATTGTGGATTCAAAACCAACTCCTAGACTATGGCTACAACTTAGAGAAGTCTAAAATATTTTGTGATAACACCAGTGCTATTTCTATAGCTCAAAATCCAGTCCTCCATAGTAGGACAAAACACATAGAGATTAGACATCATTTTTTAAGGGATAATGTTGAGAAGAATAAAATTGAACTTCAATATATCCCAACTGATTTGCAAAGGGGAGATATTTTCACCATACCCTTGGATGAAAAGAAACACACCTTCTTCCTAAATCTGTTAGGAATGTTAGATGGAGGAAGTCTAAAATAATATCCAAGATTTTAAAAGTTTAAAAATTGACCAAGACTGGGCAAACATCTTGATTTTTCTTAGTGTCTAGAGTGTTTTTCTGGTCTCTGAACTGCGCTCGACGATTTTCCCCCAGATCGTCGAACGGAGATCGACGATTTCCGAAATCGTCGAACTGAGTTCAACGCTTCTCAGATAGTCTGAACAATCTCTTCCGGTCAACGATCGTCGAACGGAGCTCGACGATTTTGTTCTCTGAACTATCGTTGAATAGAGCTCGACGCTCTCAAATATCATCGAATGGAGATCGACGATATTGAAGACCTTTCAGATTCCTTTAGAAGCCCCGATCGTCGAACTGAATTCAACGATCTTTCCTTTTCTGCGTCGAACCCTAATATAAAATTCATTTTTCGCCGTCATTCTTCTTTTGCGCTTTCGATTTCTCTGCAAAAATTCTCTTTCCCTCCAAACATCTCTACACTTGGTCATTTTGTTTGTTGATTTTTGCAGGTAACCATGACAGTCTCTATTGCTGTTCTCGCCGCAATGAAATTCGATGTTGGATTTGACATAGACATGGTGTCTTTCAGCACTACTGATCAAGTTTTTCAGGATATTTTGGAATTGTTCAAGGAGCAGAAGCTTGTCACCATTATGTCCACCAGAATCAAACTTGCTGCTGATGAGATTAAGGAGTGGGTCTACACTGCCCACAACCAGGATCAAAACACAATAGTTGGTTCAATTTCTGGAACCCAGGTACCCTTGACTCCAGCCATTCTGACAGAAGTTTTTGAGTTAAGTTCTGGAAGAGATTCTGCTGATATGTCTGGAGAGGAATTTGCTGATTTGCTTCCAAGAATGGGTCACTCTGATGCTAACCCTAGCAAGCTGCTGAAGAAGAACCTAGATGTGGAATACAGGTTCCTAGCTGATATAGTAGGAAAGGTTTTGCTGGCCAAGCATTCAGCACATGATACTATCTCTAGGTATCAGCTGTGCTTGATGGGAGCCATTGTGGACAAGAAGCAATTTAACTGGGGAGAGGTCTTCTTTGACCTGATTAAAAAGAAAATCAATAAGAACTTTGTGAATTTTGGGAGGATTCTAGGCCTCTTTCTGCAGAACAGATGCCCTGCATTGGTAGTCTCTTCTGGGATACATATCAATGCATCTAAGAGACTGTATTGTGCCCTATTTGGCAAATGGGACAGGCAGATAACCAAGCCCAGCAGGCCCTCTGCAAGCACAATTTCATGCACCAGGACTGTAATAGTCACTTCCCCTCAAGTCTCTGCCCCTGCAGATGACTTGCCTGCTGCTGCTTCTCCTCCTCCAACTCCAATTTCATCTCCTCCAGTTCCATCCACAATTCAAACTCCATCCACAATCATCATCTCCAGCCCTTCTCCAACATCTATTCCATCTCCAATTCCTACTCTTTCAATCACAGAGGAAATCTTTCATCCATTATATTCCTACCCTCAACCAGACATTGCCACATCATCCACCATTCCCTCCTTCAATCTTTTAGATGATTCCTTCATGGATGACTCACCCTCATCTCCTCCTGAGCTGCCATCCTCATCAACCTCTTACCAACAACTTCTGCAAGATATTATTGATCAACCCACCTTCACACCCTCTATCTCCATACCATTGTCTTCCATTTCCACAATCCCCTCACCTCAACCATCACTTCCCCCATACACCAGCTCTCCACCACCATCTCCAGTTGCTCCTCCATCCTCTACCTGTGCTCAATTGCCTGCTGAGCAAGTAGATATTCCAGCCCTAGCTGACCAGCTGTATGAACTGCTAGCCCCTAGGCTATCACTTATATTGGAGACCTCCTTGGCTCCATTACTTCACTCAGTGGCAGCCCTTTCTGCCAAGCTATCCTCTTTATTTCCTCAGGCAATCCCTTCATCAGTGTGCCTTGATCTAGCTTTCTCTGCATCCAGGCAGGGGGATATGCCTAATGAAGTGGTGAGATTGCCTGCTGCTGTTGTTTCTTCAGCTCCTGCTGCTGCTGCTGTTTCCCCAACTCAAGCTCCAGTTCCACCTCAAGTTGCTGTCTTTTCAGTAGACCTCAGGTCCCTACTCTCAGTTTTTGATTCAGCTTATTTCAATTGTCTTCCAGAGAGATTTGTTGTCCAGCCTTCAGAGGATCTTACCAAGGCCATTGTGCCCTTCTCATGTTGTGACACTAGCATTATTCATTCTTTTGTCAATTCAGTATATGCTGCTGCTACTCTTGCTGAGAATATTGTTGATATTTCTGTTGCTGCTACAAATGTTGCTGTTTCTGAGGATATGCAGACAGAGGCATATGAATTTGAGCCTACTGCTATTGCTGATGATATTGATGCTACTGAACCTATTACATCTGAAACTGCTGTTGCTGATATTTCTGTATCTGAAAATGTTTTCTCTGAATCTGTTGCTGCTCCAGTTACTGTTGATATTACTGCTACTATATCTTCTAAGAGTGCTGCTCTAGAAACTTTTGTGTCTGTTGTTGTTACAACTGCTGCTACAACTTTTGTTTCTACTAGTGCTGTATCTGCTGCTGTTACCACTGCTGCTTCATCTGCTCCAACATAACTTCAGAAAGAATATTTGAAAAAGATTGATGCTCTATATGATGAGCAAAGTTCTAAAAGTGATGAATTCAAGACTGATTCTGATGATTCTTCTGCCATCATAGCCAGGAAAAGAAAGGCAAGGAGCAAAGCTATGAAATGGGTGCCCCCAGCCAAAGTCAAAGACACTAATGACATACCATATTACATTCTTCATACTGCCCCATAACTGAGCATTGGATGCAGTATTCCAAGAACCAACTTAAAGCCATGAAGAAGAAGAGGAAGTATGAGAAAGGATCTTCCCAGTTTCATCATTCTCATCCTCCTCCACCACCTCCTCCTTATGCAGGTGCAGGTGGAAGCTCAGCTGCTCAACCTTCTGCTAAAAGCCAAACCCCCTATCAGCCTCATGCAAGATCTTATCATAGGGGAAGCTAGTCCAGAGGTTCTTAATCTAGAAGAGGAAACTATAGAGGAAACCAAAGGGAATTCCAAGTTTATTCAAAAGGTTATTCAAGGCAACATCCTTACTCCAGGGAAGGACAAGCTTCATCAGACACAACTTCAGGTCCTTTTCCCTATAAGCTAAAAGAAGTAGTCTCCTCGAGAGCTCCTCAAGATAATCCATCCAACAGATATGAGCCTCCAGTGCCCTTTGAGGATCCTGAAAATAACCCTATTGCTTGGACTGCCAGGATGAAAGAGCTAGCTGCCCTGGATCAAATTAAGAAAGCTAAAGAGCAAGGCAGAGATTCCTCCAACATTACTACATTGTCTGAACAAAGAAAGAAAGAATTGGAAAGATATGGCTCAAGCAAATTTTTTGATTCTGATAGATATATGGAGCTGCATCCTGAAGCTGTAGTACCAAGACCCAAACAACAAACTTCTTTAGGTGTAGCAGATGATAGAAGGTCAAAGAAAGAAGCTCTCAATCCTAATAGAGAAATCAAAATTATAAAGAGCAAGAAGAAGGAATAATTATGTAAGGTGACAATTATTCTGATTCTTGATTTCTGTCTGGGATAATATATATCTGTGCTTCTGCAATGTCCTGCTTATTGCATTTTTGTATTGTTGCTTTGTATGTTGTTATTTAAGTTTTCCAAATTTCTGTAAATAGTAATCCTAACCCAAATAGGGGGAGATTGTTGGAACACCCTATTACTAATTTGGGTCAGGATCACTATGTCTTTAGGAAACCTGTTTTTGACCTCCTGTATAGATCTAAAGGTCAATTAGAATTGAGTCTAAGGGTTAGTAGTTAGGTTTGGAAGCTGCCCGCAAGACCAAGGTTTTTCAGTTTGGAGACTAAGTCATATCGTCGAGCTCAGCACGACGAATCGTCGAACTCCAATCGACGATCGTCTAGCTCAACTTCGACGAATCATCGAACTCCATTGGACGATCGCTGAGCTCAACTTCAACAAATTGTCGAACTCCATTCGACGATCTGCGAGCTCAGTTCGACGATCTTGACTCAGTATTGATTCTCTATCTCTGAGCTCAGTTCGACGTTAGTTGAGCTCAGATCGACGATCTCTGTTGCTGTATAAGTCCAAATCGCTGAGCTCAGTTTGACGATAGTGGAGCTCAGTTCGACGATTTTCTGAAGAGTTGAATGATTTTCAAGATTCAAATTCAAGACAGTTAAGGAGTTATTCAGCAATTAATTCAGAAGATTTTCTAGCCGTTTTCGTTTATTTCTGGACCAAGTTTCAAGGGATTATCAAGGAATATTTCTTTGGACTTACCCCCAGAAGACATTTGCAATTAAGGATACAATTAATGACAGGCCAACGACTATTCTTGATAGAGGATGATTTTCTATTCAGAACCAGAGAATAAAATACAAGATTTTTGATCTCTGATATTATTATCACAACTCACAGCACAGATAAGCAGAACAAGAAGAACAAGAAGAAAACATTTTCTGAACAACATCTTTCTCAACACCAACTGTTCACAAGAGAAAGTGCTGTAGACATTCTCTGTCTCAAAGAATTCATACAAGAACACACACCAAAGGAGATTAACAAATCTGAAATCTTCAGATCCCCTTTGATTCAAGTGTTCAAGGCCAATATCTTTCAAGACTCCAGACACCTAACATTTCAGTTGTTGCTGAAATCATCAATTGCTGGAGATCAACTTCTGAAGGCCTATCACCCTACAACAAAGCTTCATTTCCTGAACATCTCAAGAACTCAGGGGGAGCTTTGACAACATCTAAATCCACATAGTCTTCTCAGCTACTTTGAGAAAGAGAAGACTTCCATCATTCTCTCATCCGCATCTCTGTAAAGGGTTCTTCAAACCCCCTTCAAAAGTTTGTGCTTGGTTTTTGAGCACCTTATCAAAATCTCATTGGTGGAAAGACACCTGATCAAAAAATCTGATTTGGTTTTTGAGCACCTTATCAAAACCTCATTGGTGCCCAGGACACCTGATCAACTCATCCTGCAGTGGATTCCTACCTAGGGTGGTAGAAGAGTGGATGTACCCAAGTTTAGGGGAACCACTATAGCTCCTTATGTCATGTGGCTTGCTTGTCTTTATTTTTGTTTCTGGCTATGATTGATCTGTGATTAGTTAGGATTTGTGATTAATTTCTTTTGTAGGTTATTCTGTGATTTGATTTAATATTTGCTTCCCTGTTCACTCAGATTACAACAATTGTTGTAAAACGTTTTTAAGCACCATACTCTATTCACCCCCCCTCTAGAGTATATCAGATCTAGATGCACTTTCATTATATTTGATGTCTAGTTTAAGTTATGTGCTTACAGGGCTATATTGCCAAGTGTAGAAAAATGTCAGTCTACAATGGATCACCAAACACAGGACCATACAATGTAATCTCTCATTGTGTGATCCATGGTGTTGACTCATGTGTAGCCCTCTATTGGGATACACTTCATGTTTCAAGCACTAGGATTGATTGGAGAAAGAAGTGTTGCTGAGTCTATTGAAGAAGAGAAAATTCTGTTGAAGAAAATTTTGCTAAGTCTTTTACTCGAGTAGTAGTTTATATACTCGAGTTGAATACTTAGTTTATACGTGAGTAAATCTATCTGTACTCGAGTAAGGGAAATGACTCTCGAGTAGCCAAGTCCATTACTCGAGTAGACCCTCTCTTATTATCGAGTTAACAGATTTTCCTCTCAGAAATTTTTCTCAGTCATTTACTCGAGTAGTCATGTTAACCAGTCGAGTAGATAAGTCTTTTGTCTCGAGTTACAGAAGACAGATTCTCGTGTTGTTTTACCCCACACGAGTTGTCAAGTTCATGTACTCGAGTAATCTGTCAACTACTCGAGTAGTCTAGCTCCAATACTCGAGTGATAAGATTTTTATCTCTCAGAATTTTTTCCAAGTCCTATACTCGAGTGGTAATATTCATATACTCGAGTAGTTAATCTCCTCTCGAGTAGTCCAGTTCCAGTACTCGAGTAACCCGTATTCTTCTTTCAGAAAGATCCTCTAAGTCTTTGACTCGAGTAATCCTTCTACCTCTCGAGTAATATATCTAGTACTCGAGTAGTTTATTTCTAGTACTGGAGTAGTTCTACTCCACGTCTCGAGTAATCATATTAGCACTCGAGTAAGTATTTGTGTACTCGAGTGATTGCTCATTTTACTCTAGATTTTCTCGAATTCTTCTACTCGAGTAGTCCGTCTCAATTCTCTCGAGTAATGACATTAATACTTGAGTAGGTAATCTTTTACTCGAGTAAATCAGTCAGAGTTTTCCAAAAATTAGCTAAGTCTAGAATCAACGGGAATTTCAAGTGCCTTGGCGTGATTGGTCCATGTGTACGTCATTAATGCTAATTATGACCGTTATGGAGATCTTATATAAGATCTTGTCAAAACCGACTGGCACTAAGAATCTGTCAACGTATTATTCTAAGAAATCTGAATCCTATTCTCTCTTTCTAAAAATGGAAGCCACCGACCTTCATCGTGCATACCGACTAGGGTTTTCGTGCAAGAAGATTCAGAACAAAGTGGACTTATAGATTGAGATTGCTTTTCAACTACTCGTCAACTCTCAGATCGTGTGAGTCAAAGGAATTTTAGATCCAGATCTTGTTGAGCTTCTTCTTCAGCTTATTTTGATAAAGCCGAAAAGATCAAGGAAGAAGACCAAGGCCGATAGATTACAGATCTGAGAAATTACTGTTTGTTTTTTCATATATTCTCAATTTAATTCTTGTAGGAGATTTCTCTCCGAGTGTAGGAGCTTTGTCTCCGAGTTGTAGGAAGTTTTTGCCTTCCGAGTGGAGATCCGTGTTGTGGATCGAGATTGTAGGAACTTTGTTCCGAGGCGTATGATTGGTTTTCAATCCGAGATAGTGGAGTAGCTGAGTCTAGTGCTTTGCTAGATCGGTGATGGAAAGTGGATGTACCCAAGATTGGGAAACCATAATAAATCTTTTGTCATCTGTGATTGCTTGGTTGATTATTGTGTGCATAGATCTCTAAATTTTTATTCTGCAAAAAGACGCACAACTCACCTATTCACCCCCTTATAGGTGATTTAGGTAAACAACTGAACACTTCCAGAAACATGTTGCATACATAATGTCAGGCCTACTTGTTGTGAGGTAGAGAAGGGAGCCAACTATACCTCTATATAGAGTTTGAACCACAGGCGTCCCTGGATCATCTTTGCCTATATGCATAACTGAACTCATGGGAGTTCTTATGGTAGAAGCATTTTCCATGCCATATTTCTTGATTATCTCCCTGGTGAATTTTGACTGTGATATAGATATACCATCATGAGTCTGTTTTACTTAGAGTCCCAAGAAAAACTTCAATTCACCCACACTACTCATCTCAAACTTCCCTTGCATAAGTTGTGAAAACTTCTTGCAGAGGTTGATAGACAAGATATTCCTACCTAGACTATGAACAAGCATAGGACCAAACAAGTCCATATGTAAGAGATACAAGCATCTCATAGAGTCCTTGGCCCCAATGCTCTTTAAAGAGGTCTTAGTCTGCTTAACATTTTGGCAAGCAGCACAGATACCCCCCTTGGAGCATTTCATTTTGGGACCATTCCTAACAAGCTCATCACTGAAGAGCTGACCAATGGTCTTATTATTCAAATGATCCAGTCTCATGTGCCATTGGACACAATATGAGAATTTCTCATCTATAACTAGGAATATAGGGGAACTATTTTCTAAGCAAGAAAAATTCAAGCAATAAACATTCCCACTCCTAGTGCTTGTTAAAATGACACTTTGGTCACTTAACCTCTTGATATGGCACTTATCCTTATGGAAGGAAATGTTGTAACCAAGATCACATAGTTGGCTTATGCTTATGAGGTTGTGTTGCAACGCCTCCACCTAAACCACCTTTGTGATGGTGATTATGCCATTTGAGATGTTATCATAGCCTCTGGTTATCCCCTTGTCTGAGCCTCCAAAAATTACCTTGGGTCCATTCTTTACTGGAGTGTAATCCTTCAATAGCTCCCTTGTTCCAGTCATGTGTCTGGAACATTCACTGTCCAAGTAGCATTTAGGGGATTTGGTACTTGAACTAACCAGAAACAAATGCAAGTCACCTTTCCTTAGGACCACAATTTCTATTGGGTCATAGGTTCACATTAGTCTTGAAATAACCATGTCTTCCTACAGAATTCCTAACAGGTTGACAACCTCTGGACACTGAGGGATTGTGCAAGCAATCTACTGCATAGTGGCCCACTTTGAAACAACACCAGCACTCATAGATATTATATCTCCTTTCTGTTTGGGACCAGCATTTGGTTGTACTGCTTCCTGAACAATGGGGAGATGTGCTGCTCTATACTTCTTCCTTCTTTCAGCAATAATTGGACTGAAGGATAGTCATTCAGCTAGATGTTTTGGTCTTCCCTGAGAACCACCAGCTGCATGTCTCTTTTCAGCTAATATGCATTTGATAGCATCTGAAATTTCCATTCCATACCTGCCAAAAGACTCACCTTGAGTCACAACTTTTGCTGGATGATTTAGATTTTTGGAAGCCACAATATCTTTGAGTTTTGGGGCTGGGGCACCAAAATAAATGGTCCAGGATGGGCCATTTGGAATTCCTCATGGGCAGCCTTAAAGGCTTTCACATGGATGTACCTTCCACCATGGTTGGGGCCACATTGGTCCATACCAGTAGATCCGTCGTTCTCCCAGTGACCATAACAACTTTCATGGTCATACCTTTTAGAAGGCAACAACACTCTCTGAAAAGGAATTTGAGGCAGTGAGGCAAGAGGCACAACCAGTTCCTTCCCTTTTCCCTTTCCTCTTGGATTGGAATATCTAACAGGTCCCTTAAATCCCGACCCTTTCTTACCAGCTTGGGTAAGGTGGGTATCAATTAAGGGTAGCACAGTGTTTGACTTAGAAAATTTTGTCACCAGCAATTTTTCATTAAAGAGATCTTTTTCAAGTTTCTGAATAAGTTTCTCATTTGAGACTCTTACCACAGACTCACTGTTAATGATCTCCTTGAGCTGGCCTGCATGTGCAGCCTTGTTAGTGAGGGCTTTTTCTTGGTCTTCACACTTGCTTTTATGACTAAGAAGCTCTTTTGCCTGCCTCTTTGCAAGTAGCTTGCATTTCTTGAAAGTCTCAAGAAGTTCTCAATACTTGGCAATTATGGAGTTTACATCATCCTCAGAGTCTGAATCTCCTTCATCTCTTGATGATTGAGCTTCAGAGACTGAGTTAGCCTCATGACTAGAAATAAAAGAATATGGTTTAGCATGTACCGGAGTCTGACCAGACAGATCCTGGATGATTTCTTCATCTGTCATTACCATCAATCCATGATACTGAGCATCTCCTTCTTCATCTTCATCCACCTCCGAGTCACTATCTGAGTGTGATAGAGGGGCCCTGATCCCTATTCTAGCAGTAGGGAACTCTTCAGGTTCCTCTTCAGCAACAACAATAAGCCCAATGTAGGTTCATCTTCTTCACTGTCTGACTCAGAGGAAGATTTAGACCAGGTCCTCTCCTTCTTTGACACTAGGGACTTCTCTTTCTTCTTTCCCTTGTGGTGCTTCTTCACTCTTTATTCTTTCCTCTTTACTAGGCAGTCAGCAGTTACAGGCCCATGTTTGTTGCAGCAGAAACAAATAATGTTAGAGGAAGATTATTTATTAGAGTTAGGAGCATACTTGTCCTCCTTAGATGATTTCCTTCTGTGCTGAGAGGAGGAAGAAGGTCTTCTGTTCTTCCAATGCCCCTTCTTAATGAATTTCTGAAACTGCCTGGAGAAGGCAGCAAGGTACTCATCAGATGTATGGCTGTCAGATGAGCTAGACCTGGAGCTCTTTGATTCTGACACAACAGTTCTCCTCACTGGAGAGATCTTCCTTCTTCTCCTGGTTGAAGCATCAGCTTTGAAAGCCACAGATTTATCCTTGCTCTGTGACATGCTGGTCGTCTCTTCTTCTTCCTTCCTTGCAGCAAGCTGCATCTCATGGGATAGTAGCTTTCCAAATAGGGTTGGAGGTGGTGTGTCTGCTAGCCTGCCCATCGCCCTGATGTCACAGATCTTTGTACCTCAATCCTTGGCGAGGGACCTGAGAAATTTGTCATTCATCTCATAGGTGGTGAAGACCCTTCCATAAGTTCTCAATTCATTAACAGTTCTGAAAAATCTTTCAAAACTTTCAGCAATGACCTCAGACTTTCCTTGTCTGAAGGCCTCATACTCCTAGTGGAGCACCACTAGGGTGTCCCACATCTCCTTGGAGGTCTAGCAGTGCACCAGATTCTGGAATGTAGAATCATCTACTACACTAGTAATGATATTTTGAGCTCTCTTGTCCATGGAGGCAAGGAGGAGCTCATCCTTGTTCATTTCATCATATGATTTAGGAGTATGGATGTTGGCATCCAGAAATGAGATCTTAATGGGGATGAAGGGTCCCTCTTGGACTATAATGTAGATCCTAGGGTCAGCAGCTTCCATGACCAGCCTGACCCTTTCCTTCCAAAGCTAAAACCCTTCCTTTCTGCAGATTGATAACTTCATGGCTCCCAATTCCTTGTAGTCTACACCAAACCCCATTCTTTATCTTATAGCTAACCTTGGAGGTATACTCAGATTGTTAAATCCTTTTTGAGTAACCTTCCTCTGATACCACTTGAAAGTTATTTAACTTTAGGTTAGCTAATCACCTATACGAGGGTGGGGTGAATAGGTCTTTGAGCTTTTAATAAATCTTTTGCTATTTTCCACTTGTTTTATCTAGAGCTTATCCTTAAATCCTGTAATCACAAAGAAAAACAAGCACACACTACAAACACTGAAATTTATAGTTGTAGGGCTGAAGAGCCTGAGTGTAGGCCTTACAAACAGATTCTTCTCAGAATCCAACTCAGAACCACAAGGGTTCCTACCTCAGAGCTCTGTAGAACTCCTACAAGTCAGTGATCCACAAATCACCTACCTCAGCCTTATTTCTAAGACCTACACTCAGGCTCTTCAGCCCTACAACTTTAGGTACACAGCCCTACTCTCAGAATTCTGCAGCACTCCTACAACTCAGTACCATTTCAGGTATCTACAGCTCAGCCTCCTCCAAGGCCTATAATCTCAGTGACAAACTTGTCACCTATAGCTTAATGACTCTTCAGGAAACTACCTCAAGCACAAGGCACTACACTCAGGCTGGGAGGACAGCCCTCCCTTAGATCCACACTTGGATCCTACCTCAGAGAGCAGCACTCTCCTACCTCAGGCACTTAAGCCCTATAGCTCAGATCCTCACTTGGATCCTACCTCAGTGCCCTAACAGGGCACCTACCTCAGTGATAAATTTGTCACCTACCTCAGGCACAAAGTGCCCTACACTCAGATTCAGGAAACCTGAATCCTATAGGAAATAAAACAGGATGTTGAAGAAAATGAAACAAATGACTCTGAGAAATATCTCAGAGTCAACGTTGCTGGACTGAGTAGATTTCAGTCCAGCTCACTTGATGTAGAAGGAATCAGCCTTCTTCTTCAGCTATCACGTTTTCCTGCTGCACAGATGAGCAGCTTCCACCTTGCTGATAGATGAATCAGCTAAACTATTCTGTTTAGAACAAACTTGCTGAGCTTTGAAGTTTTTCAGCTATCCTTCTTTGCCTTCATGCTATCTTGGCTGGACTTTAGCTTTCAAGCTTGATGGAAGATCATCTAGCCGCTTCTCTTAAATTTTTTTCCTCTGTGTTCGTTTGATTCGTTAACCCTAATCCCATTTTTGTTTCCCCTTTTATATGCGTTGATTTGAATCAGCGACACCTTAGTATGTGGGCCCACCAAGGATTGGTGAGCTCCAACTCCATCAGAAAGGGACAAAACATCTTTCGGCGATGTAGCAGCTTTCCCGCAATGGCTTTCTGTAATTTTTACTCTGATGACGTCAGCAGTAGTCATCAACATATGGGCTTAGAAAATATTCCAGAATCACATCAAGCGTTGAGTGATGTTGAGACACTCAACGCCATCAGCCTTGGCTCGCAGCGCTTCTGGACTTAGAAAATTCCCTGGCATTGTCTCAGCGGTTTTTTATTATCGGCTAAGACAAGCCTTTGTCTCAGCGCTTTCTTCTTATTTGCTGTCCCAGCGATTTTTGCACTTAACTGTCTCAGCAGTTTTGTCTCAATAGTCTCAGCAGTTTTTCATTATCAGCTGAGACAAGCCTTTATTTCATCGCTTTCTTCTTATCTGTTGTCTGAGTGGTTTTTGCACTTTACTGCCTAAGTGGTTTTCCTCTTAACAGTCTCAGCGCTCCCTTCTTCATTAGAAGCTTTAAGTGAACCTGCTTCACTCAACGCTTTTGGACTTAGAAAATTTCTAGCTAATTTTGTCTCTGCTGTCTCTACCGTCTCAACGCCATCTTCTCAGCTGTCTCAGCAATCTCAGCGGTCTCAACTCTATCTTCTTAGTTGTCTACAGTTGTCTCAACGCTATCTTCCCAGCTGTCTCATCTGTCTCAGCTGTCTCAGTGGTCTCAACGCCTTCTTCTCAGCGGTCTCAGTGCTTTTGCCTGAGACAGATTTTCTGGCTTTAGCTTGACAAGCTTTGAGATGAGCTCGACGAACTTTGATCATCTCAGCGGTCTCAACACTTCTTTGCCTTATTCAATTTTTCTCTTGCTTTATCTTGACAAGCATTGGGCTGAGCTCGACGAACTGTAACCTGAGCTCGACAAACTTCGAACTGAGTTCGACGAATTATGAATCCTGCATTTTTAAGCTTAACCCAATGAATGCTGAGTTGAGCTTGACGATCAGCGAGCTGAGTTCGACGAACTCTGAGTTGAGTTTGACGAAATTTGAGCTTACTGCCCAACTCATTTTTTTCACTAATCCAATCATGGTCTACCTGTATGCAAGAACTAGAGTACACATCAAATACATTATATGTGTAAGTCATTGACCCGTTTGACTTCTTACAAATCTGGGATATTGGGATCAATAGACCCAACAATTATAATCCGGAGGATGGAACATGTTTTGAAAGATGGTGTGATGCCCGATACTTTAATTTGTAACCTATAGCTATGTTATCATGCTTTATGATTATGTGAAGTACCATTATTTTGTTGTGATTATCATATACAAGCATAGTTGTTTGTGAAGTCTTGAATATAAGGAAGTAAACAGATGAGGTAAATCTCATGGCCATAGAGTACATGGAATGGTAATCTCAAGCATTTGATGGTATAGTTAGTATGGTCAACTGCTTAGAGTTGTGTCTCCCTATTGGTAGCCATGTCGGATTGGTATGTTGTATGAGGTGGCCTGCCACCTGTGTTGATATTGAACCCTTGAGTGCTTGGGAGCACAAAAATTTGAAAGGGTGTAAGTGCGCGAGTATTTGACCGCACATGATTGGCGTGATTATAAGCGACTTAGTGTAGAGCCCTTGGGTGCTGTTGAGCACTGGATTGTTGATGTCAAGGCCATGAGAAATTGCATGCGGTGTGAGTTGAGATGTGGTGTCATAATCCTAGGTTAAGGATGGTGTATCAATTCTACGAGTTCGCTAGTCATCACACCGACGGGAGTCTACAGATAGACTTTGGGCGGTTGGGTTTGGTCCTCGGTGCTCATTTCCGGGGCTCCTTCCGTGCCAAGTGGATGGTTGGGCTTGGTTCTTTGGTGATACACTCCCATAGGCTCCTTCCGTGCAATGATGATAGTCCAGTTGTGCTTGGTTTTCGATGCATATCTACCTGAGACTCCTTCCGAGACATAGTACGTAGGGACCTCCGTTGTTGTGTTCTTAGCATTGAGGCATACAGAGGCCTAGGCTTGGTAGTGTGGATGCCCGCCTACTAGTCAAAATCCTATTTCACTGTCACCGTCTGGCCACAATGGATGATGCCTGTGAGGTTAACTACCTACTTGAAAAGTGGGAACTACAAGTCTGTGTCGACATAGCTGTCTGCATGTGTATGAGCATGGGTGAGTCATCATATTGCATTCATATCACTGCATTGCACCACATAGATCCTTATTATATAAGTTTTATGGGCACTCTTATATAATTAGTTACTTTCCAGTTAAGTCGATACTTAACTTATAAGTCTATATGGGCATTCTTATTAGTTGAGTTACTTTCCTATTGTAGAATATATAGTTGCAAAGACAGATGACCTTCATACAGAGGTTGCTAAAATTGGTAGCGCTGTTGTTGCTGCTGAGGTTGGATCTGTTGAGGTTGTGGATGGGAGACTTGCTGATGATGATTTGGATACTGATGTTCAGGATGATGTTACTAATGAGGATGAGCTAGCTGCTAATAATGTAAACTATTCTTCTGAGCTCGCTTCTATATAAAATATTATTTTAAGTCTCCCGGATGTTCTACCTGTAAGGACTGAGGGGGAGTAGAGTCATCAATCAATTTCGATTCAATCAGAGTTGGACAGAGTTTTGTGAAATCTTTAGAAAAGAATGGTAAAAATTCCCGGTGGAGGATGTAGAGATTGTTGATCTTTCAAATGAGGAAGGAGATGTAGAGGTGCATCCTCCTATCCTAGAGGCTCTAGATACTATACTGCTGTCTAAAGCTCATATTTCTCCTATGGTACAGTCTTCTAGTCACTCAGAGGCCAGTGCAGATCTCCCCTCTCCCATAGTATTCCTGTTTCAGATTTTTCGACTTCTAGTTTAGATATCTCTCTCATGAAGTCTATTGAAGCCATAATTGCAAGGCAGCAAGCAAGTTTTTTTCTATCTCTGCACAAAGTGCTAAAGAAGGTTAAAAAAACTAAAAAAAGATATGAACAACGGCCTTGCAGAGATCAAGGTATGTTTTGATAAGCTGGATTCAAGGTTGGATTCTTGGTTTGTGTAAGGTGGTCAGGCCATTGTTCATACGAAAGCTGGGCTAAAGCGCAACCTCACTATCCTCCAGAATGTTGATGAGAATACAAAGACAGTTTTCAATGCCCAGAATGCAGGAATGAATCATTTTGATTCTCAGATGGTCTACTACAAAAACTTTATTATTTTAAAAGTACTTATAGATGTCAGAAAGAGGGAGGAAGAATTGAAAACTAAGTTTAATGTGATGGAAGCTTCAATGAAAGATCAGTTTAAGGCTGCCAACACATACTACTATGATAACTTCCTTTGGCTGCATAGAGAGCTATTTCTTGGGTCTGTTGAAGAAAGAATGCAAGAATAGGTGATACCAGATCCTGTTCATGACTTTGTTCAGCCTGTTCAGGAGTACACTCAGTTTTGTACAGAATCTGAAGTTCAATCTGCTACTGCTGCTGTTGAACCAGATATTCAGATAGTTGAAGCCTTACCGCCACCAGATTATAAAATAAGAAGATATGGTGAAGGCCTGTCTGCTATAAGGTCTGAGCCAAACTGAGAAATGGCTGTAATTTGGAGTCCTACTTCTAAAAGCATTATCCTAGACATCTTCAAACTAGTCGACTTGGCCAATGAGATCAAATGGGATTACTATAATAGGGAGGTGTGGTAGAAGCATGAGGTTGTAAATGCTAAAAGAAGGTTCCACTTCCGGAAATACAGATATGATGATCCAAATGCTCCTCCAGCTCCGCAAAAGTACTATCCGAAGCCAAAAACATATTTTGACAGGCAATATCAGAAGGGACAGGGGAAACAAGCTTGAATGTTCTTATTTGTTTTGATGTTTTTGTAAAGTTGTTTGCCCTGATAGAACATATTTATATATGTTATTGTTTTGACAACAATTTATTGTCTCTAAATTTTCAAGCTCTTATTTCTTAATTTTACATGTCCCTTTCTTTTCATGATTTATGATTATTGTGTGTACAATTCACCTTAGTTTGTAGGGTTTTGACTTTCTTCAAATAGTGGGAGATTGTTGGGTATTGTATACACAATAACCCTGATTTGAAGAAATGTCCCTTGAACTAAGATGAATAAAGATTGTATTTGATGCTTATTCTCTAGTAATGTGCTTGTATGTCTATATTGCTAAGTACAACCCAATGTCAGGTTACATTGGATCATGAAACACAGGACTATACAATGTAATCCTTTATTGTGTATTCCAATGTGTTGACTCATGTGTAATCTCACTTTTGGGGTATACTTCTGATTTAAGTACACTAGGAGATTCAAGGAAGGACAAGTTGCTGCATTCAGATGAAAAGAAAAGAATTTTCCTCTAAGTAAAATTCATCGAGTATAGTAGTGAATATTCATCAAATTCGTCGAGTATACTCATGAATACTCGTCGAATTCGTCTTATATTCTTTCGAGCACTCGTCGAATCCATTGCATTTACTTAGGGAATAATCTCTGAACTTTTTGAATAAGTTAAGTAAAAATCATTGAGTATCTTCATGAATACTCATCAAAATCGTCGAGTGTATCTATCGATACTCGTCGAATTCGTCGAATATATATTATGATAGAATTCGTCGAGACTTCATAAATTTACTTCTCTGGATTTCTTTAAGTTATATTCGTCGAATGCGTCAAGTAAAATAGACGATAGGCGTCGAATGCGTCGAGTAAGCTAGCTGATACTCGTCAAATTCTGAAAGACTTAATTTTCATGGTCAGCTAACACCTAGAGGGGTGGTGAATGGGTTTTAGGTCTCTTTTAAAATTATCTTGACCTTTACTTGATTTACCTGTTCTTAATGTTTAGTTCTTTTGGCTTTAAAGATACACACGGAAGACATAGATATTTTATAGTGGTTCCTCAGATTATGGGTACATCTACTGTCCCTCTTCGCTTTTCTAACAAATTGTTAGGCAAGGCATTTCACTAATTTCTCGGTTCCAAAGAGCTTACAATTCGATCCCGCAGGACCTCATAGTCTCCTTCAAGACCTACAACTCAGTGATTCAACAATCACCTACCTCAGGCTCAAAAGCCCTACAACTTAGGCTGGAAGGACAGACCTACAGTCAAATCCATAGTGGATCCTACACTCAGCCTTTATAACCCAGGCTTACAACTCAGATTCTAAACAGAATGCTACACTCAAATCCAAGACTGGATCATACAAAAAATAGAAAAGATGTGAGACAGTCAGACAAGGGAGAGTTGTCTCTATGTATGTCTTCCTGGGCTGAGTAGATTTCAGCCATATCTTCTTCACAGCAGAATGATGAATAGATCTTCAGTAATGGTCGGCTTGTGCTGGAAGTGACTTGGAATCAAGAATCTGATCTGCTGTTGAAGACTATGTATCTGAAAGTATTGTATCTTCTTCAAACAACTACCTTGACTTGCAGACAATAAAGGCTCTGTTTCTCTTCCCAATCAGAAAATGATTCTGAACTTGCTGTTGCTGATGAAGATTGCAACAACTAAATCTTATCGCCTTTAGGTTCACTGAACAGAACTTGTGCGTCAGGATCGATGTTAATGACAAGGAAGAATATGAAGTTCCGCCACTATGCGTATTCAGAAAACCCTAAAAAGCTTCTTTCCTTTCAGCCAATCTTATCCTTTTATAGTCAGCTGATCAACGGCTCTTTGTACAGTGGGTCTAGCCTAAAAAGGACAAGATACCACCTTCCATTTGCAGAAAATGACAACAGATGTCCACTGGCGCAATTAAAGGCATACTCCAGCTTTCCCGCAAATAATTTGAACTGCGTTGATTTTGTTGAACTTTGCTAACGATACACATTCTAGGCTTAGAAAATTTCTCAGAATCAACTCAGGCGTTGAGTGAAAGTCCTTCAATCAACGATTCTGGACTTAGCTTATTCTTTAGTACTTTCAGCATCGATGGCGTTGAGAGTGTTGAGTGGTTGGCCTTCACTCAACGCCATTAGCCTTAGATCCTTCTGAACTATGTCAACTACTGAGGCATTGAATGAACTGGCTTCACTCAATACTTCTGTACTTAGAAACTTTTCTTCTGAATGGAGGCGTTGAGTGTGTTGACTTCACTTAATGCTTCCTGCCTCAGACTTACCTTTTGATTAGGCATTGAGTGAACTGGCTTCACTCAACGCTTCTAAACTTAGTGAAATTCCGGTTTATTTTCAGGCTTTGACTAACCAAACCTGTCTCAATGCATACTATTATTTGGCATTGAGTGAACAGACTTCACTCAACGTATTTGTACTTGAACAAATTTTCTTCTATTTTTCTTCTTGGGCTTTGAAAGAATCAGCATGGCGTTGAGTGAACTGGCTTCACTCAACGCTTTTGGACGTAAAAGTTTTCCTTTGACAGAATCTCTTTGGCTTTGACTGCTTTATCTTATTTCAATGCTATCTATTGTTTGGAGTTGAGTGAACTGGCTTTACTCAACACATTTGTACTTAGCTGATTTTTCTATGCCAGAAAATCTGTGGCTTTGACAAAGGCAGCTTTACTCGACGAATTTCATACCTGACGTTGAGTGAGTTGACATCACTCAATGCCTCTGTTGAAATTTGTGAAGTGAAAGTGGGTGAATGGAGCACTTGGACATATCTGTGTGGACTACGCGGACAGGGCTGGCGGACTGCCAGGTCAGCAGGGATATTGTAGACAGTTTGTTCTATAGCGGCCTAGGCGGTCTGTTCATGAAGACTACACAGATAGCAGTGGCAGTTTGCTAGGCTGGCATATCCTCGGCAAGCAGCTGGATCCCAGGAAGTAACCGGGTGGATAAAAACTCTATCCGCGGAGTCCGACAAGAAGTGGACTGAAGAACTGGAGCTCGGCAGACTGGCTTGGCAAATTCCTTGGTCTTGCTCTAGTGCAGCAGCAAGTGGAAGCTGCGGAGACCACCAGTCAGTGTGGACAGTTGCCGGAGGTCACCGGGTTTGGCGGACTAAATCCAGTGTCCGCCAATAAGTGTACACTGGCCCTTGTGGACAGTGGTGTGGACTTGGTTTGTTTGGAACCAGGTCCATGTTTGGCTCAGTCCGGGGAGATCGCGTAGTGGAGCGCAGATGGCTTATCAGTCCGCCAAGCTCGGCAGAAGTGTTGTGTGCCTTGGTTGCGAGTTTGGGAGAAGCGGACTGGGGATTTTGTCCGCAACTGTGTGCAGACTGGAGCTGGAGTCCGCTGAGTCCGACAACTGCCTTGCTGGCATTGTTGTGGACTTGGGATATACAGACTAGAGCAGTCTGTAGAAGATGTAGACTAGAGGTGTCTGCTGTGTAAGCAGACTGGAGCCGTGTCCGCTGAGTCCGATAGGTTTCTTAGTAACAAGGCTATGGACTCGGTATGCAGACTGCAGTTGTGTGCAGGGATATGCAGACAAGTGTTGTTCGCAGTATGGGCAGACTGGAACAGTGTGTCCGCTGAGTTTGACTGTTGCTTTGGTGGCAAAGCCATGGGCTTGGGATTGGCAGACTGAAGCGGTGTGTCCGTTGAGTCTGGCATTTGCCTTGTGATGAGGCTGTGGGCTCGAGATAAGGGAGCTGGAGCTGTGTTCGCGGATTGGCGGACAATCTTGCTGCGTAGTCTGACTGTGGCTGTCCTGGCTTGGCCCTCAGCGATAAGGCGGACTAGTGTTGCTGTCCGGCCTTGGTGATGTCTTGGCGGCTTAGCCTTTTGGAGACAAGTCGGACTGGCAATTGTGTCCGGCCCTGGAGAAGCTTGGCGTGCTGGCTAACTTGCACATGCATGGGAGAATGGAATGTATCCACGGACTACGGAGACGTCTTGCTACGGGATGTGGCGGTAATCCTATCGGCTAGGGCGGTGACCACACTCATCATCGTGCCTATAAATAGTACCCATGTCACATCAAGAACAAGAGAACCAAAGTAAGTGAACAATATTTTGAGCCCCCAATAGTTGCTGCGGACTAGACTTTTGTGTCCATGCGGTTTGGTTAACTTGACCGGGTTGTGTTGTGTAGGTTGTGCGGATAGCGCTAGAAAGCCAGGACTTGGCTCTGATTGCGTCAGGGACAGGGCAGACTCTGCGGATTAGCAACAAGCGATAAACAGTAGGTCGCAGACAACGAACAGATAGTCTTCTCTTTGGCAACTTGGTTCAGTGTTCAATAAGTTGCCTGCTTCAGGCGGACTATTCTATTCGACATCGTAGCTTTTACGGTCTGGCGGCTTGGCGACCTCGCAGTCAGGCGGCTTGTAGATCGGCGGCTAGAGCTAGCATTGGAATAAGGGGTAGTCCGCACGGCTTGGGTTGCGGTCTGGCGACCTGGCGGACTGTGCAAACTACACAGCAGTAGACCGGCGGCTTAGTGATTGAATCTGTGTAGCTTGATTCTCTTGTCTTGTTTTTTGTAGTCTCTGCTTTCCCTTTGGTGGTTGTTTGGAGAAGCAGTTCTCTCCATGTATGTCTTGCCTTATAAAGGGGATTGTTGTTAATCAATAAGACTCTTGTGCTGCATTTGTTGCTGGTTGATTGACTTAAGTTGAGATAACCCCTGCTCACTCCAAGTTTCAGGGAAATTTTCTGCATGATCAAGATGTGATCTTGATAGTGCTGAGAATATTAATTTGGTGTCAGACTATCTCGGTGACCACCTGGAGAATATTCAACATGGTATCAAAGCCAGGTTGTTGAATTTTTAACATGGTATCAGAGCTGGACTGAAGTGGATAAGCAGTGATCAACTGAAGTGGTTGTTACTCTTTGAAGAGGGAACCAGTGGTAGAACCATGGCATTGGAAGATGCATGTTGTCTTGGAATTGATCTCCTTACAGAGACGAACTTTGATAGGTGGAAGTCTTGTATGAAGAGCTTTCTTCTTGGTGAGGACCTTTGGGAGGTTGTATGCAGAGCAGAAAGACAAGTGGCTACTGCTAGCAATGTTGAAAAGATCAGAGCTTGGAAGGAGACAAATGCGAAAGTGAAGTCTATTCTCAAGCAGGTGATCTCATCGGAGCTCTTGGACCACATCAGTGGATGTCGGTCAGCTGCGGAGGTTTGGACTTCCCTTGATGGGTTGTTCAGGAAGGAGGTGAAGGTTGCTGCAGAGGATGGTCTTTCTACTTCATATCAGCAAGAGAGGAGTGTTTCTCCTAGGCATGATGAGAAGAGGAAGGAAGGACCAAGATGCTATAAATGCAAGCAGTATGGTCATCTCAGGAAAGAGTGCAAGATTTTCTTGCACTCGGCGAACGTAGCTCATGTTGGAGGAAAGGAAAAGAACTTTGTTGGGACTTCAACAAGTTCGGGTGCTGATCGGATGAAGGTCAGTGATAGTGCAGCTATCTGGCATGAAAGACTGGGGCATGTAGGGATGGACAAGCTGAAAGCAATGGCGGTAAGAAGACTCGTAAGAGGCTTGCGTGGATTGTCATCCTATGGCAATGGTCAGGGGTGTGCGGGATGTCAGCATGGTGAAGCTTATTGCTTTATGGTTGATAAGGAACAATCCAGATGTAAAGCACCTTTGGAGGTTGTCCATTGTGCTCTGGTTGGACCGACCATCACCGCCAGTCTTGGAGGCAACAGGTTCATACTAATATTGGTTGATGACTATTCAAGGTATACTTGGGTATACTTCATGAAGGCGAAGTCGAACATGATGTGCTTGTTTGTGGAATTCAAGAAGCTCATGGAAGGCCAGCTTGGCCTGCTGATCAAGAAGTTGAGGACAAGCATCAGTGGTGTGTTTTGCTCAACCGAGTTCTCAAACTTTTGCAGGAATCAAGGGATCCGGAAGGAGCTTTCTTGTGGACATACTTCACAACAAGGCGGTATTGCAGCTTGGATGATCCGTTGGTTGACAGAGACCTGCAAGTGTTGGCTTCAGAGTAAAGGCATTCCTAAGGCCCTTTGGGCAGAAGGAATGGACTGTGCTGCTCATGTCATCATTCGAATGCCTCTTAGTCTGATCAATGTTAACACTCCTTATGAGCTGATGTTAGGAGTAAAGCCCAGTGTGAAGCACCAAGGGGTGTTTGGATTTACCTGCTATGTACAGGTTCCGGATGCTCTCAAGACGAAGCTAGTCTTTGTTGGGTATGATGAGCAGAGGAGAAGATGGAGGCGTGTGGATCCTGCGACGATGATGCTCATTATGTCGAGAGACGTTGTCTTCGATGAGCTGACGTCGTATTGGGAAAGCTCATGCGTGGAGCTAGATTTGAGCAGGTCAGATGGTGGGCAGTAGGAGGTTGTTTCTAAGGTTCAGGTGGAGCTGCCTGAGTCACCAGGAGCTCCAAGTTGTTCTAGCTCTAGGGCAAAGGCGTCAGGGTCTGGAAGTAGGTGGAGCGATGCTCCAAGTACTTCTGGCTCGAAGGTGGAGGCTTCTGGTTCAGGAAGCAGGGGGTGCGATGTTCCAGGTAGTTCTTGTTCAAGAGGTGAGTCTTCTGGTTCAGGAAGTAGGGGGATTGTTGCTCCAGGTGCTCCTGGTTCCTGTGAGGAGGCGTCTTGTTCAGGAAGCGAGGGGAGCATTATTCTGGGTTTGCCCGGGAATGGAGCTGGTTTAGGAGCAGCGGAGGTGGTTAGCCATGATCAGGTTCATCAGAGATTGAAGAGGATCAGTAAGCCACCAGCTCGATATAGTGAAGGTAACACGACGGGCTTGGTCCCATATTTCCTTGCTAGCCCTCAGGTTGAGCGCGTACCTTCTGGCTGTGATGATCCTACTAGAATCAAGGTGGTGGTTGACACCAAGGCTGAAGAGGTGACTACTCTCAGTGGTAACGAGGTTTGGGTTCTTTCGACCAAGGTTGTTTGTGATACTCCTTTGATACATGAGTGGAGGTTGAAGCTGATGAAGAAGGCAGAGGGAAGCATGGCTCCTTTTGGGAGATGATGGAGGGCTCCCTCATGGTCCATGATATGTGGGGCGAGGACTATGTCCTGGACATTTCTTCGTAGATGCTATCGAAAGGAGCAGGTGCAAGGTTAGGGGAGCTGCTGTATATATTCACCACTTCTCACTTCAAGGGGGAGTGTTGAAATTTGTGAAGTGAAAGTGGGTGAATGGAGAACTTAGACCTATCCGCGCAGACTACACAGACAGGGTTGGCAGTATAACAGCCCAATTTTCTCAGCAGGCAATTTTCGGGTGACACAGCCTGGGACACGGGCGTGTCCCAGGGCGTGTCAAGCTGGAGTCGACGATTTGGCCGCGAGGTCGACGAAATTTGGGGTCGACGGTCGTAGAACAGCAGACACGGCCTGAGACACGGGCGTGTCTCATGGCGTGTCGAGGTCGTGTCGACGAGCGGCCTGGGTGTCGATGTTTTTTTCGCTCGACGATGTGTCGAGAGGAGGCACACGGCACAGGACACGGGCGTGTCCCAGGCCGTGTCGTGTACTCGACGACTTTTGCTCGACGATCGTCGAGTGTCGAGATGTGGTCGTCGAGTGTCGAGAAGTTGAACACGGCCTGTGACACGGGCGTGTCACAGGGCGTATCAATTCAGGTCGACGAACTCAGCGCGATGAATTTTGCGCTAGGGCGTGTCGAAGTGCCGTGTATGGGCACACGGCCTGGGACACGGGCGTGTCACAGGCCGTGTGAAGTCTCGGGTTGTTTGGGATTATTTTCGCCGATGCACACGGCCACAGACACGGGCGTGTCTGGAGGTGTGTTGGGTGACACGGCCCATGACATGGGCGTGTACAATGGGCATGTCACTGGTTTGGATCAGTCAGTTGACCACCGCTTGAGGTACACGTCCTGGGATATGGGCGTGTCACAGGCCGTGTCAGGCAAAAATCAGATTTTCTGGCATTTTTGTGGCCGTCCATTCCATCAGCCTGAATCCAAAGGCTGAGCTTCTTTCCTCTTTTACTAAAGGCCGAAACCTGAGAACATATTCTCATTTTACTTAGCCTTCATCTTTTTACAAGTTAAAGAGAGAAAGGGAGAGGAAGAAGGAAGAAGAGGAAGGGCTGCTGCTGGTGGTGCTGCGGTTTACCGATAAGAGATCCGAAGCCGGCGTTGCGGAGGAAAAGCTCTTGTGATTCATTCAAGCTAGCTTTGAGTTCATGGCACCGAAGCGGTCGTCAAGGGTAACGACTTTTCTTCCTAGCCATGTGAAGGCTTCCTTTTGGCATATATTTGTGATTCCCCCACCAAGAGGTGGCTGATTTTGGGAGTCTTTTGGGTGATTCATGAAACCCCCTTTGTTGGCATATAGATCCGGAAATGGAGTACGGAATAGGCATGCTGTGTGAAGCCCATATGGACAGGTTGGTCTGGATTGGTGATGTTGCATACGAACCGGAGGAGGCTCCGTGATAAACGTGTAGTTTAAGGAGTCAACGGGTTATGCCTGCGAAAAGGAGTAGCATGAAGTACTGGAGTGGTAGCCCAGGAAAATAGCCGTGTTATGTTTTTGGGTCATACCTGTAGATGAGGCACATGAAGTACTGGTGTGACCAGGAAAGGCCCTTTGTGATGCTTGATGTCGTTGGGTGTCCACTTGTGAAGCGAGTAACAGGAAGTACTGGCATGGTAGCCAGGAAAGACCCCTGACATTTGTGATTTTGTGATGTCCACCTGTGAAGAGAGTAACAGGAAGTACTGGGATGCCCAGGAAAGATCCGCTGTTGTGATAAGGAAATGGGTGTAGAGAATACCCAGGCTGTGTGCCAAGAACAGGATTGGTGAGACCGACCCGCGCCTTTGATATAGCCATGAGTACGTTGTACTCGGACAAGGCAAGGCGATTTGAGCAACGGGGGGTGGAGGATCCGACCTGCGCTATGTTCGTCCGACATGAGACCAAAAGATGCGGTCTGTTGGAGCGCATAACAAGAGTCTTAGGCCTGCACGCCATGACACAATGGGGGTGCTACGGGCCATCCCGGTGTAGTAATAAGATAAAACTCCGGCTGCACGCCATGGAGTAAATGCTCAAGTAAGTTACCGTTGGGTGATGACCCTGATACGGTGGTGGGCATGTGATTTGCCAAAACACCAAGAATGTGCCCTAAGTGCACGGACCGTTGGGCCGGGTGGCGAACGGTTGTGATGGCATGTGTGCGTGAAAGCACATTTTGATGAGATATATTGTCATAATGTGATATGATATGCCTGCAGGGAAGATTACAGCTGCCCCGAGAAACGGGGTAGGGTCGTTATAATTTGGTCATCTGAATGCTGACCGTTGCTTCTGTTTGCCACCACTGGGTGGATTGTCCCTGTATAGGTGCTGGAGAGCTAAGCGGGATGCATAAAGGCTGATGTCCCTGTTGCTGTTGTTGTCACTGCTACTAGCCCTCGAAGGCTATATGTGTTGCTTGTTGTGTGTTTTCTTTCATTGTGGCCGGCCTGCGCGCCAATAGTTGAAGCCACTGGGTGAAAGCCATGTAAGGCCACAAGGCCATCTTTTGTACTCTTGTAAGACATTCCTATGGATGATATATACAACGTGGGTTGTGTTATATGTTGGACATTCACTGGGGGAGTTCAAGTTGTAGTATAGGCTTCCGCTACAATGCTTTGTGATAGGTGTGATGCGCTACTCTTGTATCATCCTGTACCTTCACCGCCTGTTTTGTGATATATACTGTGGGGCCCCGGCCAGACCTTCTAGAATATACCATATGAACGGATGAGGTTGTTACATTTTTGTTATCGGTTGTTTTGGTCTTTCCCTCTCAAAGTCGTGGTCGACTTCTTTTGTGGGGTGGCGAGCACGTGTTTGTGCAAACCAAAGTCTACGAATGAACTCCTGAATGTCCACGATAGGAATGCAAAGTTGAACCTGCATGTTCTTATTTTGTGTTGTTTGTTTGGGTACGACTGCTAATGTGTGTCTTGTCCACCTTTAGGTGACACGAAGTGGAGCTGGGCCGTCTGAGCCCCAGCGTTCTGATGAAAGTACGGCACCAGCCGAGGTGCCTACACCTCCACCATCTGCGGAACATGTGTGTTTAGTTGTAGTGGCTTTATTTACTATGATCCAAGGCCAGCCACTTAGGCAGGAGCAAGCGGCTGTGAGGCCAGAACAGGTGGCGGCAAGGCCTGAACCTGTAGTGGATGTGGCTCCTCGAGCAGCTGAGAAGCAGCTAACGCGGTTTATGAGTTTCCATCCTCCTACGTTCGTGGGAGCGGGAACTTCGACGCAGGCTGAGGAATGGTTATCGCGCGTCAAGCGAGTGATGATGGCGATTTGAACGGCGGAGCATCAGAATGTTACCTTAGTTACCTTCTTGCTTGAAGGAGAAGCTCGATTGTGGTGGGATGAGATGGAGTTGCATCACTTAGCGGGTCGTCCGTTAACCCAAGTATCGATGGAAGAATTCTCCCGACTCTTCCTAGCGAAGCACCTTCCTGCGGCTCAGCGGATAGCCATGGAAAATGAATTCCAAAGGCTAACACAAGGTGATGGCAGTGTTGACGCGTACCTGCAAGAGTTTACTCGCTTGGGGCGGTATGCGGGTTCTATATTTGCGGATTGGCAGAGGAAGACCAATCGGTTCTATGAAGGACTGAGGGACGAGCTGAGGTTCCTTGTGTCAAGTTCGGTGAACCAAGGCTTCCAAGCGTTGGTTGACACTGCGAGCGCACTGGAGAAGGATATGAAGAGGGTGCAGGGGAAGAGAGCTTTGGCTGTATCGCAACCGGAGTGGAAGGCGCCCCGATCTGGGAAACCATTTTATAAAAAGAGATGGGGCAAAAAGTCCAAGACAGGTGGACAAGCTCCTTCATCAGTTGCAACGGGAGCAACGTCGGGGGCTACCTCAAAGCCGGTACTTGTATCTGCTATAATTGTGGCCGGATGGGGCATATTGCGCGAGATTGTCGGATGCCGCAAAAGAGTGAAAAGAAGGCGGGAGCATCTTATGCGGAAAAAGGAAAGGCGGTGGTGGATTCCTCTGCCTCGCAGGCGCAACCCCGGGTCTACAATCTTGGCCTACAGGAGGCCATCAAGCAAAGTGACGTCGTCACAGGTATGAGTTTAGTTTTGCATATACTATTGCTTGTATGCTTTGCTTAGTCTATCAATGTTTGTGGTTTGTGTGTGACATGTTTTCCACAGGCTTTGTGATGATTCGGGACACGCTGGCGCGAGGACTGTTTGATACGGGTGCATCGCATTCTTTTCTGTCTAGCGAGTTTCTAACGCGGCTTGGGATACCTAGTCGTGCAAAGATAGATAGCGTCAAAGTCATGTTGCCAAATGGCTGTTGGATGCTTGCGGATCAAGCTTGCGATGTGGCGGTCCAATTAGGAAGTTGGGATTTCAGTTTGACTGCTTTTGTTTAGCCAATATCGGAATTCGACGTGATTTTTGGGATGGATTGGCTTGCGGAGCAGCATGCCATGATTGATTGCCAGTCCAAAGAAATCACGTTGGGCCAGAATACCGAATAGGAGACAAAGTTCGCGGGTATGCGAGGAGTGGGCGGGATGTTGATGTCTGCACTCCATGTAGTCAAGGCTGTTCGGAAGGGTGCGGAGGGTTACTTCGCACTGATTCCGGCTGTTGATCCTAAGGCCAATGTGTGCGAGGTTCCGATTGTGGCGGAATTTACAGATGTGTTTCCCACGGATCTCCCTGGGCTACCACCCCAGCGGGAGATTGACTTCACGATTGAGTTGGTGCCAGGGGCAAAACCTGTGGCCCGCTCGCCATATCGCGTTGCGCCAAAAGAGATGGTTGAGTTGAAGGTTCAACTGCAAGAAATGCTGGAGCAAGGGTATATACGCCCAAGTATGTCACCTTGGAGCGCGCCTGTGCTTTTTGTAAAGAATAAAGACGGTGGGTTGCGGTTGTGTATTGATTACCGTGAACTAAATAAGCTGACCGAGAAGAATAAGTATCCGATACCCCGGATTGATGAGTTGTTCGATCAGCTGGTGGGCTCGACCATCTATTCGAAGTTGGACATGAAGTCTGGTTATTACCAGTTAAAAATTCGGGAAGGTGACGTTCCCAAAACCGCATTTGGAACGCGTTATGGGCACTATGAGTTCACAGTCATGCCATTTGGACTGTGCAATGCGCCCTCGGTGTTTATGGATCTGATGCACCGTATTTTTTACGAGTACCTGGATCTGTTTGTGATCGTGTTCATTGATGACATCCTGGTGTACTCGAAGTCGAAAGCTGAGCATGAGATTCACTTGCGGTTGGTGTTGAACACGTTGAGGAAAAATCAGCTCTATGCCAAGTTCTCGAAGTGCGAGTTTTGGCTATCGTTGGTGGATTCTCTTGGCCATGTGGTGAGTGGAGCGGGCATTGCTGTGGATCCAGCGAAGATACGGGCCATACAGGAGTGGCCAATGTTGTCTTCTGTGGCCGAGATCAGGAGTTTCCTTGGACTTGCGGGCTACTATCGAAGATTTGTGGAAAACTTCTCGCGGATCGCTTTGTCGCTAACCACACTGACGTGAAAAGAGAAGAAGTTCGTTTGGACGCCAGAGTGCGCACGAGATTTTGAAGAGCCGAAGATTCGATTGACCAAGGCGCCGGTGTTATCTTCGCCACGTGGAACTGATGGATTTGTGATTTATAGTGATGCATCAGGGAGCGGCTTAGGCTGCGTTCTTCTGTAGAATGGAAAGGTTATTGCTTATAGCTCACGCCAGCTGAAGGTGCACGAGCGAAATTATCCTGTCCATGATTTGGAACTAGCGGCGGTGATTTTTGCACTCAAGTTGTGGCGACACTACCTTTATGGAGTGAAGGTGGAGATCTATACCGATCACAAGAGCCTCAAGTACCTATTGGAGCAGAAAGACTTGAACATGCGACAACGAAGGTGGTTGGAGTTCCTTGGGGACTACACTTTTGAGATTCACTACACTCCCGGGAAAGGGAATGTTGTCGCGGATGCGCTGAGTCGGAGGGTTCCGGCTAGAGCGAATTGGTTACAAAGGCATGATGAACGTCTTATCCAGGAGCTGGAAGCGTTGGAGATTAATTTTGTTGACACGAATTCCACTGCCACTGCATGTTTGAACTGGAATGAGGTGCAATGTGACCTTGCGGACCGAGTTCGACGGGTAACGGAGTTGGATGAAGATCTCTTACGCTATGTGAATGAAGGGACAGAAGACAAATTTTCCTGGAATGACGGACTTTTACGCAAAGAGGGCCGTTTGTGCGTCCCGAATGTGGGAAAATTGAGGGAAGAACTAATGTATGAAGAGCATTATACAAAGTATTCCATTCACCCTGGGAGCACGAAGATGTTCAACGATATGAAGAAGCTATTCTGGTGGCCAGGGCTCAAGAAAGATGTTGCCCTTTATGTATCCAAATGCCAAACATGTGCGATGGTGAAGGTAGAATGCCAAAAGCCGGGAGGTTATTTGAATTCACTGCCGATGCCAGAATGGAAATGTGATGATATTTCCATGGATTTTGTGCACGGGTTGCCGAGATCGCAGCGAGGAAATGATTCCATTTGGGTGATTGTTGACCGGCTAACGAAAGTGGCACATTTTCTCCCGAACAGGCGGGATGATTCAGTTGAAAGTTTGGCAAAGTTGTATGTTGACCAGATTGTACGGCTTCACGGTGTTCCTCGGAGCATCGTCAGTGATCGAGATGGGCGATTCACGTCAAATGATTGGAGGCTAGTTCACCGACTGTTGGGCACGAAGTTGACTTTCAGTACTGCCTTTCATCCCCAAACGGATGGCCAAACTGAACGTACCAACAGAACAATGGAGGACATGCTCTGAATGTGCGCCCTTGACTTCGGAAAGAGATGGGAAGATCATCTCTATATGGTAGAGTTTGCATATAATAACAGCTACCAGGCAAGCATTGGGATGGCACCATATGAAGCTCTATATAGAAGGAAGTGTCGTACTCCCTTGGCTTGGGTAGAAGCGGGCGAAGCTCGGGTTTTTAAACCAAATGAGGTTGAGGAAGCAAACTCAACCATACGGACGATTCGAGAGAAGCTACTTATTGCTCAAGATCGACAAGCGAAGTACTACAACGCCAAGCACCGGAACGTGGAATTTGCGGTTGGAGATTGGGTCTACTTGAAGATCAAACCATTCAAAGGTGTCTCCAGGATTCGACGATTGAAAAAGTTGAGTCCAAGATATTTGGGTCCTTTTGAAGTGGTTGAGCGAGTTGACGAAGCGGCTTATCGGCTAGCTCTGTCGGCAGACTTGGGTGGATTACATGATGTATTTCACATCTCGGTGCTTCGGAAGGCCGTGAAAGATCCAGCTCAAGTGATCGCGGATGATCGTGTACCGATGGAGTATGGGCTAACAACGAGAGTTAGACCCATTCAGATCGAAGATCGAGCCGAGAAATAGTTGCGGAACAAGACGGTCGGTATGGTGAAAGTCCGATGGGACAACTGCGGCCGTGAAGAACTGACATGGGAGCGAGAGCAAATCATGCGAGAAGAGTTCCCCGAGCTATTTTTTAATCTGTGGAGAGTCGTGTGTTGTGTAACATAAAAAGTTGAATGTTACAACATTTTTCTTGTTATTTACTTATTGCCTTCCAGTGTCGGAATTTTGAGGATGAAATTTCTTGTAGGAGGGGAGGATTGTAACAACCCAATTTTCTCAGCAGGCAATTTTCGGGTGACACGGCATGGGACACGGGGGTGTCCCAGGGCGTGTCAAGCTGGATTCGACTATTTGGACGCGAGGTCGACGAAATTTGGGGTCGACGGTTGTCGAACAACAGACACGGCCTGAGACACGGGCGTGTCTCAGGGCGTGTCGAGGCCGTGTCGACGAGCGGCCTGGCTGTCGACGTTTTTTTTCGCTCGACGATGTGTCGAGAGGAGGCACACGGCCCAGGACACGGGCATGTCCCAGGCCGTGTCGTGTGCTCGACGATCGTCGAGTGTCGAGATGTGGTTGTCGAGTGTCGAAAAGTTGAACACGTCCTCTGACACTGGCGTGTCACAGGGCGTGTCAATTCGGGTTGACGAACTCAGCGCGACGAATTTTGCGCTAGGGCGTGTCGAAGTGCCGTGTATGGGCACACGGCCTAGGACACGGGCGTGTCACAGGCCGTGTGAAGTCTCGGGTTGTTTGGGATTATTTGCGCCGATGCACACGGCCACAGACACGGGCGTGTCTGGAGGCGTGTTGGGTGACACGGCCCATGACACGGGCGTGTGCAATGGGCGTGTCACTAGTTTGGATCAGTCAGTTGACCACCGCTTGGGGCACACGGCCTGGGACACGGGCGTGTCACAGGCCGTGTCAGGCAAAAATCAGCTTTTCTGGCATTTTTGTGGTCGTCCATTCCATCAGCCTGAATCCAAAGGCTGAGCTTCTTTCCTCTTTTCCTAAAGGCCGAAACCTGAGAACATATTCTCATTTTACTTGGCCTTCATCTTTTTACAAGTTAAAGAGAGAAAGGGAGAGGAAGAAGAAGGAAGAAGAGGAAGGGCTGCTGCTGGTGGTGCTGCGGTTTACCGACAAGAGATCCAAAGCCGACGTTGCGGAGGAAAAGCTCTTGTGATTCATTCAAGCTAGCTTTGAGTTCATGGCACCGAAGCGGTCGTCAAGTGTAATTACTTTTCTTCCTAGCCATGTGAAGGCTTCCTTTTGGCATATATTTGTGATTCCCCCACCAAGAGGTGGCTGATTTTGGGAGTCTTTTGGGTGATTCATGAAACCCCCTTTGTTGGCATATAGATCCGGAAATGGAGTACGGAATAGGCATGCTGTGTGAAGCCCATCTGGACAGGTTGGTCTGGATTGGTGATGTTGCATACGAACCGGAGAAGACTCCGTGATAAACGTGTAGTTTAAGGAGTCAACGGGTTATGCCTGCGAAAAGGAGTAGCATGAAGTACTGGAGTGGTAGCCCAGGAAAATAGCCGTGTTATGTTTTTGGGTCATACCTGTGGATGAGGCACAGGAAGTACTGGTGTGACCAGGAAAGGCCCTTTGTGATGCTTGATGTCGTAGGATGTCCACCTGTGAAGCGAGTAACAGGAAGTACTGGCATGGTAGCCAGGAAAGACCCCTGACATTTGTGATTTTGCGGTGTCCACCTGTGAAGAGAGTAACAGGAAGTACTGGGATGCCCCGGAAAGACCCGCTGTTGTGATAAGGAAATGGGTGTAGAGAATACCCAGGTTGTGTGCCAAGAACAGGATTGGTGAGACTGACCCGCGCCTTTGATATAGTCATGAGTACGCTGTACTCGGAGAAGGCAAGGCGATTTGAGCAATGGGGGGTGGAGGATCCGACCTACGCTATGTCTGTCCGACGTGAGACCAAAAGGTGCGGTCTGTTGGAGCGCATAGCAAGATTCTTAGGCCTGCGCGCCATGACACCTTGGGGGGCTACAGTCCATCCCGGTGTAGTAAGACTATAAAACTCCGGCTGCACGCTATGGATTAAATGCTCAAGTAAGTTACCGTTAGGTGATGACCCTGATACGGTGGTGGGCATGTGATTTGCCAGAACACTAAGAATGTGCCCTGAGTGTACGGACCGTTGGGCCGGGCGACGAACGGTTATGATGGCATGTGTGCGTGAAAGCACATTTTGATGAGATATATTGCCATACTGTGATATGATATGCCTGCATGGAAGATTATCGCTGCCCCGAGAAAAGGGGTAGGGTCGTTATAATTTGGTCAGCTGAACGCTGACCCTTGCTTCTGTTTGCCACCACTGGGTGGATTGTCCCTGTAGAGGTGCTGGAGAGCCAAGCGGGATGCATAAAGGCTGATGTCCCTGCTGCTGTTGCTGTTGCTGCTGCTAGCCCTCGAAGGCTATATGTGTTGCTTGTTGTGTGTTTTCTTTTATTGTGGTCGGCCTGCACGCCAATAGTTGAAGCCACTATGTGAAAGCCATGTAAGGCCATAAGGCCATCTTTTGTACTCTTGTAAGACATTCATATGGATGATATATACAACGTGGGTTGTGTTATATGTTGGACATTCACTGGGGGAGTTCAAGTTGTAGTATAAGCTTCCGCTAGAATGCTTTGTGATAGGTGCGATGCGCTGCTCTGGTATCATCCTGTACCTTCACCGCCTGTTTTGTGATATATACTGTGGGGCCCCGGCCGGACCTTCTAGAATATACCATATGAACGGATGGGGTTGTTATAGGCAGACTTCCAGGTTGGCAGGGATGTTGCAGACGGTTTGTTCTGTAGCAGCCTGGGCAGTCTGTTCGCGCGGACTACGCAGATAGTAGTGGCGGTCTACCAGGCTGGCGCATCCTCGACAAGCAGCTGGATCCCAGGAATTAACCGGGCGGATAGAAATTCTATCCGCGGAGTCCGGCAAGAAGCGAATAGAAGAACTGGAGCTCGACAGACTGGCTTGGCGAATGCCTTGGTCTTGCTCTGGTACAGCGGCAAGTGGAAGACGTGGAGACCGCCAGTCAGTGCGGACAGGTGTTGGAGGTCGCCGGGTTTGGCGGACTGAATCCAGTGTCCGCCAGTAAGTGCGAACTGGCCCTTGTGGCCAGTGGTGTTGACTTGGTTGGTTCGGAACCAGGTCCATGTTTGGCTCAGTCCGGGGAGATTGCGTAGTGGAGCACAGACAGCTTCTCAGTCCGCCAAGCTCGGCAGAAGTGCTGTGTGCCTTGGTTGCGAGTTTGGGAGAAGCATACTGTGGATTGTGTCCATAATTGTGTGCGGACTGGAGTTGGTGTCCGCTGAGTCCGACAGCTATCTTGCTGGCATGGCTGTGGACTTGGAATATGCGGACTGGAGCAGTCTGTGTAAGATACGGACTGGAGTTGTCTGTTGTGTAAGCAGACTGGAGTCATGTCTGCTGAGTCCAGTAGGTGTCTTGGTAACAAGGCCATGGACTCGGTATGTGGACTTGAGTTGTCTGCAAGGATATGCAGACTAGTACTGTTCACAGTATGAGCGGACTAGAACAGTGTCTCCGCTGAGTCCGGCTGTTGTTTTGGTGGCGAAGCCATGGCCTCGGTATTGGCGGACTGAAGCGGTGTGTACGCTAAGTCCGGCATTTGCCTTATGACGAGGCTGTGGGCTCGGGATAAGCGTGCTGGAGCTGTGCCCGCGGATTGGCAGATAATGTTGCTGCGGAGTCCTACAGTGGTGGTCCTGGCTTGTCCCTCGGAGACAAGGCGGACTGGTGTTGTTGTCCGGCCTTGGTGATGTCTTGGCGGCTTGGCCTTTTGGCGACAAGGCAGACTGGCGATTGTGTCCAGCCTTGGAGAAGCTAGGCGGGCTGGCTATCTTGGACAAGCGCGGCGGACTGGAATGTATCTGCGGACTGCAGAGACGTCTTGCTGCGGGATGTGGCGATAATCCTATCGGCTAGGGCAGTGACCACACTCATCATCGTGCCTATAAATTGGACTCATGTCACATTAAGAAGAAGAGAACTGAAGTAAGTGAACAGTATTTTGAGCCCACAACAGTTGCTACGGATTGGACTTTTGTGTCCGCGCGGTTTGGTTGAGTTGACCAAGTTGTGCTGTGTAGGTTGTGCGGATAGCGCTGGAAAGCCAGGACTTGACTCTGATTGCGGTCAGGGACAGGGCGGACTCGGCGGATTAGCAACAGGCGGTAAACAGCAAGTCGCGGACAGCGACCATACGGTCTTCTCTTTGACAACTTGGTTCGGGGTTCAATAAGTCGCCTGCTTCAGGCAGACTGTTCTAGTCGGCATCGCAGCTTGTGCGGTATGCCGGCTAGGAGACCTCGCGGTCAGGCGGCTTGCAGATCGGCGACTAGAGCTAATATTGGAATAAGCGGTAGTCCGTGTGGCTTGGGTTGCGGTCTGGCGACCTGGCGGACTGTGCGGACTCCACAGCAGTAGACCGACGTCTTAGTGTTTGAGTCCACGCGGCTTGTTTCTCTTGTCTTGTTTTTTGTAGTCTCTACTTTCCCTTTGGTGGTTGTTTGAAGAAGCATGTCTCGTCACGTATGTCTCGCCTTGTAAAGAGGATTTTTGTTAATCAATAAGACTCTTGTGCTGCATGTGTTGCTGGTTGATTGACTTAAGTTGAGATAACCCCTGCTCACTTCAAGTTCCAGGGAAATTTTCCGCATGATCTAGGTGTGATCTTGATAGTGCTGAGATTATTAATTTGGCGTCAGACTATCTTGGTGACCGCCTGGAGAATATTCAACATGGTATCAAAGCCAGATTGTTGAATTTTTAACAGCCTGTGGACTTAGTCACTTTTCTGTCTTCCATTATTGAGGTTTTGACAGTTCCTGCAGTATTCATCTCCTTTTGTGTTATGGCGTTGAGTGAACTGTCTTCACTCAACGCCTGTAGACTTAGGTAATTTCCGGCCTTTCCAGTATCCTTCTTTGTGTCGACCTGTCCAATCAAAGTGACAAGGACTATCCTTCATGCATGAACTTAAACATACATCAAATACCACTATGTGTATTTTATTGATGTAACACCCCCATCCGTCACATGGAATATAACATAAGGTCCGACCGGGGCCCCATTCCATATTCCACAGACATTTGGTGGAACTAAATAAGAATACCAATTTAACAGCATAGGAATACGCATCCTAGCTCAGAGCATTCTAACGGAAGCCTTTAAAACTGTTATAAGAACCCAAACAACACATGAATGTCTACTAAAGCCACATTAGGAATGAAATAACATATACCAATACTATGGCCTTATGGTCTTACAATAGTATGATCAATAAAAGTGTCTTAGATACTTCGGCTCGCAGGCCAGCCACACATAAACATAATAAAGTAAACGTTTCACTTTGTCCTTCAAGGGCCAACAGAGCATCAAGGGCTTCAGCCCGCTACTTGCCACTAGGCTCACCTGTTCCTGCATAAGAATAATCCAACGCATGGTGGAAAAACAAGGCAACGATCAGCTAAAGTTAACCAAATTATAACGACCCCGCCCCTTAATCGGGGCAGCGGTACTCCTTCCCTGCATTTCAATAGTATAATCAAACATGATAGTGAAAGTACAATTTAAGCACACTTCACCACAGGCGTATGCACACACGACCACATACCCCATGCTCTCAGGGCACATTCTCGGTGAACCCGGTCCACCATCGCCCCCAGGATGGAAACATCGTGAGGGTTTTATTCTTTTTGACCGAAGCCTACGACTCGCCCTCTATGCCAACGACAAGTGACATGTACCTTAGGTCTCTTTAACCGAACCACACAGAGGGGGTACGGTTCCACTCAACACATTGCTCACACCGCCACGTCAATTTAAGCCATAGGAGCGGGTCAAGCTTCCCCGAGTCCCAAATCGATCATACAATAGTACATAACTCGGTTATGCACAAGGTTCGCTCACTGATAAGTTGTAAATATACTTATTTTTATGTACATTAAATAAGTCATTTTACTTTATTTTTCTTATTTTTACTTAATTTTTTTAATAAATTGCTACTATTTTGTAAATATTTTCTAACTTAGTTTATTTTTGATTTTTTTAAAATTTTCATGAAATGTCAAATTTTGCATAGTACACGCCCGTGTACTTTGGGTCACGCCCGTGACCAGGGCGTGATACTTCATTTCCCGTGAAATCAGCGCATTTGAAGAAGAAAAGTGTGACACGCCCGGCCACACGCCCGTGTCAAATATGACACGACCGTGACCGAGCCCCGTGTCACCGCACTCGACGCTTTGCGCTCGACGATCGTCAACCCGACCGGGACACGCCCGTGTCCCATGATCAGACACGCCTGTGTCATTCCCGATCGACGATCAAGTCTTCCAGCTCGACGAAATCGCGCTCAAATATCGTCGACCCGACCGGACACGCCCATGTCATGATGCCACACGGGCGTGTACTCATCCACCTGGACGACAATACCGCGACGGTGACTTTTCGACGCGACCCGCGCCGAGATCCACCTCCCCGATACGCCCACAGTCACGCCCGTGACCAGGGGCGTGACCGCCGCGTTTTCGGCACCGAAGTCAACTTTGCCGTCAAATTGATGGTCACCTCATGTACAGTTGTGACACGCCCCCCCCCAACACGCGCGTTTCAGAGGGCATGTTCTTTGAAAATTTTTCCTATAAATTCCAGTGTTCTGTATGTATTCATGTTCCACTTTTTGGACTCATTTTGCTAAGTTGTTATGCTGCCTAGATGGATTCCAAGTTTATGTAAGAGATATTTTCTCCCCCTCTCCTTAGCTTTTATTTTCGTGTCTTTGTAACTTGTCCTTTTATTTAATAAAATGTTTTTCTTCTTTTATCATGGCTTTGGAATGGATCTACGCAACTCTCCACTTAAGCAATCTTATTCTCGTTTTCTTGTTTTTTTACATAGTTTTCGTTCTTTTTAAAATACGTGTGTGAGTGTATGAGAATAAATTTTTTACTTTTATGTTTTCATTATTTTGTTTACTTAGTTTTGTTAAACTTAGGATTTTATAGCTTTTTATTGCATTCATATAAATCTGTAAAAGCGATTTGAAAGTGATTTTTGTTTTTCACTAACTTGAGTTTTTCCTTTTTAGGATGTAAAACTTATCGTTATTTTCACTTTATTTTCACTTTTTAACAACTTTTATGGAGTTATAGGAATGAATATATATATTCATTTTAATTTTTCGTGCACTTTCATTTTGTTTTAAACTTTTGCTCCTTTAATTTTTCCGTCTTCTTTTTATGCATTTCTACCGCATTCTAGCGGTAGAAATGTATTCGTTTTAATTTTTTGAGCATTTTCATTTTGCGTTTATTTGCAAACCTTTTTGCTCGTTTAATTTTTATTTTGACTTTTTATTCATTTCTATCGCATTCTAGTGGTAGAAATGCAGTTGTTTTATTTTTATTTGCAGTCGTTTATTTGCAGTCGTTATTCTTATTTTTTTTGTACGTGTGCGTGCGTGTATGAGTTACTTTTTACATCTTTTTTTCAATTCATGTAGAGTGTGTGCGTGTGCGCATTTATTTTTGCCTACTCTTTAAGAGTTAAATGACGCCTTGTTTTCCTTTAAGTAGAGTGTGGGTGTGTATTTCATTTCAAGCAGAGTGAGTGAGTTTTTAATTTCATGTTGAGTGTGTGGGTGTATGCATTTATTTTCTCTTACTCGTTTGAGTAGGACCTGCTTTAAATTTTCGCCTACTCATTTGAGTAGGATTTGTGTGTGTGAGTTTTCGTTTCAGTAGAGTACGTGTGTGGGTGCATTTATTTTCTCCTACTTGTTTGAGTAGGACTCGCTCTATTTTTTCTCGCCCACTCATTTGAGCCGGGACTTGTCTTTTACAGCTTTCATTTCAGTGCTACTCGTTTGAATAGGACTTGCAATTTGATGTTTTCCTTTCCTGCTTTCTTTTATCGCTTTCATTTACTGCTTTCATTTTATTGCTTTCACCGCAAGCCATCCTCATTCCGATGAGTGGCTAACCGTTCTTAGCCCTCAATATTGAAGAGCATTGGGACAGATAAAATATCTTTAAATAATAAAAGGTCATGTTTTTCTAATTAATTAAAATTACTTAAGGTTTGCCTCGGATTTACGACGCGTAGGACCACATATCGATGTGTGGGCTCTATTTCCGTAGTCCATATGCTAGCTAGCCGAGAGGCCGTGCGTATGGACCGATCGCCCCTTAGTAAAGAGAGTTCCGCACTAACCCTTGAGAGAGGAGGCCCGCAAACTCTACCAGATTGGGTTCCTCACCCAATAACAGAGTTTTTAGCGTAATGTGGGCGTTAAGAGGAATCCTTCGTCCGACTAACATTCGGTCGAATATTCTTAGCGTTCAGGTGAGCGATACCTCTATAGCTAGGTGAGCTCATTTTAGTGGAACCTCCACGGCCAAGTCTCAGCCTTAATTAATTTGAAACTTAGGATCTCTTTTTATTAAAAGTTTATTTTAGTTCAAATTTTTTTCGGTGCGGTTGCGCTAAGGTTTTCATCGGCTCCACCTTTTAATTCTTTAATATTCTCTCCTTTCTATTTATATTTTTTAATATTAACATGACAAGTTAATTATCGATAAAATAATAGTCCACTCTAGGGAAGAGTAGAAATAATCGACCCGACCCCGAGAACAATACGACCTCGATATTCCAAAACGGAATATCGTGTACTAAACACGATAGGCGCACTTGACTGCTTTCGTTAAAAGATCGCTTTTTAGCAAGACCGCAGCGTTCGACTAATTGAACCAACCACCTAAATGAGAGTCTGTTCTCGGGCAATCACTCACAGACCAAACAAACTAGTCTCCCAGAGCACACAACCTCAAAACACTGGACCTCAGGTCTCAAAGAGACATGCCTCACGATAACAGAGCTACCGCCGGTGGTATTACTAACGCCACGCGATGCCTGGCAGAAATACGTTTATGCCCAGTTTTCCGGGTTCTCCTTGGGGTTAGTCCCCAAGGCTCCCTGCTGCAATCTACTGCGTAGAAACACGAAAAACAAAACGGCATGGATTCTTCTCTTACAATACATGCATAATGAAAACATCACCGATCTAGACCAACATATCCGGATAGGCTTCGCACACCATGCATACATCTGCACTTTGATTACGGACACTATATGCAAAACTATGGGGATAAACCATATCTACCCAAAGGAATAACTCACACTCACCGCCCACTCGCGGGAGAGAGTTTCCTATGCAAAAAGGAAGAGGACCTCACATATACAAGTAGAGAATCGTTACCCTAGATGTTCACAACGGCGCCATGGAAAACTAGCCAGATGAAAACCACCGCAACGGACTCGCCTCCGCAGATCTGTGCTCGCCTTGCGATTTGGGGATCTGAAGCTCCAACAATGGCCGGAACACTTCCTTCTCCTTCTCCCTTTGCTCTCCCCTCTCTATAACTCTTAGAAAGAGAAATGGCCAAATGAAATGAGGCCTAAACCATCATTTCCCGGCTATATACCAACACGAAGGATTCTGGGCCGTCGGATCCCTCTAAAATGAAATGAACGGCCTAGATTGACCTTTAAAATCATCTACCTATGGTCGCACATGGCCTGTGACACGCCTGTGTCACAGGCCGTGTCTCACTTTCATATAAGAATTCGTCGATCTCTGAATCAGGGCACAGTCTCTCACACGCCTGTGTTAACTCGGGACACGCCCGTGTCAACCCTGGATATGCCTGTGTCACAGACTATGTGCCTCAATCAACGTTGAAACCGTCACACCCAAAAAGGACACGGCTCTGGATACGCCCGTGTCCCAGGACATGTTGATCAATCGACATAACCCGGCAAACACAGAGCTGGACACGGCTTTGGACACGCCCATGTCCTCCATGGACATGCCACTGTCCGACCTAGACACGCTCGTGTCCCAGGCCGTTTTCAACACTTGATAAAACTCAGCCAATTCTAGAGAAGGACACGGCTCTGGACACACCCATATCACATGCCGTGTGAAACCATAATGGCTCCAAAGCTCTCAAAAACACTACCCATTCATATTCTAGTTTTGGGGCGTTATAGTTCTCCCCCCTTAAAAGAATTTCGTCTCGAAATTACAGAATGGAAAAGTACACAAGATTAAATGGTACCTGAGTGGAGAAGCTCGGGATACTCCTCAAGCATGGTTTGCTCTCGCTCCCACGAAAGCTCCTCACGACCACAATTATCCCATCGGACCTTGATCATACTGATAGCTTTGTTCCGCAATTATTTGACCTCCGTATCCTCGATCTGAATGGTTCTAACTTTCGTTGTTAGCCCACTATCGACCGATACTTGATCCGCAATAACCACCTGTGCTAGTTCTTTCACGGCTTTGCATAGGACCGAAATGTGAAATATATACTGCAATCCAATCTGTTCTACTGAAAGAGCCAACCGATAGGCAGCTTCACCAACGTGCACCAAAATCTCAAAAGTCCCAACATACCTCAGACTAAGCTTCTTTAAGATTCGAATCCTTGATACGCATTTAAACGACTTTTTCTTAAGGTATACCGAGTCGCCCACCGCAAAATCCACGTTCCGATGCTTGACATTGTAGTACTTGACCTGTCTATCTTGAGCTATCAGTATCCATTCCCTAATCAACCAAATAGTTGACGTAGCATCTTCAACCTCTCTTTGGTTATAAAGCTTCGATTCTCCTGTTTCTACCCAAGCCAAAGGTATACGATACCTCCTTCCGTATAGAGCCTCAAAAGGGGCCATCTGAATACTAGTTTGGTAGCTGTTATTGTATGCAAACTCAATCATGTAAAGATGGTTCTCCCACCTTTTACCAAAATCCAATGCACACATTCGAAGCATATCTTCCATCGTCCTGTTCACCCTTTCAGTTTGCCCATCTGTCTGCATGTGAAAAGTTGTGCTGAATTTCAGCTTGGTACCCAACAACTGATGAATGAGCCTCCAATCGTTAGGTGTGAACCGACCATCACGGTCACTAATGATGCTCCGGAGTACACCATGCAATCGGACTATATTATCCACATAAAGCTTCACCAGCTTCTCCACAGAATCATCCTTCCTATTGGGTATAAAATGTGACACCTTCGTTAAACGATCAACAATGACCCAAATGGTGTAGTTCCCCTTGTGCGATCTCTGCAGACCGTCCATGAAATCCATAGAGATGTCATCAAACTTCCACTTCGGTATGGGCAAGGACTTTAGAAATCCATCTAGCTTCTAGCATTTAGCCTTCACCAACGCACAAGTCTGACACTTCACCACGTATAGAGCTATGTCTTTCTTCATACCTGGCCACCAGAACACCCTCTTCATGTCTTTGAATATCTTTGTGCTCCCGTGGTGAACTAAGTACTTGGTAAAATGGGCCTCGTACATTAATTCTTCACGTAATTTCCCAACATTAGGGGCGCACAACCGACCACCTTTGTACACAAGGTCGGCGTCAACATAAAACTGGTCATTTGACCCATCCACGGACTATGACAAGCGACGTTTCAAGCTTACGTCCAACTATAAGGCCTGTTGAATCCTGTTCGCGAGGTTGTATTGAACCTCTGTCCAACTCAAACATGGATTAGCACTAGATCCCTTGTCAACACACGAGATTTCTAGAGCCTCCAAAATTTGAGAACGAATACCATGACCGCCAACTCCAAGTCATGGACCGGGTAATTCCTCCCATGCACTTTTAACTAACGTGATCCATAGGCCATCACCGACCCGTGCTGAAGCAAAACACAGCCTAACCCACTCCCAGAGGCGTCATTGTAAACCTCAAAGCCTTCAGAACCACAAGGCGACAATAACCCAGGTGCCGTGGTCGAACAAAACTTTATTTCTTTGAAAGCTTGTGCGCATTCAGGCGACCAAACAAACTTCAGATCCTTCCTTACCAGAGTAGTGAGGGGCAATGCTATCCATGAGAAGTTCCCCACGAAGCGCCTGTAATAGCCGGCAAGCCCCAGAAAACTCCGCACTTCCGCCACCGTAGACAACACTGGCCACTCCCGTATAGAAACTATCTTTGCCGAATCTACCGTAATACCGTCTCCATTAACAACGTGACCAAGGAAGGCTACCGAGGACAAACAAAATTCGCCTTTGGAGTACTTGGCATACAGTTGGTTCATCCTCAATGTCTCCAACAACACATGCAGGTGCTTGAAATGATCCTCCTCGCACTACGAGTACACAAGTATATCATCGATAAAGACTATCATGAAGTGGTCCAAGTATTCGCTAAATGTTCTATTCATCAAATCCATAAACACGGATGGTGCATTCATCAGCCCAACTCACAATTCCCATATCGTGTGCTGAAATTCATCTTGGGAATATCACTTTCCCTTATCCACAGCTAATAGTATCAAGATTTTAGATCCAACTTTGAGTACACAGTCGACCCCACCAGCTGGTCAATCAGATCATCAATCCTTGGGATCAGATACTTATTCTTTTTCGTTATCTTATTCAACTCCCGGTAATCAATGCATAGTCATAAGCTTTCGTATTTATTCTTAACAAAGAGTTCCGGTGTGCTCCAAGACGACGAACTTGGACGCACATAACCCCTGCTCTTTCACTTCCTTAAGTTATGTGTTCAACTCTTCCATTTCCCTCGGTGCTAAGCGGTAAGGAGACCGTGACATTGGTTTGGCACGTGGCACCACATACTAGCATACTTTTAACTTAGTCTAGCACTAGGTGTTCAGTCCTAGTGCGACTCCTTTTAGTTGTAAAACAATATAAGCACGCTACTTCGAGAGTTAGTCCATTCCATAGAATACGTCAAACTCCACTAGGAAGAATAGATGCTTCCACGTCAAAGGCTTGACTTCCTATTTGCACTCTCAAGCAATAAGCTATTTTCGCGCACATCGAACACCCGTTCGGTAACAACACATCCAACTTACCTTTCGCCACTGAAGTATGCACTCCATTATGAGACACGAAGATCTCAGATAGGAAGGAGTGTGAAACCCTTGTATTGAATAGCTCTCGAGCCGGAACATCCAAAATCATAACGAACCGTAAAACATAGCAATCATACAACCAAAGTATAAGACGTAAGGTATGGAAAACACTAACGCTAAACTCTAGCGCATACCTGACACCATGTCTCCTTGCTTGATGGCCTCCTACTGGCCAAGGTTATAGGCTCTCGGTTGAGTTGAAGCTCGATGGGATGCGGTTGACTCTACCTCCTTTCCGTTTTAGCATAAGTTTCCCCTGACTTTTGCTCTGATTTGCCGTTCCAACAGTCTCGAGCCATATGACCCGGCTTATCGCAAGTATAACATCTAATTAGGTCTCGTCCGACCGTTGCTCCAGAACCTACCCCCTTTTCCACTAGAGTACCACTCTAACAATCTCTAGTAATATGACCTATCTTGCCAGAAGTATAGCAAGTATATGGAGCTCGACTAGTAGATGTTCTAGATCTCTTATTCCCCTTCTTGCGGTGTTCAGATTTTGCTGAACCTGCAGAGTTTGGTACCCTAAACTCTAACGTCTGGTTGACTTTTGCCAAATCTTCTTCCAAAGATCTAGCCGACTCCACCAACACTCGAAATCCAAGTAGCTTTTGTCCTACCAACAGCAGTCGTAAATCATCGCGTAGACCGTTGTAAAATCTATCAACTGTGGCCTGTGCATTCTCCATCTCAAACTCTGACTATCTCCTTATCAAGACAAAAACATGCAAATACTCATCCACTAAGTGTGTGCCCTGAGTCAAAAGCATATTTAACTGCTGCTCTGACATTCTACCGCATGCCCTTTGCTCCAACGCACCAATCGGTACTGCAGCCATCCCAAGGATAGGGGTTGCATATTCCCTCCATGATGGGCTTTGAACATAGTGAACACCGCTTCAACCACCATCTGAATGGTTTCTGCAGAAGGAGGGGTCACTGGCACGTCGTTAGGCGCACTACTCTCCGTGAAATGTTGTTGTTGTGACTGACGCGCACCGCTGCTAGTCACCTATAGTCGTACAACATACCATTAAGCGACCAAACAAAATTGCAAAAAGCAATTATAGGAACACACAGGTTCCTCAAACATGTGTATTTTCATTACTAAGTGGACATTCATGGGTTCTTTTTATGTTATAACGATGATGCACATACATGTGCTCACCACCCCTTAAAAGAATTCGTCCACAAATTCAAATAAGCAAGACTGATGTCTTAGTCTGATACCAAATTGTAACACCCTCATCTGTCACATGGAATATTATAGAAGGTTCGGCCGGGGCCCCACTCCATATGCCACAGATAGTTGGTGGAATTATATAAGAATACCAATTTAACAGCATAGGAATACACATCCTAACTCAGAGCATTCTAAAGAAAGATTTTAAAACTGTTAAAAGAACCCATATAACACATGAATGTCCACTAAGACTACATTAGGAATGAAATAACAAAAACAAATACTATGACGTTATGGCCTTACAATAGTTTGATCAATAAAAGTGTCTTACATACTTTGGCTCGTAGGCTGGCCACACATGAACATAATAAAATAAACGTTTCTCTTTGGCCTTCAACGGCCAGCACAGCATCAAGGGCTTCAGCCCGCTACTTGTCACTAGGCTCACCTATTCCTGCATAAGAACAATCCACCACATTGTGGCAAAACAAGGTAATGCTCAGCTAAAGCTGACCAAATTATAACGACCCCACCCATTAATCGTGGCGGCGGTGCTCCTTCCCTGCATTTCATTATAATAATCAAACATGATAGTGAAAGTACAATATAAGCACACTTCACTATAGGCGTAGTCACGCACGGCCACATACCCCGTGCTCTTAGGGCACATTCTTGGTGAACCCAGTCCACCACCGCCCCCAGGACGATAACATCGTGAGCATTTTAATCTTTCCGGCCGAAGCCTAAGACTCGCCGTCTATGCCAACGGTAAGTGCCACATACCTTAGGTATCTTTAACCGAACCACACAGAGTGGGTACGGATCCACTCAACCCGTTGCTCACACCTCCACAACAATATAATCCATAGGAACGGGTCAAGCTTCCCCGAGTCCCAAATCGATCATATAATAGTACATAACCCGGTTATGCACAAGGTTTGCTCGCAGACAAAACAAACTAGGCTCCCAGAGCACACAGCCTCACAACACAGGCCCCTAGGTCTCAAAGAGACAAACCTCACAATAACAGATCTATCATCAGCGGTATTACTAATGTCGCGCAGTGCTTGGCAGAAATACATTTCTGCCCAGTTATCTGGGTGCTCCTTGGGGTTAGTCCCCAAGGCTCCCTACTGTAATTTATCGCGTAGAAACCCAAAAAACAAAACGGCACGGAGTCTTCTCCGGTAATACATGCATAATGGAAACATCACCGATCCAGACCAATATGTCTGGATAGGCTTCACACATCATGCATACTTCTGTAATTCGATTCCGGACTCTATATGTAAAACTATGGGGATAAACCATATCTACCCGAAGGAATAACTCACACTCACCACCCACTCGCGGGAGAGAGTTTCCTATATAAAAAGGAAGAGGACCTCACATGTCCAAGTAGAGAATCGTTATCCTAGAGGTTCGCTTCGGCGCCATTGAAAACTAGCCGGATGAAAACCACCGCAATGGACTCGCCTCTGCGGATCTGCGCTCGGCTCGCAATTTGGGGCTCCGAAGCTCCAACAATAGTCGGAACTCCTCCTTCTCCTTCTCCCTTTGCTCTCCCCTCTCTCTACCTCTTAGAAAGAGAAATGGACAAATGAAATGAGGCCTAAACCCTCATTTCCCGGCTATATACCAACAGGAAGGATTTTGGGCCATCAGATCCCTCTAAATTGAAACGAATGGCCTAGATTGACCTTTAAAATCATCTACTAGGGGCCGCACATGACTTTTGACACGCCCGTGTCACAGGCTGTGTATCACTTTCATACAAGAATTTGTCGATCTCCGAAACAGGGCACGGTCTCTGACATGCCCGTGTTAACTCGGGACATGCCCGTGTTAACTCGGGACATGCCCGTGTCAACCCTGGACATACCCGTGTCACAGATCGTGTGCCTCAATCAACGCTGAAACCGTCATGACCGAACAGGATACGACTCTGGACACGCCCGTGTCCCAGGGCGTGTTGCTCACTTAACACAGCCTAGCAAACATAGAGAAGGACATGGCTTTGGACACACCCATGTCTGCCCATGACAAGCCCGTGTCTGACCTGGACATGCCTGTGTCCCAGGTCGTGTTCAACACTCGATAAAACTCAGGCAATTCCAGAAAAGGACACGGCTCTGGACATACCCGTGTCACAGGCCGTGTGAAACCATAATGGCTCCAAAGCTCTCAAAAACACTACTCCTTCATATTCGAGTTTTGGGGCGTTACAATTGACTTGTTTGACTTCTTACAAATCTAAGACATTGGGATCAATGTACCCAACAATCTACACCTATTTGAAGAAGTCAAAACTCACTATCAACATTCTTAGTCAATGACATGCACAACATATGCGACAACAAAATATACTATAAAGATAGAACATATCCAGGAAATAGATCTTGGAAGATTGCCACATTCCTTGCATGTATGGTGAGTATCACCTAATCCCCCTGAATTGCTGCAAGGTATGTGATACCACTTGAAGGACTTGATTACCTTAACCCTAAAACCCTATATGGGGACATCTGTTTCTCCCCCTGCATTTGTTGCATGATATTGATCATCTTCTTCTCCCTCAATGCACTTGATTACTTGATTAATCTGTGATATTACTTTATCAATCTCTTCTCTCCCAATAATATCTTCTCTCCCCTTTTTTGACTTCTGAATAGTTAGGGAGGAGCAGGTCTACCTTGATTGTCTTCCCCCCTAGTTGATTGCAGATGATACCACTGGGGAAGCTGACAGCTTCCTCTCTTCTTGAGACTTAATTTTCTCCTGCAACTGCTGGACTTGCTCCCCCATAATAGGAGCATCTTCTATCATCATGTTCCTGATAGACACTTTTATCTTGATTGCAACTTTAGGTCTTCATCACCTGCAAGAAGAACAAATCCTGCACCAAAATATCCTAGGGAGTAACTGAAGCTATACTAAGTTCAACATACCCAACTCTAATTTGAAGGTGTTGAACTTTGCTTCATTTAATGGCTTAGTAAGATATCAACCACTTGCTTGTCTGTGGGGACAAACTCTAGACTGATGTCTTCCTTTTACACACACTCCTTAATAAAATGATAACTAATTTCTATGTGCTTAGTCTTGTTATATGAGACAGGATTCCTAGCATTAGAAATAGTACTAGTTGAATCATAATAAAGAGGAGTTATACTTATCTGGAGTTTATAATCCTGGAGCTGAGTCTGGATCCACGATAATTGAGCACAACAACTACATGCCGAATTATACTCTGACTCTACAGTTGAGATTGTCACACTGGTTTGCTTCTTGTTGCTCTAAGATACAAGTATCCCACCTAATAACTGACAAGATCCTGAAGTGTTTTTCTGATCCTCTTTGCAACCTGTAAAATCTGCATCTGAATAGCCTGTTAGTTCAAAATCCCTATTTATAGGGTACTATAGGCCAAGATCTGGGGTGCCCTTATGATATCTCAGGATCCTCTTTGCAGCAGTATAGTGAAATTCTTTAGGCAGGCCTGATACCTAGCACAGACATATGTATCATACATGAAGTCAAGCCTACTGGCAGTAAGATATAGAAGGGAGCCAATTATCCCTCTATATAATGTCTCATCAACAGGTTTCCCTACTTCACCTTTGACTCTAGGTATACTTGACCCCATGGGAATTTTCATGGTGGAGGCACTCTCCATACCATATTTTTAAATAACTCCATGGTGATCTTTGATTGGAATTTGGACAATCCATCATCATTCTATCTAACTTGGAGTCCCAAGAAGAACTTGAGCTCACCCATACTGCTCATCTCAAACTTTCCTTGGATAAGTTTTGCAAACTTCCTGCAAAGGTTGTCATTTATAGATCCAGAGATAATGTCATCAACATATATCTAGATTAGTATGATCTTGCCCTTAGATTCCCTTAGGAATAAGGTCTTGTCTATTTTCCCCTTGAGAATTTGTTCTTAATAAAGAATCTAGACAAAGTCTCATACCATGCTCTAGGGGCTTGCTTCAACCAATATAGAACTTTTCTAAGTCTATAAACAAAATCAAGTGAGTTAGAATCAATAAAACCTGGAGGCTGTTCATCATAGACCTCTTCTTTTATGTCCCCATTTAGGAAGGCTAACTTCATATCCATCTGATAGACTTTGAATCCTTGGTAGGCAACAAATGCAAGGAAGAGTCTTATAGCTTCCAATCTGGCTACTGGGGCAAATGTCTGATCAAAATCTATTCCTTCTTCTTAAATATATCCTTTAGCCACCGGTCTAGCCTTATTCTTAACTATAATGTCATTTTCATCCAGTTTGTTCCTGTAGATCCACTTGACTCCAATTATATTATGTCCTTGTGGTCTGGGAACCAGCTTCTAGACCTTGCATCTCCTGAATCGGTTCAGTTCCTCTTGCATTGCTCCAATCCACCCTTGGTCTATGTTAGCCTCTTTAAATTTCTTGGGCTCTACTTGTTGAAGAAAACTTGAGTATAAGATTGTATTCAGACTTCTACTTCTTATCATTACTCTATGGCTTGCCTCCCCAATAATCTGGTGAACTGGATGATCTCTTAGATGCCTGACAGCTGGAGGCAATATAGCTTCAGCTTGTTGATCTTCATTGTCTTCAGTTATCTGTTCTTTATTCACAACTTGTAAGTATTGTGCATCCTCTTGACAGCACTCATCTTTATCCTTATCTTGGACTACTGGATCATCTTCCTTGATGGAGAGCATGTCCATCACCTTCTCTATTCATGTAGAACTAGAAGAAGAGCTAGGCAGCTCACTGTCAATCATGTTTGATTCATCAAATACAACATGAACTGACTTTGCTACAACTTGACTTGTCAAGTTGTAGATCCTATATGTCCTACTGTGGTTGTTGTACCCAACAAATATCCCTTCATAGGATTTTGCAGTAAACTTAGTCACATAGGACTTTCCATTGTTCATCACATAGCACTTGCTACCAAAGATCCTGAAATAGTTCAGGTTTGGTTTTCTTCCTTTCAAGATCTCATAGGGAGTCTTCTTGTGGCTCTTGGTTGTTAAAATTCAACAATCCCGCAGAGGGCTCCTCGGATACCCTGTTGAAACTCAACAAATCGAAGGAGGACACCACTTATAATGTTGAATGTTTTCCCGGATCTTCGAGAACGCAGGGGTTATCTCAACAAAGCAGTAACAACCAGCAACACATGCAATACAAGCGTCTTTATTGATCAAGAGAAAACTTCTTTACAAGGCGAGACATACATGGCAAGACATGCTTCACCAACAACCAAAATAGGAGAGCAGAGACAGTTACAAAGACAAGATACAAAACAAGCCGCGCGGACTAAATCAACAAGTCGCCGGTCTACTTCTGTGGAGTCCGCTCAGTCCGCCAGGTCGCCAGACCGCAACCCAAGCCGCACGGACTATCCCTTATTCCAATGCTCGCTCTTCACCACTGATCTGCATGATGCCTGACCACGAGGTCACCTAGCCGCAAACCACACACGCTGCGATACCGAATGGAGCTGTCCGCCTGAAGCAGGCGACTTCTTGAACCCCGAACCAAGTTGCCCAAGAGAAGACCGCCTAGTCGCTGTTCGCGACCTGCTGTTTACCGCCTGTTGCTTAAACGTAGAGTCCGCACTGTCCCTGACCACAATCATAGCCAAGTCCTGGCTTTCCAGCGCTATCCGCACAACCTGCACAGCACAACCCAGTCAACTCTATTAAACTGCGTGGACACCAAAGTCCAGTTCGCAGCAACTTACGCGAGCTCAATTACTATTCACTTACTTTGGTACTGGTCCTTAATCCTGATGTGACAATTGTCCTATTTATAGGCACGATGATGAGTGCGGTCACCGCCATACCCGATAGGATCACCGTCACATCCCGCAGCAAGAACAAGTATGTCCGCCAGCCCACGGACACACACTCCAGTTCGCCGCTCCTGTGCAGATAGCCAGTCCGCCCCAGCTTCTCAAAGGTCGAACTCTAATCTCCAGTCCGCCTTGTCGCCAAAGGCCAAGCCAGGACCACCACAGCCGGACTCCGCAACAGCTATGTCTGCCAATCCGCAGACACATCATCGGCCCGCTACATTGAGTCCACAGCCCCAAAACCGAGGCTTCTGCCGGACTCAGCGGACACGCCAAATCAGTCCGCTGCGGCAGCTCTCGTCCGCTTCCCTGAGTCCATTGCCTAATCACCAAGACATTGCCGGACTCAGCGGACACTAGCTCTAGTCTGCACGCTCTTTCACATGCAGTTCTCCAATCCGCATATCCCCATGCTAACAATCAAGGCAACAACACTTTTACTGAGCTTGGCGGACGGAGAAAATAGCCTGCGCTCCACTGCGCGATCTCCACGGACTGAGCCACCCTGGACTTGGTTCAGAATCCACCAAGTCCAGTCCACTGGCCATAAGGGCCAGTCCGCACTTACTGGCGGAAACTGGATCTAGCCCGCCATATCGGGCGACCTCCAGCTTCTATCCGCACTGACCGGCAGTTTCCGCGGCTTCCACTTGCCGCTTCATTAGAGCAAGACCAAGACAACTGCCAAACCAGTCTGCCGAGCTCCAGTTCATCAGTCCGCTTCACGCCGGACTCCGCGGATAGAGATTCTATCCGCCTGGTTAATTCTGGGGATTCAACCGCCTGCTGAGTGATCACCGGCCTGCCAGACCGCTGCTGCTGTTCGCGTAGTCCGCGCGAACAGACCGCCCCGAACTCCACAGAGCAAACTGCCTGCAACATCCCTGCCGACTTAGCAGTCCGCCAACCCTGTCTTCGTAGGCCGCGTGGATGGGTTGCCCATGCCTTCCATTCACCCAGTTTCACTTCACAGATTTCAACACTCCCCCTTGAAGTGAGAAGTGGTGAACAACTCCAGCAGCTCCCGTAACCTTGCACCTGGTCCCTCCGATAGCATCTAGGAAGAGATGTCCAAGACATAGTCCTCGCCCCGCATATCATGGACCATGAGGGAGCCCTCCAGCATCTCCCAAAAGGAGCCATGCTTCCCTCTGCCTTCTTCAGCTTCAACCTCCACTCATGCATTACAGGAGTATCACCAACTACCTTGGGCACACAAGCACAAGCCTCATTACCTCTGAGAGAAGTCACCTCTTCAGCCTTAGTGTCAACCACCTCCTTGATTCTAGTGGGGTCATCACAGCCAGAAGAACCTTGCTCGACCTGAGGGCTAACAAAGTAACACGGAACCAAGTTCGTCGTATTCCCTTCACTATATCGAGCTGGTGGCTTACTGATCCTCTTCGATCTCCGAAGAACCTGATCATGGCTAACCACCTCGACTGCTTCTGAAGCAGCTCCGTTCCCGGGCAAACCCGGAACAATGCTCCCCTTGCTTCCTGAACAAGACGCCTCCTTACTAGAACCAGAAGCAATTGTATTGGAACACCATATTACTGCTTTGGATCAGGATCACTATGTCTCTTAGGAAACCTGTGTTGACCTCATTGTATAGATCTAAAGGTCAAGTAGAATTGAGTCTAAGGGTTAGTAGTTAGGTTTGGAAGCTTCCCTCAAGACCAGGTTTTTCAGTTTCTAAGACTAAGCCACTTCGTCGAGCTCAGTACGACGAATCGTCGAACTCCATTCGACGATCGTTGAGCTCACTTCGACGAGTCATCGAACTCCATTCAACGATCTCTAAGCTCAACTTCATCAAGTCGTCGAACTCCATTCGACGATCTTCGAGCTCAGTTCGACGATCTTGACTCCAGTTTGTTCCGCTATCTCTGAGCTCAGTTCAACGATAGTTGAGCTCAGATCGACGATCTCTGTTTTCGTCTAAGTCCAAATCTCTGAGCTCAGTTCAACGATAGTGGAGCTCAGTTCGACGTTTTTCTGAAGAGTTCAACGATTTTCAAGATTCAAATTCAGACAGTTAAGGAATTGTTGTCAGCATTTAATTCAGAGATCTTGTAGCCGTTTTTAATTAATCTGGAGCAAGTTTCAAGGAATTATCAAGGAATGTTTTATTGGACTTTCCTCTAGAAGACAAAAGCAATTAAGGAAGTAATTAATGACAGGCTAACGGCTATCTTGGACAATGGATCAATTCTATTCAGACAGATGGAATAAAAGACAAAATTATTCTCTACAACAAAGATATAGAAGAATAGAAAAAGAAGAATAAGAAGTCAGAAACATATTCTCTGCAACAACAGCTCACACAACAACAATCACACAAGAGAAAGAAAAAAGAGTTGCAGATATTCTCAGTCTCAAAGATGCATACAAGAACACCATCACCAAAGGAGATCAACAAACTGGAATCTTCAGATGTCTTTTGATTCAAGTGTTCAAGGCCATCATCATTCAAGACTACAGACAACTCACATTTCAGCTGTTGTTGAAATCATCATTTGCTGGAGATCAATTTTCTGAAGGCCTATCACCCTACTGCAAAGCTTCACTTCCTGAACAACTACAGATCTCAGGGGGAGCTTTGACAACATCCACTATCTTCTCTCTGACTGTTAACAGAGAAGATCATCTCTTTCCCTCATCCCTCTCTCTCTCTCTCTCTCTCTACTGTAAAGGGTTTTTCAAACTCCCTTCAAAAGTTTGTGATTGGTTTCTGAGACCTTATCAAAACTCAGTGGTGGCAAGACACCTGATCAAAAAATTTGGTTTGGCTTTTGAGCACCTTATTAAAAGCTCATTGGTGCCCAGGACACCTGATCAACTCATCCTGCAGTGGATTCCTACCTAGGGTGGTAGAAGAGTGGATGTACCCAGGTTGATTGGGGAACCACTATAGCTCCTTGTGTCTTCTGGTTGCTTGTGTTTCCTTTTGTTTCTGGCTGTGGCTTGTGATTAGATTCCTTTGTATATTGTGATTATTCTGTGTTTAGATTACTTTTTATTATTTGCTTCCCTATTCACATAATAATACAACAACTGTTGTAAAAGTTTTTAGCAAGCACCATACTCTATTCACCCCCCCTCTAGAGTATATCAGATCTAACTTGCACTTTCAATTGGTATCAGAGCGACGTTGGTTAAACATACCACACCTTGGTGGTTGCACATGCTAATACCTGAACCCAAAGATTCCTATAGTTAGATCTGCTTGTTGTAGATTTTGTTGTTAGAATTATTTCTTCACAAAACATGGCCCAAAACAAAGATTATGCTAGCACCAGACCTCCAGTGTGCAATCTATCCAAGTTTGCACTTTGGAAGGCAAGGATTAGACTCTACATGAATTCTATTGATGAGGACATCTTCAATTTTGTTTTGACAGTGTGTCCAAGACCTCCAGAGAACACAAGCACAAATGCTGTTCCACCTGCCTCAGGAACAGATGCAGAGATCAAGAAGTGGAAAGTAGCAGATGCAAAGGCTATGAATATCTTAGCCCAGATTATGTCTGATGACATTTTCCAAAAGGTGGCTGAATGCAACTCAGCAAAGGAAATCTGGGATAAGCTATCTGAGATAGTCTCAGGATCTGCTGATGAGAGAAAAGACAGAAGATCTCACCTCATAACCCAATATGAGAACTTCAAGAAAGGAGAAGCTGAGTCAGTATCAGAAATGTATAATAGACTCAGTCTGATAGTCAATGAACTGAAAACTTTGGATAAAGAGATCTCATTGACTGAGCTAAATGATAAAATCCTAATGTGCTTCTCAAGCACTTGAGACTTAAGGATCTGGCCAATCAAGGATGCCAGAAGTCTCAATGAAATCACAACAGAAGCTCTCTTGGGCAAGCTCAAGTCTTATGAGCTGCTCATCAAAAATAGAGAAGAAGAGCAGAAGGCTGCCTCACCAGCCACAAGAAAGGAAAAGTCAATAGCTTTCAAAGCCACTGAAGATCAGCCTGAAGACAAGGTCACAGGCAATGATGAGCTGCTTAGTCTACTGGCCAAAAGATTTTACAAGATGGCCAGAAAGGACTTCAGGAAGAGATCATACAAAGAGCATGACAAGCCAAGGTATGATAAATCAAACAATAAAGAAATTGTTTGCTTTGTTTGCAGGAAACCAGGCCACATTGTGCCTGACTGTCCAGAGAACAAAAACAAGGACAGAAAGGACAAGAGAGAAAGAAGAAAAGACAAGGACTTCAAGAAGAACAGCAATGACAAACCCTCGTCAAGCAGGAACAAACACACAAGGAAGGGATTTGTTGCTGAATCTTGGAGTGATATAGAAGAAGAATCTGAAACTTCTTCCAGCTCAAGTGATGATGAGGATGATGCTGAAGAAAAGGAATTCTGCATGATGGCTATCAATGCCTCACAACACAATTCTGATGTAGAAGATTCAGAGTCAGACTCAGAGACTCAACTTGAAGAGGACCAGGTGATAAGTTCTTTTGATTTCAATTCTGAGGACTTTAAGTATGAATTTAAAGCACTATGTTTAGACCTATTAAAATCTAAGAAGGAAATCATTTCTCTCAGAAATCAATTGTCTGAACACAGTACCTTAAAATCAGAAAACCTCAAACTCTCTGAGGAGTTGGAGTGTTGTAGGGAGCAGATAGCTTCACTGAAAAGTGAGCTATCAGAGGCCAAAAAGCTTGAAGAATCCCTTAATGGGAGAAGCATCAAGCTAATGGACATCACAAGCACAGTGAACTCTAGATTCAACAGTATACTGGGCTTGGGTGCTTCATCCAGCGAACCTATAGTACTAACAACCCCAATTAAGTTTATTTCTGATAAAGGGAAGGGAGTTGTAGAGGTAGCTAGGAAGAATTCTGACTTACCCAAGAAATCAAGTGTTCAACAGAAATCGTCGAACGGAGCTAGACGATCGTCGAATGCAGATCGACGATCTCAGGCAAAATCGTCGAACTCAGGTCGACGATCTCTAAACCCTGAACTCTGCCACAGTCGATCGTCGAACGGATCTCGACGATCTGACCAAGATCGTCGAACGCAGCTCAACGATCGTCGAGCAGAGATCAGAGATTTGAAAACTTCTTCAAGGGTAAATCAAATTCCAATCCTAGGGGTCCTTCATCCAGATTTATCCCTTATACTGAATGGATAATACCTCCAAGGAGATATCATCCTGAAGGTTATAAGAGTCAACCAGGGATGTCATTTATTTCTGAATTTAAAGGTTATCAACCTAGGCCCAAGGTAAACTGGGTCAAAAACAAGTAAATTATTTTATGTGCAGGTGAAGACCTATCCAACATCAAACCAACTATGGTATTTGGATAGTGGGTGCTCAAAGCACATGACAGGAAATAAGGACAACCTCACATCCTTCAAAGCCAAGCTTGGACCCAAAGTCATATTTGGTGATTCAAACTTTGGACTGACTAAAGGATATGGTGCAGTTCAGATTGGCACCGTCACATTCAAGAAAGTAGCCTATGTGGAAGGACTGAAGCACAACCTGATTAGCATCAGTCAGCTATGTCATGAAGGCTACCAGGTGACTTTCAGCAAATCCTTATGCAGGATCAAATCAGAGGACAACACAACTGTGTTGACAGGTTAAAGGAAAGGTAACATCTATTTACTAGACTTTCTTTCAACTGAAGTAGATATTTGCCTGTTTAACTCTATTAGTAGACCTAATGTATTATGGCATAAGAGATTAGGGCATACAAACCTTAGAACCATTGCTAGGCTATCCAAGGACAACCTTGTTAGAGGACTACCTTCTGGCCCGTACAAGAAGGAAGGACTCTGCAGGGCTTATCAATTAGGCAAGCAAACTAAAAATAGTTTCAAGTCACTTAATAAGAGTGATTCACCTAGGATTTTGTATCTGTTACACATGGATCTTTTTGGACCCATTACAGTACAAAGCTTAGGAGGGAAATCTTACAGTTTAGTGGTTATAGATGACTTCTCTAGATTCACATGGGTGTTCTTTCTGAGGAAGAAGTCTGATAACTTTAAGTGTTTGACAGAGTTTCTCAAATGCATACAGACTAAGTTCAATACTCACATTACCCTGATCAGAAGTGATCATGGAACAGAGTTTGATTCTCTTCTTATGCAAGAGTTCTGTCAGAGTGAAGGGATCAGGCACACTTTCTCAGCTCCTAGAACTCCTCAACAAAATGGGGTAGCTGAAAGGAAAAATAGAACCCTTATTGAATCTACCACTACATTGTTGTCAGATGCTCACCTTCCTCTATCATTTTGGGCAGAGGCAGTGAACACCTCCAACTATGTGCTGAACAAAAGTTTAATACATAAACTGAAGGGCAAGACTCCCTATGAATTACTCAAAGGGAAGAAACCTAAAGTAGATTATTTTAGAATTTTTGGTTGTATTGTTATATTCATAATAATGACAAGAAATATTTAGCAAAATTTCAAGCTAAAGCTGATGAAGGAGTGTTTCTGGGATACTCCATGATCAGTAAGACTTATAGGGTATATAATAAATCAACTATTAAAATTGAAGAATCTGTGCATATATTTTTTGATGAATCTAACATGTCTTTCAAGGAGAAGAACACATACCATAAAACCTTTGCAGGTACATTCTCTTGCTGAAGACTTGGACAGATTACAAATCATTCAAAAAGAGGAAAGCAGTGAAGATGAAGAAGACATTCAACATACTGAAGAGAAACCTCTTGAAGAGCCAGTTTTTGTACCACAAGAGGAAACAACAACACAGGTTGGTGAACAATCAACACCTCCTGTTGATTTAGTAACATCAAGATACCATCCAATTTCCCAAGTAATTGGAGACATCTCAGCTGGTGTGCAAACCAGAAATCAGGTCAACCAAAACCTATTGCACACTTGCTTCCTTTCTCAAATTGAACCTCAATCCATTCAAGATGCAGAGCAAGATCCACACTGGATCTTTGCAATGCAAGAAGAGTTGCATCAATTTGAAAGGAACAAAGTTTGGGAACTAGTACCAAGGCCTAAGGATCACTCCATTGTTGGAACAAAGTGGGTGTTCAGAAACAAATTGGATGATCAAGGAGTAATTGTAAGGAACAAGGCAAGGCTAGTTGCTCAAGGGTACTCTCAAGAAGAAGGCATAGAATATGACCAAACTTTTGCACCAGTTGCAAGGTTGGAGGCCATAAGGATCTTCTTAACATATGCAGCACACAAGTGTTTCAAAGTATACCAGATGGATGTAAAGAGTGCTTTTCTCAATGGAGATATCAAAGAAGAAGTCTATGTCAGACAACCTCCAGGTTTTATCTCTCCAACTCATCCTGATTATGTTTTCAAATTGCACAAAGCATTATATGGTCTCAAGCAAGCTCCTAGAGCATGGTATGAGACCCTAGCATGATTCCTTCTGAAAAATGAGTTTATAAGGGGTAGAGTAGACCAAACTCTTTTTATTAGAACCCATAAGTCCCATGCCCTACTAGTACAAATCTATGTAGATGATATTATCTTTGGCTCTACTGATTCAAATTTGTGCAGAAGGTTCTCCAATCTAATGCATTCTAAATTTGAAATGAGTAGCATGGGTGAGTTATTCTTCTTTCTAGGATTGCAAATCAAACAACATGCTGAAGGCATACTTATTTCTCAAACCAAGTATGCAAAAGAATTGGTCAAGAAATTTGGTATGTCTGAAGCATATTGTATGAAAACACCTATGCCTACTAATGTTGTATTAGATGCTGATGAACATGGGAAACCTGTTGATCAGACAACATATAGAGCAATGATTGGCTCTTTATTGTACCTTACAGCTAGTAGACCTGACATAATGTTTGCTACATGCATATGTGCTAGATTCCAAGTGAGCCCTAGAGAGTCACACCTAAAATTAGTAAAAAGGATTCTCAAGTATGTAAAAAGTTGTCCAAATCTAGGTCTCTGGTATCCAAAAAACTCAGCATTTGACTTAATTGGATTTTCTGATGCTGATTATGCTGGATGCAGAATTGACAGGAAAAGCACCAGTGGAACTTGTCAGTTTCTTGGTGACAGACTTGTCTCTTGGTTTTGCAAGAAACAAACATCTGTGTCAACTTCAACTGCTGAAGCTGAATATATGGCTGCAGGTAGTTGTTGTTCACAAATCTTATGGATTCAAAACAAACTCCTAGACTATGGCTACAACTTAGAGAAGTCTAAAATTTTTTGTGATAATACCAGTGCTATTTCTATAGCTCAAAATATAGTCCTCCATAGTAGGACAAAACATTTAGAAATTAGGCATCACTTCTTAAGGGATAATGTTGAGAAAAATAAAATTGAACTTCAATATATCCCAACTGATTTGCAAAGGGGAGATATTTTCACCAAACCCTTGGATGAAAAGAAACATACCTTCTTCCTAAATCGGTTAGGAATGTTAGATGGAGGAAGTCTAAAATAATATCCAAGATTTTAAACTCTAAAAATTGACCAAGACTAGGCAAACATCTTGATTTTTCTAGTGTATAGAGTGTTTCTGGTCTCTGAACTGCGCTCGACAATTTTCCCCCAGATCGTCGAACGGAGATCGACGCTTTCCAAAATCGTCGACCAGAGTTCAGCGCTTCTCTGATAGTACTCAACTATCTCTCCAGGTCAGCGATCGTCGAACGGCGCTCGACGATTTTGTTTTCTGAAACTATCGTCGAACGGAGCTCGACGCTCTCCAATATCGTCGAACGGAGATCGACGATGTTGATGACCTTTCAGTTTCCTTTAGAAGCCCCGATCGTCGAACTGGGTTCAACGATCTTTCCTTTTCTGCGTCGAACCCTAATATAAAATTCATTTTTCGGCCGTCGTTCTCCTTTTGCGCTTTCATTCTCTCTGCAAATTTTCTCTTTCCCTCCAAACTTCTCTACACTTGGTCGTCTGGTTGTTGATTTTTGCAGGGATCAATGGCCGTCTCAGTTACAGTCCTGGCCGCAATGAAATTTGATGCAGGATTTGATATTGATATGGATTCGTTTAACAACAGTGATCAGATTTTCAGAGACATTCTATAACTTTTCAAGGAGAAAAAGCTAGTTACTATAATGTCCACCAGAATCAAATTGGCTGCTGATGAAATCAAGGAGTGGGTCTATACTGCCCACAACCAGGACCAAAATACAGTGATTGACACAGTATCAGGAACACAGGTACCTCTTACACATGCTTCCCTGACAGAGATTTTTGGATTGAATTCTGGAGGAGACTGTGCTGAACTATCTGGAGAAGCCTTTTCTGATTTACTTGCTAGAATGGGTCACTCAGATGCAAACCCTAGCAAACTCGTGAAGAAAAATTTATCTGTGGAGTACAGGTTTTTGGCTGATGTTGTTGGGAAAGTATTATTGGCCAAACACTCAGCCCATGATACCATCTCCAGGTATCAACTATGTTTGATGGGTGCTATTGTAGATAAGAAATAGTTAAACTGGGGAGAAGTTTTCTTTGACTTGATTAAGAAGAAGATCAACAAAAATTTTGTTAACTTTGGAAGGATACTAGGGCTATTTCTTCAAAACAGATGCCCTGCACTGCTAGTCTCAAATAGGATGCACATCAATGCCTCTAAGAGGCTCTCCTGTGCCCTGTTTGGAAAGTGGGACAGGCAAATTATGAAGCCCAGCAGACCCACTGCAAGTGCAACTTCAAGCACAAGGACTGTTGCAGTCTCTTCCCCTCAAGTCTCTGTCCCTGCAGAAGACTTGCCTGCTGCTTCTCCTCCTCCTCCACCTCTTATTTCATCTCCACCAGTCACCTCCACCATTCAAATTTCCTCCACAATCATTATTTCAACCCCATCTCCAACTTCAATTTCTCCACCTCCACCTCTCATAGAAGAACTTTTCCATCCTCTACATCAATACCCTCACCTAGAAATAGAATCATCATCTCATCTTCCATCTTTCAATCTGATAGATGATTCCTTTATGGATGATTCTCCTTCGTCCCCTCCTGATCTACCCTCTTCATCCACATCTTACCAATAGTTACTTCAAGATATCATTGCACAACCCTCCTTCACACCCTCTGTTTCCATTCCATTATCTTCAATTTCCACAATCCCCATATCTCAACCCTCCTTTCCCCCATACACCAGCTCTCCACCAACATCTCCAGCTATTCCACCTTCATTCTCAACCTCTGCTCAAGTCCCTATTGAGCATGTAGATCTTCTAGCCTTAGCAGACAGACTTTATGAGCTGATAGCTCCCAGGCTATCCCTCTTGTTGGAGACCTCCTTGGCTCCACTTTTAAAGTCAGTTGCAGACCTGTCTGCCAGGCTCTCCTCCCTCATTCCTCCTCAGGCAATCCTTTCATCTGGGTGTCTTGATCCAGTCCTGACTGAATCTAGGCAGGGGGAGATGCCTCATGAAGTGGTTAGATTGCCTGTTGCTGCTGTTACCTCAGTTCAAGCTCAAGCCTTAACACCATAAGTTGTACCACAAGTTGCAGTTTTCTCAATGGACCTCAGGTAATTATTATCAGATTTTGATTCAGTTTTTTTCAGCTATCTTCCAGAGAGCACTGCAGTCCAGCCATCTAAAGATCTATCTAAGGCCATTGTGCCCATTTCAAGCTGTGACACCAGCTTAATTTATTCTTTTGTAAAGTCCCTTTCTGCTGCTGCCCCTGCTGTTTCTATTGCTGCTGCTTCTACTGATATTGTTGATATTGCTGTTAATTCTGATGTTTCAGTATCTGAGGACATACATATGACAGAGGCATTGGAATTTGAGCCTGCTATTACTACTAATGTTATTTCTATTACTGAACCTGTTGTATCTGAAAGTATTTTATCTGTATCAGCTGCTGCCCTAGTTACTATTGTATCTACTGCTGCTGTACCTTACATTTCTGAGAGTGTTACTTCTGAAAGTTTTGTATCTGCTGATGTAATCTCCTCTGCTAGTGTTGCTTCTATTCCTCCTTCTACTGTTGCTGCCACAACTACTATCACTACTGTTAGCTCTGCTCAATCCCAGCAACAGATAGACTATCTGAAAAGGATTGATGCACTGTATGATGAACAAAGCTCAGAAAGTGATCAATATAGGACTGATTCAGATGACTCCTCTGCAACTATTGCAAGGAAAAGAAAGGCCAGAAGCAAGGCTATGAAAAGGGTTCCTCCAGCAAAAGTCAAAGATACCAATGATATTCCTTATTACACACTGCATAACTGTCCTATCACAGAACACTAGATGCAATACTCCAAGAATCAATTGAAGGCCATGAAGAAAAAGAGAAAGTATGAGAAAGGTTCCTCTCAGTTCCATCATCCTCCTCCTCCTCCTCCTGATGCAGGTGCAGGTGGTAGCTCTGCTGTTCAACCCTCTTCCAGAAGCCAAACCCCTTATCAACCTCAAGGTAGATCCCAGTACAGGGGAAGTCAATCTAGAGGCTACCAATCAAGGAGAGGAAACTATAGAGGAAACCAAAGAGAATTTCAAGTATACTCCAAAGGATATTCCAGGCAACACGCTTATTCAAGGGAAGGACAAGCTTCCTCTGATACTACTTCAGGTCCCTTTCCCTACAAGCTTAAAGAGTTAGTCTCATCCAGAGCTCCTCTAGACAATCCCTCAAACAGATATGAGCCTCCAGTTCCTTTTGAGGATCCAGAGAACAATCCAACTTCATGGACAGCCAGGATGAAGGAATTAGCTGCTTTGGATCAGTTTAAGAAAGCTAGAGAACAAGGCAAAGACACTTCCTGTATTACTACTTTATCAGAACAAAGGAAAAAGGAACTTGAAAGATATGCTTCCAGCAAGTTCTTTGATTCTGAAAGCTACATGAAGCTGCATGCTGAAGCTGTAATGCCCAGGCCTAAGCAACAAACCTTTTTAGGTGCAGCTGATGACAGAAGATCTAAAAAGGAAGCTCTCAATGCAAATAGAGAAATAGTACTTATAAAGAGCGAAGAAAAGGAGTAATTCTGTAAGGTGACAGTTATTTTGATTTCTGATCTATTTGTGACAACATATGTGTGATTCTGTAATGTCCTGTTTGTTATATTGTTGCCTTGTATATGTTTTTTTTCCAATATCTGTAAATAGTAATCCTAACCCAAATAGGGGGAGATTGTTGGAACACCCTATTACTGATTTGGGTCAGGATCACTATGTCTCTTAGGAAACCTGTTTTGATCTCATTGTACAGATCTAAAGGTCAAGTAGAATTGAGTCTAAGAGTTAGTAGTTAGGTTTGGAAGCTGCCCTCAAGACCAGGTTTTTCAGTTTCTAAGACTAAGTCATTTCGTCGAGCTCAGTACGACGAATCGTCGAACTCCATTCGACGATCGTTGAGCTCACTTCGACGAGTCGTCGAACTCCATTCGACGATCTCTGAGCTCAACTTCATCAAGTCGTCGAACTCCATTCGACGATCTTCGAGATCAGTTCGACGATCTTGACTCCGGTTTGTTCCGCTATCTCTAAGCTCAGTTCAACTATAGTTGAGCTCAGATCGACGATCTCTGTTTCCGTCTAAGTCCAAATCTCTGAGCTCAGTTCAACGATAGTGGAGCTCAGTTCGACGTTTTTATGAAGAGTTCAACGATTTTCAAGATTCAAATTCAGACAGTTAAGGAATTATTGTCAGCATTTAATTCAGAGATCTTGTAGCCGTTTTTAATTAATCTGGAGCAAGTTTCAAGGAATTATTAAGGAATGTTTTATTGGATTTTCCTCCAGAAGACAAAAGCAATTAAGGAAGTAATTAATGACAGGCTAACTGCTATCTTGGACAATGGATCATTTCTATTCAGATAGATGGAATAAAAGACAAAATTATTCTCTACAACAAAGATATAGAAGAATAGAAAAAGAAGAACAAGAAGTCAGAAACATATTCTCTGCAACAACAGCTCACACAACAACAATCACACAAGAGAAAGAAAAAAGAGTTGCAGACATTCTCAGTCTCAAAGATTCATACAAGAACACCATCACCAAAGGAGATCAACAAACTGAAATCTTCAGATCTCTTTTGATTCAAGTGTTCAAGGCCATCATCATTCAAGACTCCAGACACCTCACATTTCAGCTGTTGTTGAAATCATCATTTGCTGGAGATCAATTTTCTGAAGGCTTATCACTCTACTGCAAAGCTTCACTTCCTGAATAACTACAGATCTCAGGGGGAGCTTTGACAACATCCACTATCTTCTCTCTGACTGTTGACAGAGAAGATCATCTCTTTCCCTCATCCCCCTCTCTCTCTGCTGTAAAGGGTTTTTCAAACTCCCTTCAAACGTTTGTGATTGGTTTCTGAGAACTTATCAAAACTCAGTGGTGGCAAGACACCTGATCAAAAAATCTAATTTGGTTTTTGAGCACCTTATCAAAAGCTCATTGGTGCCCAGGACACCAGATCAACTCATCCTGCAGTGGATTCCTACCTAGAGTGGTAGAAGAGTGGATGTACCCAGGTTGATTGGAGAACCACTATAGCTCCTTGTGTCTTCTGGTTGCTTGTGTTTCCTTTTGTTTCTGGCTGTGGCTTGTGATTAGATTCCTTTGTATATTGTGATTATTCTGTATTTAGATTACTTTTTATTATTTGCTTCCCTGTTCACATAAGAATACAGCAACTGTTGTAAAAGTTTTTAGCAAGCACCATACTCTATTCACCCCCCTCTAGAGTATATCAGATCTAACTTGCACTTTCAAATTGGAGCAACGCTCCCCCTGCTACCCAAACAAGAAGTCTCCGCTCTCGAACACGAACTACTTGGAACATCGCTCCCCCTGCTTCCTGAACCAGAAGCGTCCGTCTTCGAGCCAGAAGTACTTGGAGCATGGCTCCCTCTACTTCCTGACCCTGACGCCTTTGCCCCGGAGCTAGAACAACCTGGAGCTCCTGGTGACTCAGGCAGCTCGACATGAACCTTAGCAGCAGCCTCCTTCAGCCCAACATCTGACCTGCTGATCTCTAGCTCCACAAGAGAGCTACCCCAATATGGCGTCAACTCATCAAAGACAACGCCTCTCGACACGATGAGTCTCTTCATCGCAGGATCCATACATCTCCATCTTCTCTTCTGCTCATCGTACCCAACAAAGACTAGCTTTATCTTGAGAGCACCCGAAGAATGCATGTAGCAGGTAGATCCAAACACCCGTAGGTGCTTCACACTGGGCTTTACTCCGAACATCAGCTCATAAGGAGTCTTCACTGTGATCGGACTAAGAGGCATCCGGTTGATGACATGAGTAGCACATGACATCCCTTCCGCCCAAAGAGCCTTCAGAACGCCTTTACTCTGAAGCCAACACTTGCAGGTCTCCGTTAACCAACAGATCATCCGAGCTGCAACACTACCTTGTTGTGAAGTATGTCCACAAGAAAGCTCCTTCCGGATCCCTTACCTCCTGCAAAAGTTTGAGAACTCGGTTGAGCCAAACTCACCACCGATTCTTGTCCTCAACACCTTGATCCTTAGGCCAAGCTGGCCTTCCACAAGCATCTTGAACTCCACAAACAAGCGCATCATGTTGGACTTCTTCTTCATGAAGTATACCCAAGTATTCCTTGAATAGTCATCAACCAATATCAGCATGAACCTACTGCCTCCAAGACTGGCTGTGACGGTCGGTCCCACCAGAGCACAATGGACAACCGCCAATGGTACTTTACATCTGGATTGTGCTTTATCAACCATGAAGCGATAAGCTTCACTTTGCTGACACCCCGCACACCGCCGACCATTGTCATAGGATGACAATCTAGGCAAGCCACTTACGAGTCATCTTTCCTCCATTGCTTTCAACTTGTCCATCCATACATGTCCCAGTCTTTCATGCCAGATAGCTTCACTATCACTGGCCTTCATCCGATCAGCTCCAGAACTTGTTGATAACCCAATAATGTTCTTCTCCTTCCTCCCTATTTTAGCAACGTTCACAGAGAGCAAGACAACCTTGCACTTCTTCCTTAGATGACCATGCTGCTTGCATTTATAGCACCTTGGTCCCTCCTTCCTCTTCCTATCACGCCTAGGAGAACCACTCCTTTCTTTCGAATATGAAGTAGAAGGACCATCTTCCGCAGCAACCTTCATCTTATTCTGGAACAACCCATCAAGGGAAGTCCAAACCTCTGCAGCTGACCGACATCCACTGATGTTTTCCAAGAGCTCCGATGAGATCACCTGCTTGAGAATAGACTCCGCTTTCGCATTTGTCACCTTCCAAGCTCTCATCACTTCAGCATTGCCAGTAGTAGCCTCTTGTCTTCCTGCTCCGCATACAACCTCCCAAAGGTCCTCTCCAAGAAGTAAGCTCTTCATACAGGACTTCCACCTTTCAAAGTTTGTCTCTATAAGAAGATCAATTCCAAGACAACTTGCATCTTCCGCTGCCATGGTTCTACACTGGTTTCCTCTTCACAAGAGCAACTACTTCCGTTGATCACTGCTTGACCACTCCAACCTTGCTCTGATACCATATTAAAATTCAACAAACCCGCAGAGGCCTCCTCGGATACCCTGTTGAAACTCAACAAACCGGATGAGGACACCACTTATAATGTTGAACGTTTTCCCGGATCTTGGAGAACGCAGGGGTTATCTCAACAAAGCAGTAACAACCAACAACACATGAAGCACAAGCATCTTTATTGATCAATAGCAAACTTCTTTACAAGACGAGACATACATGGCGAGACATTCTTCACCAACAACCAAAACAGGAGAGCAAAGACAGTTACAAAGACAAGATACAAAACAAGCCACGCAGACTCAATCAACAAGCCGCCGGTCTATTGCTGTGGAGTCCGCTCAGTCTGCCAGGTCGCTAGACCGCAACCCAAGCCGCGCGGACTACCCCTTATTCCAATGCTCGCTCTTCACTGCTGATCTGCATGCCTCCTGACTACGAGGTAGCTTAGCTACAGAACACACATGTTGTGATACCGAATGGAACAGTCCGCTTGAAGCTGGCGACTTCTTGAACCCCGAACCAAGTTGCCAAAGGGAAGACCGCCTAGTCACTATTCGCGACCTGCTATTTACCGCCAGTTGCTTAACCGCAGATTCTGAACTGTCCCTAACTGCAATCAGAGCCAAGTCCTGGCTTTCCAACAATATCCGCACAACCTGCACAGCACAACCAAGTAAACTCTATCAAACCGTGCAGACACCAAAGTCCAGTCCCCAGCAACTTACGCCAGCTCAATTACTGTTCACTTACTTCTGTACTGATCCTTAATCCTGATATGACAAGGGTCCTATTTATAGGCACGATGATGAGTGTGGTCACCGCCCTAGTCGATAGGATCACCGCCACATCCCGCAGCAAGAACAAGTGTGTCCGCCAGCCCGCAGACACACACTCCAGTTCACCGCTAATGTGCAGATAGCCAGTTCGCCCCAGCTTCTCTAAGGCCGGACTCCAATCTCCAGTCCGCCTTGTCGCCAAAGTCCAAGCCAGGACCACCACAGCCGGATTCCGCAATTGCTATGTCCGCCAATCCGCGGACACAGCATCGGCCCGCTACCTTGAGTCCACTGCCCCAAAACCGAGGCTTCTGTCGGACTCAGCGGACACACCAAATCAGTCCATTGTGGACAGCTCTCGTCCACTTCCCTGAGTCCATTGCCTAATCACCAATGCATTGCCAGACTCAGCGGACACTAGCTCCAGTCCGCACACTCTTGCACATGCATTTCTCCAGTCCGCATATCCCCAAGCTAGCAATCAAGGCAACAACACTTCTACTGAGCTTGGAGGATGGAGAAAATAGCCCGTGCTCCACTGCGAGATCTCCCCGGACTGAGCCACCCTGGAATTGGTTCAGAATCCACCAAGTCCAGTCCACTGGCCACAAGGGCCAGTCCGCACTTACTGTCGGACATTGGGTCTAGCCCGCCATACCGGGCGACCTCCAGCTTCTGTCCGCACTGACCGGCGGTTTTCGCGGCTTCCACTTGCGGCTTCACTAGAGCAAGACCAAGGAAACTGCCAAACCGGTCTGCCGAGCTCCAGTTCATCAGTTCTCTTCACGCCGGACTCCGCGGATAGAGATTCTATCCGCCTGGTTACTTCCGGGGATTCAACCGCCTGCTGAGTGATCACCGGCCTGCCAGACCGCTGCTGCTGTCCGCGTAGTCCGCGCGAACAGACCACCAAGGCCGCCATAGAGCAAACTGCCTGTAACATCACTGCCGACTTAACAGTCCGCCAACCCTGTCCGCGTAGGCCGCGCGGATGGGTTACCCAAGCATTCCATTCATCCACTTTCACTTCACAGATTTCAACATTGGTGATAGAAGCTCTGTTAAGGACATGACATGCAGTATTTACTGTCTTAGCCCAGAAATATTCTAGGAGAGATGTGTCACTCAACAATGTTCTTCTAGCCTCTATGAGAGTTTAATTTTTCCTCTCAGCAATGCTTTTTTATAGTGGTGTTCTAGGAGAGGAGAATTCTTGATGAATCCCTTGATCTTCACAAAACCTGGTCATATATTCAGACTAAAATTCCGTCCCATGGTCACTTTTGATTTTGGCCACAGTACTGTCAAATTCATTCTTAATTTGCTTGACAAATGTCTTGAAGAGATTAGGGGTTTCAGATTTCTTCATAAGAAAGAACACCCAAGCAAATCTAGAAAAGTCATCAACAACCACAAGGGTGTAGACTTTCCAACCTAGACTTTGAACTGGCATAGGACCAAAGAAGTCCATATGTAAAAGGTATAGGCACCTCACTGAGACTTTGACCCCAATGCTCTTGAAGGAGGTCTTGGTCTATTATCCCTTCTGACATGCAGAGCAGATACCCTCCTTAGTGTATTTGAAATTGGGACCATTCCTAACTAGCACATCACTAAAGAACTTGCCAATGGACTTATCGTTCAAATGAGCTAGACTCTTGTTCCATTGGACATAATATGAGACTTTATCATTTGTAACTAGGCATATAGGAGAGTCCTTGCTTACACATAGATAATTATGACAATAGACATTTCTTCTCCTAGTGCCTGTCAAGATGACCCCTGATCACTTGACCTCCTGATTAGGCACTCATCCTTGAGGAATGAAATGTCATAGCAAAAATCACATAGTTGGCATATGTTTATGAGATTGTGATGCAAACCTTTCACATAAGCTACATGTGTGATAGTGGCTATGCCATTTATTATCTTACCATACCCTTTACTCACTCCCCTATCTAAACCATCAAAAATGTCTTTAAGTCCATTCTTTACTAGAGTGTAGTCCTTTAGAATGCTCCTTGTTCCATTCATGTGCCTGGAACATCCACTGTCCAAGTACCGTATGGGGGTATGGCCACTTGGACTAACCTGCAAGACATAAATCAGTTAACCTTAGGGTACAAATTCTTATTGGGTCCTAGTGCAAGTTAGTCTAATAATGAACCTGCCAACCTATAGTTCTTTTGACAGGTAAGCTCTCTCTTGCTCTTAACATACTAGGATTGTCCCAGCAATCAGTAGCATAGTGTCCACATTGCGATAGCACCCAGACTCATGGATATTGTACCTTCTTTTTAGAGCTGGTCTTGTAGTTGTGCTGATAGCTGCTCTCAATCTAGAAGGTACAACCACAACCATTTTCTTGTATCTCCCAGCCACAGTCTGACTTGGGGTGTGTCTGACAGAAGAAGTACTTGGAATATCTTGAGCCCTACCAGTAGTAGTCCTATTTTCAGAAAACATACTCTTGATGGCCTCAGATATGCCCAAGTCTTGTCTACTGATAGACTTGCCCTTGCTCTGATAGTGGGTAGGGTGGTCCTGAGAGTAGACTGCCTCCTTAGTCTTGAGTGTTGGGGCTAGTGCACTAAACACAAATGGTCCATGATGGGCCATTTTGATTTCATCATGGGTTGTTTTGAAGGCACTTGAACTCTAATTATTTCTTCCATCATAGAGGTGAACATCTTTGTTCCCTTTGGTGGATCTACCATTCATCCAGTGACAAAGGATGCTTTCTTGGTCATACCTGTTTGAAGGTAACAACACTCTCTTGAATGGAACATGAGGCTTGGAGGCATTTCCTTAGGGATTGGCAACTTTTGTGTGGCCCTTGAAGCCGAACCCCTTCTTACCTTTTTGGGAGGTGAAGGAGTCTATCAAGGGCAGCACTGAACTTTGCTTTGAATAACTAGCCACTATCCTCTTCTCCCTCTCCTACAGCTATTCCAGGTCACTTATTCGGTTTTCCTGGTACTCTATGGTGCCTAACTGGATGATGGGAGTAATTTCCAGTTCACTGATTTCCTTCATCTTCAGATCCAGCGGGGAACCTAAGTTTGCATGCTAGAAAGCAGCAAGCTGAAGAGAAGAAATCTCCTTATCCAGCTTCTTAGTTAGCAACTTGCTTTTCTTGAAAGCATTCAGTAAGAGACCATACTTGTCACTAATAAAATTGACATCTTCCTTAGATTCTGAGTCTCCTTCATCTCTTGATGAGTGAGCTTCAGAATCTCGGCTGGTCTCATAGCCTGACTCAGAAGAAGACTTAGATATAAGGTATACCTTTTATTGACCAGGCTGATCCTGACTGGATTCTTCATTAGTCATAGCCATCAGCCCATAACAGCAGTTGTCTTCTTCTTCTTCTTCATCCATCTCTAAATCACTATCTGACTATGATCGAGGGGCCCTGATTCCAATTCTGTCATTAGGATATTTTTCCTCTTCTTCCATCACAACAATAATTAGCCCAGTATAGGCTTCATCTTCTTCCTCTTCTTCTGACTCTGATGAGTAAGAGTTAGACCAACTCTTCTTTTTCTTAGAAATGGAGGATTTCTCCTTCTTGTCTTTGTGCTGTTGGTGGTATTTCTTCTCACAATCCTCTCATCTCTTTACTGGGTAGTCGACTACAACATTACCTAGCTTGCTGCAACAATAACAGATAATATTAGTAGAAATCTGTTTACTAGGTTTAGAACCATACCTGTCCTCCTTGGAGGATTTCTTCTTTCCCATGTAGTAGTCCTCTTTGTGATGAGAGGATGAGGAGGGTCTACTCTTCCTCTGCTTCTTCTTCATAAACTTCTGGAATTAACTGGAGAAGATAACAAAGTATTCATCAGACATAGGGCAGTTTGATGTGCTTTACTTTGAGTCATCTAAGTCAGACTCAGCATCCCTACTTGGTGGAGAAGGAGTCTTCCTTCTGCTCCTCCTTGAGGCTTCAGCTTTAAAGTCCACCGACTTTTCTTTGGCCTGAGACTTGCTATTTTTATCCTCCTCCTTCCTAGAAGCAAGCTGCATTTTATAGGACAACAGCATCCTAAAGAGTGTTGCTGGTGGAGTGTCAGCAAGCTTTGCCACATCTCTGATGGAACAGATCTTAGTATACCAGTCTCTAGTTAGAGACCTGAGAAACTTGTCATTTAGCTCATATGTACTGAAGACCCTTCTATATGTCCTCAGCTCATTAACTATCTCGAAGAATCTCTCATAGCACTCAATTATGTTATCAGTCTTGCTCTGTCTAAAAGCTTCATATTCTTATTTGAGCATGAACTTTCTGTCATCTCTAACTTCCTTTGTTCCCTCCATGTAGACCACTAGTGTGTCCCATATTTCCTTTGTAGTTGTGTAGTGGATCAGATTCTGAAGGGTAGAATAATCAATAAACTAACAATGATATTTAAAGCCCTTTTGTCCATGGTGGCAAGGATGACTTAATCCTTTGATATTTCTGCATAAGTCTTAGGGGTCTGATCATTTGCATTTAGAACTGACAATTTCATGGGGGATGAAAGGTCACTACTCGATAGTAATAAAGATCGTAGGGTCAGCTTCTTCCATGAGCAGCCTAGCCCTCTACTTACAGATGGAAAACCCTTCCTTCCTGCAGATTGGAAGTTTCATGGCACCCAGCTCCTTATAGTTCACTCATGAACCTATAAGGACAATCCTTTTTGCTGATCTTGGAGATCTACTTAGACTGTTAAGCCTTTTTAAGCAACCTCCCTCTGATACCACCTGAAAGACTTAGTCTTCAAAGTCAGCTAACACCAAGAGGGGGGGGGGGTGAATAGGTTTTAGGTCTCTTTTAAAAAATATCTAGACCTTTACTATTTACCTATTCTTATTGTATAGATTGTTTGGATTTCAAGATACACACAAAGAAGACACAAATATTTTATAGTGGTTCCCCAGATTATGAGTACATCTACTGTCCCTCTTCGCCTTTCTAACAGCTTGTTAGACAAGTCACTTTACCAATTTCTCGGTTCCAAAGAGGTTACAACTCGATACTGTCACAACCCGCATTTCCTCAACGAGCATATCGTATCAGAGCAAGAGGAACTACGGGTTATGATGCCACATCGTGCAGGGGATAACTACACACGCTCAGGCAACTCTTGATGCTGACTTTACAAGTTGAAATTCAATAGTTACATGCAGGAAAACTTTTGGATTCAATGGCCGTATCCATCGGCCTTAGATAGTAAAATTGTCTTTGTACGCGGAGGAAATACTTTGTTTATTTATGATGAGCTCCTATATGCAGTCTAGAGTGATACTACTATAAGAACTCCTCTTTGTTTACGTCATTTGAAACGTATGTGTTAGTTAAACAAAACATGTATGCATGATATACAATAGTACATATCATTAGTCAAAATAGCTAATGCAACCTACTAGAAAACCATCCCAAAAGCAGGTACATATCGTTCCATCCAAATGAGTTACATTAGCAGTCTAGTTCATATTTACACAAAAGAAAACCACCAATGGGCGCCAACAAGCTGACACGAACCCATTGGGGCACATGTATGTCTGTACAACAAAAAGAAGAACTACCTCGCTATGAATGCTCGGCTAGTTCCCAGGAAACGCCACCAACCAACCTAGCCGCTCAACCGGCTACAACCTGCACCTGAGGCATTCAAGAAAGAATACCTCAGCAATCATCCAAACTATACAAAAGAGAGCATAAAGTTCATAATGGATCAAGAAGGGGCTTACCGACCCCATAGCAATGCTTCAAACAAGTAAAAAGAGTGCATAAACAAGTGGAAAACGCACCCAAAACATATGCCAAACGCACCAAGTGCGTACAAGTTCATCAAATCCTGCTCAACCCGCAGGAGCAAAAGGCAAAACACATGCCCATTCCATCAGTCATAGGACAAGAACCTACTAGACAAGTGAAGCATAAGCAGCGGTTAAGTTCAATTTTGCAAGGGTCTTATCGGTGGCGGCCCTACAGTGGAACGCACCAAACAAAACCAGCCCAAATCGGGGCCAAAGTGGTCTCTCTAACCACAAAAACAAAACCCGGTGGCCACAGGCTGAAACCACACCACCCCTTGCAAAATTCTCACACAAACGCTCCCGCCATGCTTCACGAATTCGCCTCGCAAAACGCCCCACAACCCAAGGTAACACGTTTCCTTTCATCACCCTTACACACGACTACCAATTTCCAACGTAGAGTTTGACGAACTTCATCACATGAAAACGGTCATAGGCCTTGTATCCAAGAAGAATTATATATAGAGTTTGCTTAACATAAACCACATATTTGGAACACAATCATATGTTTTTGATCAAGAAAAAATCACCTCTATTTGATAGGTTACATGAATATGAACCAAATTAGCTACATGAAATAATCTAGCATAGGGAAAGTTGATAACTACATGAATCACAAATCTAAACATGGGAGAGCAAAGTCGTTTAGCATAGGGAATTAGCATAAGGAATGAGCTAATTTGAATTTAGCATAGGGAATTTTAGCATAGGGATTTAGCATAAGGAATTAGCTAATTTGAATGTAGCATAGGGAATTTTAGCATAAGGAATTCGCTACATGTATCAAATTAACAAACAAGAGGATTGATCATAATTTTGAATCAAGAAGAACAAATACGCATAGGGGAATTGAAAGAGCAATTTAAGGAAGAATTCAACACAAGATCTAAAGCTAGGAAAATGGAAAATTGACGCAAGAACGAAGATTGGCAAGGGTGGAGAACACCGCTTGCCTGAACCGAGGCGATGCCGCGACAGCTGCTCTCCTCTTTCCTTGCCTTGCTTGCTCCCTTGCTCTCTTGCTTTCTCTTTGGGAATGAAGAAGAAGAAGATGAAGATGAAATGAGAACCCAAGTCTCTGTTTCGGACTTATTTCCTCCAGAACAGAGCTGAACCGTTCGATGCAGGATCAAGAAAATGAACGGCACAAAAAAACTGGAAAAAGTCGATTTTCGGGCCGGTCACGCCCTGTGTCATGCCCGTGACACAGGGTGTGTACCATAAGCGGCGCCGAAAGGCGGCAATTCCACGTTTATCCACACGGTACACGGCCGGGTACACGCCCGTGACAGGTCGGTCATGCCCGTGACCTAGGGCGTGTAACCCGTGTCTCGACACCTCGTCGACAAAAAGTGTCGACACTCGACCCAGCCTGACACGCCCTATGACACGCCCGTGTCACAGGCCGTGTCCCCTCTCTCGACGACTCGACACTCGATACTCGACGCTCGATACTCGACGATCGACACTCGACACTCGACGAAGCGGGACACGGCCCGTGACACGCCCGTGTCACGGGGCGTGTACCCCATTTGTCGAGCTCAACTCGACGCAAGAAAAACTCGTCGAGTCAAGGTCACGCCTAGGTCACGGCCTGGGTCATGCCCTTTTCAAGGGGCGTGTCTAGCACAAAACGACCATTTTTCCCTTTTGTGAAAAATGTTTCTGAGACGTCCTAGACCATTTTTGCCTCAAGCACTTTTTACCGTTTTTTTTTGTTTCCTGAACCAGCAACTTATTTTGAGCTACATTACCCGGGCGCGAAAAAGTGCAAGAATTCCCTAAGAGGCCTCACCGAGTCCCTCATATGGACTCCGGTTTGCTGGGGAATCGTGCAACTTGGCAAACAAAACAGCCACTCCCAAGCCCGCGGGAAAAACCATGCTCAAACTACAATCAAAACCAACGTAACGCCCATCATGCGTACGTAATCAAAAATCCGGGGCGTTACAATCACTCCCCCTAACAAAAAGTTTCGCCTCGAAACTTTCACAAAACCAATTAAAAACATGAATGCAATCAAACACCAAGTCACATACCAGCTTATCTATGGGAACAAATGAGGATGAGCCGCCCTCATTGTTGATTCGAGTTCCCACGTCGCGCTTTCCACATCCTGATTTTTCCATAGCACCTTTACCATAGGAATCTTCTTTTTCCGCAACACACGATCTTGGGAGTCCAATATCCGGATGGGCATCTCCTCATAAGAAAGGTTGGGCGCTAATTGCGGCACAACGTCCAACACTTGCTTGTCATTCCGCATACACTTGTGTAGTTGGCTAACATGAAACACATTGTGAACACCAGGAAAGTTCACGGGTAATTCCAGTTTGTAGGCGGATGCTCCAACTCGCGCAAGAATCATGAAGGGACCCACAAATCTTGGGTCTAATTTGCGCTCCTTTCCAAACCTTTTAATCCCAACCCTTGGGGAGACTTTCAAGAAAACAGAATCCCCCACCGCAAATTCTAATTCCGACCTTCGTCGGTTGGCATACTTTTCATATCGCTCTTGGGCGATTCGGAGCTTCTCCCGAATAAGTCGTACTGCAACTTCCATATCCTCGAGCGCCTCTGGCCCCAACAAAGGGCCAACCTCAGCCCAAAAGAGTGGGGTCCGACATCGTCGCCCATATAACGCTTCGAACGGAGCCATTTGCAAGCTTTCTTGATAGCTATTATTATACGCGAATTCCATAAGCCGCAAATGTTCATCCCATGCTCCGCCATACTCAAGAATGTAACATCGAATCATATCTTCTACAATTTGATTTACTCTTTCGGTTTGGCCATTCGTCTGCGGATGATAAGCCGTGGAATATCGCAAATCTGTCCCCAACCCTTCTTGTAGACTGCGCCAAAAACGAGAGGTAAAGCGGGAATCTCGGTCTGAAATGATATTCATAGGCACACCATGCAGTCGGATGATCTTGTTCAAATAGAGCTCCGCTATGGTCTTCATCGGGTAGTTGACCTTAAAGGGTATTAAATGAGCACACTTGGTCAACCTATCCACGATCACCCACACGGAGTCATGTCCTTGGGGAGATCTTGGTAAACCGGTAATAAAATCCATTGAGATGCTTTCCCACTTCCAGGTTGGAATCTCCAATGGTGTCAACTTGCCACCAGGCTTCCCATGATCAGCTTTCACCCGCTTGCACGTATGACATTCCGAGACAAATTGTGCTATATCTCTTTTCATTCCATACCACCAGACAATTTGTTTCAAATCACGGTACATTTTTGTTGAGCCTGGATGGTAGGCCATACTTGCGCCATGGGCTTCCTTACACACCATCTCGCGAATATCCCCAACCGCGGGAATACAAAATCGCCCACGATACTTTAACGTGCCTGCACCATCAATCGCAAAATCTGGTAATTCATCCTTTTCAGTCCGAAGAAATAAATGTACAAGATCAGGATCATCTTTTTGATGTTGTCTTGCAAGCACCAGCCATGACGGTTCTTCTATTGCCGAATGACTTTGCGGATCATATTTGCCCACCGCAATATCCATCAATAGAAATTCCTCTACAAGACGGTCGACGGAAAGATGAAATAATTTCCCCGTCTTCCGACTCAAAGCATCGGCTACAACATTCGCTTTTCCCGGATGATACTGAATGTCCACATCATAATCAGCTACATACTCAAGCCATCGCCGTTGGCGCAAATTAAGTTCTTTCTGTGTGAAGACATACTTCAAGCTTTTATGATCTGTAAAGATTTTACACTGTGCACCATATAGCAAGTGTCTCCACAACTTCAATGCAAATATCACCGCTGCAAACTCCAAATCATGCGTTGGGTAATTCTTTTCATGAATTTTTAACTGCCGAGACCCATACGCAATCACCTTTTTGTCTTGCATTAACACACATCCAAGTCCAACGTGCGACGCATCCACTAACACGTCATAATCCTTTCCTTCTATTGGCAAGACCAACACAGGAGCGGTACATAACCTATGTTTGAGTTCCAGGAATGAGGTCTCACACTTGTCATTCCATTCAAATGCTACATTATTCTGGGTTAATCGAGTCAAAGGTGCGGCCAACGTCGCAAATCCTTCGACAAATCTGCGATAATAGCCGGCTAAGCCCAAGAAGCTTCGAATTTCCTTTTGTGTTTCCAGTCTTCTCCATTCCATGACCGCAGAAATCTTTTCGGGATCCACTGAAATACCATGGTGATTAATGACATGACCCAGAAAAGCAACTTGCGGCAACCAAAATTCGCATTTGCTTAGCTTGGCGAATAACCGTTGATCTCGCAAAGTGGCCAATACTAATCGCAGATGCTGTTCATGCTCCTCAGCACTGCGGGAGTAGACAAGAACGTCATCAATAAAAACCACCACAAATTTATCCAAGTAGTCCTTGAACACCCTGTTCATCATATCCATGAAGGCTGATGGCGCGTTGGTCAAACCAAACGATATCGCCAGAAATTCAAAATGACCATGCCGTGAGCGAAATGCAGTCCGCGGAATATCCGACTCCCGGACCTTGAGCTGATGATAGCCCGAGCGGAGATCAATCTTCGAAAATACAGAACTGCCACGCAGTTGATCAAACAAATCATCAATTCTTGGCAGTGGGTACTTATTTTTAATTGTCACCTTGTTCAACTCCCGGTAATCGATGCAAAGGCGCATCGATCCATCTTTCTTCTTCACAAATAACACCGGTGCACCCCAAGGTGATGAACTCGGCCGGATAAACCCTTTTGCCAATAAGTCATCCAACTGTGTACGCAACTCTGCTAGCTCACGCGGGGCCATCCTGTACGGCGCTTTCGCAATCGGTCGCGTACCCGGCTCCAAATCAATAACAAACTCGACATCACGATTAGGGGATAGACCAGGAAGGTCAGTAGGAAAAACATCTGGAAATTCACGCACAACAGGAATCTCCTCTAAACGCGGCAAAACAGCACTAGTCCCCACAACGGAGACAAAACAAGCAAAACAGTCGGAAACAAACAACGTCCGAACACATACCGCCGAAATCCCTGGAGAATCCTGACAAGAATCACCATACACACTTCCTGGCTGACCATCATCCTTGATGAAATGCAAGCGCTTTCCTCTGCACTGGATGACGGCATCATAACGGGCTAACCAGTCCATGCCCAGAATGACGTCAAAATCGTCCAAATCGATCACCTTGCAATCAACTCTTGCTATGAAATCCCCCAACAAAATGGGACAATCAAGAAGACCCCAGTCAGCCACCACAGAAGCGCCGGAAGGAAATTTCACCAAAAACGCATTCCCCACTCGCTCTGGTGTCAAATGATATCGATCCAGAAAGGTTCGAGCCACAAATGAATGGGTCGCGCCAGAATCAAAGAGAACACGCGCCCAACGGTTCTTTACCTTAAAGTTTCCTATAAGGTATATATGCTATGCTAAGAACTACACATAAGAGGCATACACAAAACGAGAACCAGAGGACTGAATCGAACCTGAGATAACCTGCGGTGATGTATGCGCTTCCTCTACAGAGACCACATTCAACTTCCCTTTGCCTTTGTCCAAGCGCGGAGGCGGAGGCAAAGCCTGGAGTGGTGCGGGTTGCAACACAGCTTGCACCTGTGGGCACCTTGCGCGAAGATGTCCTGGTATGCCACACTGGAAGCATACCTTGTCTTTGGCCCAGCAGCAGCTCACATCATGACCTCTTCTCCCACAAAATGTACACTCCAAGTCTCTGGTTGGCGCACCTTGAATTGCGTGCACCTGCTCCTTCTTTTGCATTCCCAACCGCTTGAAACATTTTTCAAACGGGTGACCGGCTCGGCCACAGAAGCTACATAGTTCCTTCTTCTTCTTTACGTCTGACTCGTGGGACATTTTCTCTCCCACCAGCTGTCTCTTGCCCTGCCTCATCTGCTGCCCTCTTTGTTTGGCATTTTCGATAGCTTTTACCTTCAACGCCGCCTCAACCACCATAGTGTAACTTGTCGCTCCATAAGCACTTGCGAACTGCTGAACGTCGCTACGGAGTCCGCCAAGAAATCTCTTTACTCGGTCAGCTTCTGTAGTCACCAAGCTCGGAGCGAACCGACTTAACTTGCTAAACTCGATTTCATACTCACTCACTGTGAGTTTCCTCTGCTTCAAGTACAAGAAGTCATTCATCAGGCGGTCCCGTTCCACTGCCGGTAGAAACTTGCGCCGTACTAGTTCTTTAAACACTTCCCACGAACAGCCCGCCCCTAGTCCTTCCTTTTCTCGTAACCACCAACCTTTCGCCAACCCTTTCAGTTGATAGGCAGCCAGCATCACCTTCTGGTCCTCAGTCACACCAGCATACACAAACATTTCTTCCAACGTAATCACCCAATCATCCAAGATTACGAAGTCTGCTTTTCCATCATACGTCGGTGGTCCAAGTCGCTGAAACTGCGAGATGAAAGTCATCGCAGGAGGAACCACAACTGGGGGTGTCGCTGCCACTGAAGGAGTCGAACTAGTGGGGCCTCTAACCATCTCTTGTCCTCTTGGTGCCAGCCCAGACATCGCGGCTGACATAGCTTGGATCTGGGACTGTACCTCCTGTACCTGCCTCGTCAAAGCCTCATTACTTTGGCGAAGACTATCCATCAGCGCATTACTCGGCGCGCCCGAAGACTCGCCTTCGGATTGGGGAGTTTGCCTTGTCACTGGACGCTTCGACATCCTATAACACGTTCACTATTATCAAGCTCAAACCCAACAAAACACACAACGACTATGCACAGACCATACATAAAGAAATATGAACATCAACTGCTAACTTGCTTTGGGAGTTTGAGAATGATGGTATGCCTAACCTAAAGATGACTCACCGTCATCCCACTAACTTGTGCCTAAACCATGAATGCATGACTTTCTTTGACCCAAAACTATGTGTGTACAGGTGTCATCATGTACGTCTTAGCTTGGCACGTTGTGCTCATGCAATGTTATGTTATGCGTGCTGTGCTATGCAATCTAAAAACAAAGCCTTAATGCATGCCATGAGCGGTCGTACGCATCACAATGCTATGCATCCCATACTACATAGCATTACATGCAACGAATACAAGAAAACGTGCTAGTCGCATCCATGTGGTGAGGTTATGCATCCCATACTACATAACCCTCACATGTTGCCCCTATGGTGGATCCATATACAACCACATATTATGCATCCCATACTACATAATATGCCCCGTATACTTCTGTTCATGCCATGAGTGTAGTGTACGTGCTTCAGCCCAGACATACTGATGGCACCTCGGTGTGTGTATGAGATGATGCTTAGAAACACAAAATCAAAGAGAAATTTTGCCCGACCAAATGTCAAGCAAACCTGGCTCTGATACCAACTGTCACAACCCGCATTTCCTCAACGAGCATATCGTATCAGAGCAAGAGGAACTACGGGTTATGATGCCACGTCGTGCATGGGATAACTGCACACACTCAGGCAACTCTTGACGCTGACTTTACAAGTTGAAATTCAATAGTTACATGCAGGAAAACTTTTGGATTCAATGGCCGTATCCCTCGGCCTTAGATAGTAAAATTGTCTTTGTACGCGGCGGAAATACTTTGTTTATTTATGATGAGCTCCTATATGCAGTCTAGAGTGATACTACTATAAGAACTCCTCTTTGTTTACGTCATTTGAAAAGTATGTGTTAGTTAAACAAAACATGTATGCATGATATACAATAGTACATATCATTAGTCAAAATAGCTAATGCAACCTACTAGAAAACCATCCCAAAAGCAGGTACATATCGTTCCATCCAAATGAGTTACATTAGCAGTTTAGTTCATATTTACACAAAAGAAAACCACCAATGGGCGCCAACAAGCTGACACGAACCCATTGGGGCACATGTATGTCTGTACAACAAAAAGAAGAACTACCTCGCTATGAATGCTCGGCTAGTTCCCAGGAAATGCCACCAACCAACCTAGCCGCTCAACCGGCTACAACCTGCACCTGAGGCATTCAAGAAAGAATACCTCAGCAATCATCCAAACTATACAAAAGAGAGCATAAAGTTCATAATGGATCAAGAAGGGGCTTACCGACCCCGTAGCAATGCTTCAAACAAGTAAAAAGAGTGCATAAACAAGTGGAAAACGCACCAAGTGCGTACAAGTTCATCAAATCCTGCTCAACCCGCATGAGCAAAAGGCAAAACACATGCCCATTCCATCAGTCATAGGACAAGAACCTACTAGACGAGTGAAGCATAAGCAGCGGTTAAGTTCAATTTCGCAAGGGTCTTATCGGTGGCGGCCCTACAGTGGAACGCACCAAACAAAACCAGCCCAAATCGGGGCCAAAGTGGTCTCTCTAACCACAAAAACAAAACCCGGTGGCCACAGGCTGAAACCACACCACCCCTTGCAAAATTCTCACACAAACGCTCCCGCCATGCTTCACGAATTCGCCTCGCAAAACGCCCCATAACCCAAGGTAACACGTTTCCTTTCATCGCCCTTACACATGACTACCAATTTCCAACGTAGAGTTTGACGAACTTCATCACATGAAAACGGTCATAGGCCTTGTATCCAAGAAGAATTATATATAGAGTTTGCTTAACATAAACCACATATTTGGAACACAATCATATGTTTTTGATCAAGAAAAAATCACCTCTATTTGATAGGTTACATGAATATGAACCAAATTAGCTACATGAAATAATCTAGCATAGAGAAAGTTGATAACTACATGAATCACAAATCTAAACATGGGAGAGCAAAGTTGTTTAACATAGGGAATTAGCATAAGGAATGAGCTAATTTGAATTTAGCATAGGGAATTTTAGCATAGGGATTTAGCATAAGGAATTAGCTAATTTGAATGTAGCATAGGGAATTTTAGCATAAGGAATTCGCTACATGTATCAAATTAACAAACAAGAGGATTGATCATAATTTTGAATCAAGAAGAACAAATACGCATAGGGGAATTGAAAGAGCAATTTAAGGAAGAATTCAACACAAGATCTAAAGCTAGGAAAATGGAAAATTGACGCAAGAACGAAGATTGGCAAGGGTGGAGAACACCGCTTGCCTGAACCGAGGCGATGCCGCGACGGCTGCCCTCCTCTTTCCTTGCCTTGCTTGCTCCCTTGCTCTCTTGCTTTCTCTTTGGGAATGAAGAAGAAGAAGATGAAGATGAAATGAGAACCCAAGTCTCTGTTTCGGACTTATTTCCTCCAGAACAGAGCTGAACCGTTCGATGCAGGATCAAGAAAATGAACGGCACAAAAAAACTGGAAAAAGTCGATTTTCGGGCCGGTCACGCCCTGTGTCACGCCCGTGACACAGGGCGTGTACCATAAGCGGCGCCGAAAGGCGGCAATTCCACGTTTATCCACACGGTACACGGCCGGGTACACGCCCGTGACGGGTCGATCACGCCCGTGACCTAGGGCGTGTAACCCGTGTCTCGACACCTCGTCGACAAAAAGTGTCGACACTCGACCCAGCCTGACACGCCCTGTGACACGCCCGTATCATAGGCCGTGTCCCCTCTCTCGACGACTCGACACTCGATACTCGACGCTCGATACTCGACGATCGACACTCGACACTCGACGAAGCGGGACACGGCCCGTGACACGCCCGTGTCACGACGCGTGTACCCCATTCGTCGAGCTCAACTCGACGCAAGAAAAACTCGTCGAGTCAAGGTCACGCCCAGGTCACGGCCTGGGTCACGCCCGCGTCAAGGGGCGTGTCTAGCACAAAAACGACCATTTTTCCCTTTTGTGAAAAATGTTTCTGAGACGTCCTAGACCATTTTTGCCTCAAGCACTTTTTACCCTTTTTTTGTTTCCTGAACCAGCAACTTATTTTGAGCTACATTACCCGGGCGCGAAAAAGTGCAAGCATTCCCTAAGAGGCCTCACCGAGTCCCTCATATGGACTCTGGTTTGCTGGGGAATCGTGCAACTTGGCAAACAAAACAGCCACTCGCAAGCCCGCGGGAAAAACCATGCTCAAACTACAATCAAAACCAACGTAACGCCCATCATGCGTACGTAATCAAAAATCCAGGGCGTTACAGATACCGCTGAACCACTCAGTCTCCTTCAAGACCTACAACTCAGGAGCAAGGCCCTACAACTCAATGATTCAGCAATCACCTACCTCAGGCTCAAATGCCCTACAGCTCAGGCTAGAAGTACATCGCTACACTCAGATCCAAAGTGGATCCTATACTCAGCCTTTATAACCCAAGCTTATAACTCAGATTCTACACAGAATCCTACTCTCAGATCCAAGACTGGATCCTATAGAAAATATAAAAGGTGTGAGACAGTCAGATACAGGAGAGTTGTATATGTGTCTGTCTTCCTGGGCTGAGTAGATTTCAGCCCTATCTTCTTCACAGTAGCAAGATGAATAGATCTTCAGTTGTGGTCAGCTTGTGCTGGAAGTGACTCAGAATCAAGAATCTGATCTAGTGTTGAAGACTATATACCTGAAAGTATCGTATCGTCTTCAAACAGCTACCATGACTTGCAGACACTAAAGGCTCTACTTCTCTTCCCAATCAGAAAATGATTCTAAACTTGTTGTCATTGATGAAGATTGCAACAACTAACTCTTATCGCTTTCAGGTTCACTGAACAGAACTTGTGCTTCAGACTCGATGTTAATGGCGAGAAAGAAGATGAAGTTCCGCCACTATGCATATTCAAAAAACTCTAAAAATCTTCTTTCCTTTCAGCCAATCTTATCCTCTTATAGTCAATTGATCGAAGATTATTTGTACTGCGGGCCCTGACAAAAAAGGACGAGATAACACCTTCCATTTGCAAAAAACAACATCAGCTGTACTCTGGCGCCATTAAAGGCATACTCCAACATTCCCACAAACAATTTGAACTGCGTTGACTTTATCGACTTCTACTGACGTCACCCATTCTGGACTTAGATAATTTCTCAGAATCAACTCAGGAGTTGAGTGGCTTTGAGTGAATGGCCTTCACTCAATGATTCTAAACTTAGCTTATTCTTCAGTTCTTTCTGCATCCATGGCGTTGAGAGCGTTAAGTTGTTGGCTTTCACTCAACGTCATTAGTCTTAGCTCTTTATGAACTCTGCCAACTGCTGAGGGGTTGAGTAAACTCAACGCTTCTGTACATAGAAACTTTTCTTTTGAATGAACGCGTTGAGTGTGTTGACTTCACTCAATGCTTCCTGCCTCATCCTCATATTTTGACTAGGCGTTGAGTGAACTGGCTTCACTCAACGCTTTTGGACTTAATCAAATTCCGGTTTCTTTTCATGCTTTGACTGTCAAAACCTGTCTTAACGCTTACTGTTATTTGGCATCGAGTGAACTGGCTTCACTCAATGCATTTGTACTTGAATAGATTTTCTTCTATTTTTCTTCTTGGGCTTTGACAGAATCAACATGGCATTGAGTGAACTTGCTTCACTCAACTCTTTTGGACTTATAAGTTTTTTCCTTTGACAGAATCTCTCTAGCTTTGAATGCTTGAGCTTATTTCAACGCTATATGTTGTTTGGCGTTGATTGTACACGCTTCACTCAATGCATTTATACTTAGCTGATTTTTCTTTGCCAGAAACTCTGTGGCTTTGACTGAGGAAGCTTTAGTTAATGAATTTGCTATCGGGCGTTGAGTGAGTTAGCATCACTCAATGCCTGTGGACTTAACAACTTTTCTGTCTTCCATTGTTGAGGCTTTGACACATACTACTGTATTTAGATCCTTTTGTGCTATGGCATTGAGTGAATTGTCTTCACTTAACGCCTGTGGACTTTGGCAATTTCCTGCCTTTCCAGTATCCTTCTTTGTGTCAACCTGTCCAATCAACGTGACAAGTAATATCCTGTATGCATGAACTTAAACACACATCAAATACAACTATGTATATGCCATTGACTTGTTTGACTTCTTACAAATCTGGGACATTGGGATCAATGGACACAACAAATTTGTCGAATATCGCTCAGCCTAGGCGTTGAATGTGTCGACTGAACTAGCCGATACTAGTCAAATTCATCGAGTGAACTAGCCGATACTCGTCGAATTCTTCGAGTGAACTAGCCTATACTCATCGAATTCATCGAGTACCTCTTCAAGAAGGCGTTGAGTTGTCTATTCGATTATGCTGGAATTGTCTAAGTGTTTTTCGTCGAGTTTCGAAGTAGTTCGATGAGTATACCCTTATATACCCGACGATACTCGATGAATTATACTTAGGGATTATTTCTTTCTGTTTTCAAATTCCATCACGGCTCAATCCCGACCGCCATGTACAGTGCTCCGCGATTTCTTTATTTGGAAGTGAATTCTAGCCATTGAAGAAGAAGGGTTCCGATAAATACTTAGGGTGGAATTCATTCAACCATAATCGTGCATATACGCTCAAATCGAGACATTCCAAAAAGGACCCGTCGGCTGTCGTTCAACAAACTCCGTGATTCTCTCTTGGCCGACATCAATATCGGACGATCTGATGTTCTTCAAAAAGTATTGACTATACCTCTATTCTTAAAAGGTTCAAGGTCCATTCAGATCTAGTGGATTCTTTGTTCAGTTCAAGCCTTTAACGATTTGAGATTTCCTTTCTTCTCAAGATTTTCAAGTTCCACATTTTAGAGGAATGGAAGACCGAAGATTTTAGATCTATAGAAGATTAGTTTTAATCTATTGTTGTAATTTATTTTACGATATTGTAGGAGGTTTTCCCTTCGAGTTGTAGATCCTTATTTTAGGATCGAGTTATAGGAGAGATTGTTCTCTGAGTCGTAGGAGATACGTCTCCGAGTTGTAGGAGTTGAGTCTCCAAGGTGTAAGATTTGAAGAACCTAAGATAAATGTGAAGTAGCCGAATCTAGCCCTTAATGGTAGATAGGAGAGGTGGGGCAGTGGACGTATCCAATATGGGGAACCATTATAAATCTCCATGTCTCTGTGTTTTTATTTTTTAGTTATTTTTATTCCACAAAACGATGCAGAACTCACTTATTCACCCCCATCTAGGTGATTTAGGTTGACATTAGATACTTTCACTTCTTACTGTGAACTCTCTTCAAATACTACACCAGGGATCAGTAAGTATTCACCAACATTAGAAAACCCCCTGTCCTCATACCTGAGAGAAGTAAGCTCAGATGATACTGTAGACCATCATAAAATCATTGTCTTTCGCTCCTTGTCAGCAAAAGTAGATCCTACATACCGCCCTAATCTAGTGAACTCATGCAGGAAGTCATCAATAAGACTCTCACCCTTTGTTAACCTCTGGAACTGATTCTCCATTGCAATCCTCTGCGCAGATGGGGGATACCTCATTAAAAGAAGTATCGAAAACTCCTCAATTGAGACCTTAGTCAGTTGCCTCCCAAAAAACTGATGTAGTTCAAACTCATCCCACCAGAGTCTTGCCTCTCCATCAAAAATAAAGGCAGCTACAGTTACCTTTTGCCTCTCCTCCATCTGTATTATCATCAAGGTTCTCTTAATTCTTGAGATCTAGTCTTTAACATGAGTGGGGGATCCAATTCCCTCAAACGTTGGTGGATAGAATATTAGAAAATGCTTCAATTGTTTATCCGTCATTTGCCTCACCACCAAAGGCTCATCGGGCACTCACCTTATAGCCAATGGCTCAACTATGCCAACCTGCACAAGGGAAACCACAAGTGTAGGAGGTTGTACTTGCCCTCCTGATTGTGCATTGATCAAGGTGAACAAGGCTTCAGCAACCAATCATATTGTTTTTGTAGAAAGAGGAGGTGTAGATAGCTCAACTGGTGCACTACTTTTCACCGAGGTCTTGGGCTGAGATTACCTCGCACAGCTTTTAGTCACCTCTAATCAGTAAAAACACAATTAAGTGAATTGTCATATTGTAAAACGGCAATCACAGGAACACGTAAGTTCTGCAAACATGTGTATTTTCATTCTGAAGTGGACATTAATCGGTTCTTTCATGTGGTAACGGTAACACACAAACACGTGCTTACCACCTCGTAGAAGAATTCGACCACGAATTTGAATAAGATAGACCGACAACACTATAATACCCCCATCTGTCATGAAGAATATAGCAGAAGGTCCGACTAGAGCCGCACGACATATTCCACGAAAAGTTAGTCCAGTTACGTATTGAATCAAAAACATCTATGCATCCTAACTCAAAGTTATATTCTAGAGGAAGTTTTTTAAGTAATAAGAACCTACAACCACGAATGTCCACTAAATAAAAAATTAGGAATGAAATTCATACACAAAGTCTGGCCTTAAGGCCTTACAACCTATGAAATGTTTAGCACCAAGTTGGTTTAAATACTTCAGCATGCAGGCCAACAACAGATGAAAATAAGTAAACACTTTGTTTAGCATTTGAGGGCCAACATAACACAAAGGGACTTCAGCATGAAACTTCCCACTTATCTCTCCCCCACCTGCATAAGGAAAATCCACCAAGACGTGGCAAATAAGGCAACAGTCATCTTTAGTTGACCAATTTATAATAACCCTGCTCCCTTCTTGGGGTAGTAGTACTCCTTCCCTGCAAATAAGCAGAATGGCAGTATATATTTTCACGGCCATCACAAACATCGACATACATGCACATATGTATCGTGCACTTAGGGCACTTTAACGGTGTACCATGATTCCAGGTTCCAACTCCATCCTAAGTACTAGACTTGATGGTTCACTTTGAGCATTATATTCTTTCCAACCCATAGTCAAAGACTCACACCCATGCCATAACAAGGTCAAAGACGGTCACGTATATTGAGATTCAAGTCAGTGACTCACTCGAAGTCGATTGTCATAGGGCGGGTACAGTTCAGCCTTGCCCATTGCTTAAATCATCATGTCGACCGACACCACTCAGGTCGTCTTCCTCTTGCCCGTTCATAACATACATAACCATATTTTGTTTCCAGGATGGCACTCACGACCACCATAGCTATGCATCTAGATCACAGCTCAACATGTTAGCCCCCTAATCTCCAAGAGACAGGCCTCATAAACATAAATAAAGTTAATGCAGCAAGCCTAGAGCCGACCCGCTCTGGCGACCATCACGGCCTGGCCAGAGGCCCACGTCTAGCGGCCCACTGCCGGGCTGCAACCCAAGTACCCCACCCATGACCGCACCTATTCTCAGCGCGGAGGGATGTTAAGGCAAGGTCTAGAATACAGCCCCCTTGATAAATACCTTTCCTAACATGGAGTATCACCAACTAAGCTGCAGCTCAGTTGGTGATAGTCCCTGTTAGGAAAGGGATTTATCAAGGGGGCTGGGTTCGAGTCCTTGCCTCAACATCCCGCCGCGCTAAAAATAGGTGCGGTCATGGGTGGGGTGCTTAGGTTGCAGCCCGACAATGGGCTGCTAGACGTGAGCCTCTGTCCAGGCCGTGAGAGTCGCCAGAGTTTGTCGGCTCTGGGCTTGATGCATCAAAAAAGTGCAGCTTAGTCGGTGATAGTCCCTGTTAGGAAAGGGATTTATCAAGCGGGCTGGGTTCGATACCTTGCCTCAACATCCCGCCGCGCTGAGAATAGGTGTGGTCATGGGTGGGGTTCTTGGGCTGCAGCCCGGCAGTGGGCCGCTAGACGAGGGCCTTTGGCTATGCCGTGAGGGTCGCTAGAGCGTGTCAGTGAGGGCCGTGAGGGTCGCCAAAGTGGGTCGGCTCTGGGCTTGCTGTATCAAAAAAAGGTGCACTTTTTTTGATGCAGCAAGTCCAGAGCCGACCCGCTCTGGCGACCCTCATGGCATAGCTAAAGGCCCATGACTAGCGGCCCACTGCCGGGCTGTAGCCCAAGCACCCCGACAGTGGGACACTAGTTGTGGGCCTTTAGCCAGCCTGTGAGGGTCGCTAGAGCGGGTCGGCTCTGGGCTTGCTGCATAAAAAGCTCCTTGGGAGCTATCACACAGAGGTGGCGACAGAACATTATTTTTTGTTGCCATAAAGGGTGTTTCATGGAGCACACCTCCATTACAAACTGCAATAAGTAGGATAACCCAAAACCCCATAAAATTACACGTTGTTCCTTTGGAGTCTTCTCCAACACGTAAATCAAACATCACCAATCTAAACCAACTTTTCCAGATGGGCTTCTCACAACATGCATATTCCGTATTTCAATTCCATATTCTATATGCAATTAAATCGTGGATACTCTGTATGAACCCTTTGGAAAATCCTTGTTCTTCTCCAATTGGTGAGGGTTTTCATGCAAACATGCCAAATTAAAACTTCACCTATCCAAGAGGACAATTGTTACCCTTGTAGATTGCTTAGGAGCCATGAACAAGGATTTGATCAGGATGAAAACATTCGCAATGCCTTCCCATACACAGATCTATGCTTGGCTCGCGATTCTGACCTTAGGAACTTCTCCAAAGAGATACATCAGCCTTTTTCTTCTTCCTTTCTTTTCTTTCCCAAGAGAGTGAAAGTGAAATTATGAGAAAGGTTTTCTCCTCAATACACTTAACATTCTCGTCTTTAAACTAAGCCACAGGATACTCAGGCCAAAACACAAAGATGGCCATGATTTCAGACAAAATTGTACATTAGTATTATTGTCACGCGATATCTCTCTATCGCAGCACGATAGCCTTGTCGGTGGTTGCTTGACCAATTCAACGTCGCTCTGCCACTTAATGGCTGATTCACATCCCACTGAAATGTGGCTACCTACCACGTGACTCACTATCACTTCGTGATATCGCAATCTCCAACGGTAGAAAATCGACTACATCGACCTGACCACTATCGCCTGGCAATATTGCTATTGCCAGTGGTCACAAATCGACTACATCAACTTTTTGATTGCATTAACTTTTTGGCTGCATCGTCTTGTCGACTACATTGAATTGAATGTTATCGCCTAGCGGTATTGCTATCATCAGGGATAGCTCTCAGAACTACAAATTTTTGTTTTCAACTGTGAGAAATCTGGGGTATTACATAACAAAGCTTTAGTAATTCTGCCTGCTATTTCGAACTTGGCTGGCCAGCAACTGCACAAGTACATTCCACGCAGACGTGGCAAAACAAAAATACTTGTAAGATTTAGCTGACCACAATTATAATGACTCCACTGCATTCTTGGGGCGGCAGTACTTCTTTTCTGCAAGAAAACAGTACGACAATATAAATAATTGCACATTCATCACCAACATTGGCACACATGACCACATGTTACATACTCTCATGGCATACTTTTGGTAGTAACTCTCTTGTACATGTAGTTCCGCCAATCAGATCAAAGTATTGCCAACTAAAACATTATTTGAGTATTCACTAGTTAAGTATAATAACCTTGAATATTTCCCATGCCAACTGTGACTGCCAAGTACTTTATGCGTGCTCGAGATGAACAATATGGTGTAGGTTCGGTTTAGCTCCTCCCATTTGTTAAATCGTCCTGTCAACCAAGCACAATGCGGGAATAGTTTTCTCTCAAACCATTCTCATCCCTTATGGTCGGCTTGCAAAGACAACAAGCTAGGAACAACAGGACTCATAGCTTAATGCTATGCACCCAATCAAAAATCCTGGGCTTCACATCCATCACAAATAAAGCTCACTAGGGAGTTATTGCTGGTGATATTGAAAGTATTTAGTTTCAAGGATAGATAATCACCCAGAGGGGGGGGGGGGTGAATAGGTTTTAAAGTCTTTTTAGCACATTATCTGTTTTATGTGTCTTGTGATTAGTTTAGGTTTGCTTTTAAGACAACACAATCAACACATAGATGGTTTATAATGGTTCCCTAGAGTATGGGTACGTCCACTGTCCCTCCAACCTTTTTAACAGTGTGTTAGACAAGACACTTCTCTATTCTCGGCTCCTAAAAGCTTACAACACAAATCCTTAAGGATCTCTCAGACTCCTCCAACACCTACCTTAGGGTCAAATCCCTACAACTCATAGTAAAGATTTACTCCTATAGCTCAGTGATCCAAAGAACACCTACCTCAAACTTGAGCACAAGTCCTACACACAAGCTAGGAGAATAGCCCTACAACTGAGAGAGAATGACTCTCCTACATCTCAGGCATAAAGGCCCTACCTCAAATTTACGGGAGGATCCTACAATTCAGGAACAAAGGCCCTACAACTTAGAGAGGATGACTCTCCTACCTCAAGCAAATAGCCATACCTAAGGTCCACACAGGATCCTACCTCAGATCCACAACTGGAGCCTACCTCAGCCTTTATAAAATAGGCTTACAACTCAGGTACAAAGGTTCTACATCTCAGATCCAAGACTGGATCCTACAGAGAGAATGGTTGGTTGGTGCAGATTTTACTCGAGAGAAAATTTCTCTGAGTTTGCCTTCCTGGACTGAGAAATACTCAGCCCTAAACTGATCTTCAGGATGACTTAGCTTATACTAAGAAGTTTCTTGCAGAGAACTGCTTCTTCCTGAACTGAGAGAGAAACTCAGGCCTATCTTATTCTTCACAGCACCAGAAATTGTTCTTCAGAAATGACTAGCCGGAACTATGAAGTAACTGCAGCTTGCCTTGCTGCTTCCTGAGTTGAGAAAATCCTAGCCCTAACTTCTTCTCAGCAACAAGAGTGTTGATCTTCAAGATATTACTGCTGGTGCTGGAAGTAACTCAGAAACTCAAGTTTTTGATCTTTCTGTAGAAGACAGGGGAGTAGACATTTCTTTTTATTCTTCAAACAACTGACCTTGACTGCAGAGATTAGAATGCTCTGCTTCTTTTTCTTTCTCAGAAATTTCTTCTGAACTTGCTATAGCGGCTGAAGATTGCTACAACTAATTGTGTGAACTCTTAGATTTGTGGGTTTGACTTCATGCTTCAAGCTCAGCAACAATGGAGAGAGAGAAGACGATGAAGTTATGCCTCTGTTTGAAATGTTAAAACCTAAAAGTTGTTCTCCAAGAGTTAAGTTGTCACTACCAATCTCAAGCCCTTTATCTTCCGTCATCCAACAGCTCTTAGAGTAGTGGGACCTGCCAATGTTGACAGCTCCAACTTATCATTATCAATAAATTTCATGCAGTAGGCCTGCGGCGCCATTTGTCATGTACTGTAGCTTTCCCTCAACAATTTGAAACTTTGTTGACTCATGCTGACGTCACAATCTGTTGAATTTGCCAATTTCTTAGTTTCATCCCAGGCATTGAGTGCGTTCAGTGAATATCCTTCAGTTAGCGCAAAAACGCTTAGTCAACTATTCTGCACTTTTAGATGTTGAGTGAATAGCCTTCACTCAATGCTTTTATCCTTAGACAATCTTTTTGATATTTAAGCGTTGAGTGCGTTCAGTGAATAGCCTTCACTCAGCGCTTTTATCCTTAGACGATCTTTCTGTTATTTAGGGGTTGAGTGCGTTGAGTGAATAGCCTTCATCACTCAATGCCAACTTGATAGCCAATACTTTTGCCATTCCAGGCGTTGAGTGAATCTTCATCACTCAACATTTTTGGACTTAGCCGCGGTACTGATTTCCTGCCTTCATACTGAGGCGTTGAGTGAAGTGACTTCACTCAATGCTTATGTACCTAGCCGCATCTCTCTTTATGAATGCGTTGGGTGAGCCTTCATCACTCAATTCTTCTGCATTTGTCTGACTTCCTGTTGATGATGCATTAAGTGAACAACCTTCACTCAACGCTTCTTTACTTAGACAATCTTCTTGATGAGCATGTGTTTAGTGAGCTGCCCTCACTCAATGCCTCTGGACTTAGACGGATTTTTTTGTTTATCTTCTTAAGATTTGACATCACTTAGGTTTGTCGATGCTTTCTTCTTTGGGCGTTGATTGAGCTGTCCTCACTCAACGACTCTGTACTTAGTCGCATTTCTTCCTTGCCAATGCTGAAGCTTTGACAGACTGTGATGTACTCAATAACTCTTGTTATATGGCATTGATTGAACTGGCTTCCCTCAATGCCTGTGGACTTAGCCGCAAATCTGCTTTGCAATTTGTTGGGTTGTGACTGTCCATTCTTTACTCAGTGCTTTTGGAATCAGGCATTGAGTGAACTGGCTTCACTCAACGCCTGTAGACGTAGATGTTTTTTAGTCTTTTCATCATCCTTCTTTGGCATTTGGAGTTGGGTGAACTGGCTTTACTTAACGCCTGTGGACTTATATTTCTCTCTCTCCATCTTTCTACCTTGTGACCACTTGTAATAAACACTTAGACAACTTGTCTAAACATTTTTCTAGGAACACCCTACACATATAAAACTTATGGAAACTGTTGGATTACACATGTATATATCATTGTCTATTAGGCCTTCTTCAAATATAGGACATTGGGATCAATAGACCCAACAAAAATCACTATCGTCAGTCCATATCGATAGAACCACAAATCTGTCTTAGTCTTATGTACTTCGCATCCAATATATACAACTGCTCATGGGTCTCTACCAAAAGAGTTATCACCAGTGAGAACACTATCGTCGGTGATAGGAACAAAACTTTAATTCCATTGACACTTTGGATGTTTCGTGGAGTAAACCTTCAGTACTTAGTATAGCAACCCGCATCACCCCGAAACATCGTAAACCTATACATTTTTTCATAAAATCTTCTCTAGCACACAAATCAATCATCATCAATCCAGAGCAACTTGTCGCAAATTGGCTTCAAATATCTTGCCTATATTCGTACAACAAAATAGACTCTAAATGCAATTTCTAGAGGGGATTAATCATATCAACTCATAGGAACTCTCTTACTGCACCAATTGGTGGGAACTTCCATGCGAATATGCCAAATAAAAGGACTAGCATGTCCTGGTATTTAGAAGGAGAATCGTTATCATTGTAGATAATTTCGGAGCCATGAATTTACAGTTGATTCAGATGGAAACACTTGTAGCACTTTCCTCTCTGTGAATCTACCTTCGGCTCGTGAATCCATGTTCAAACACTCCTCCAATGGCCACAAACAACCCGCTTCTTCCTCCCTCTTCCCTTCCCTTCTCCTTTCGTTAAATTGAGTTGAAGAGAGATATGAGAAAGAAATAATAAGAAGAGAGATCACCATTCTCCTCATAACACCCTCATGATTAGTCCTAGCAAGACCATCTCCAAGACAAAAGGAGCGGATGGCCCGATTTTAATTGAGAGATCCCTTAAAATGCTACCGTTGGGGGATATTGCTAATACGGGTGATATATCTAGTAGTCCCCAGTTGACTAAGTTAGCGCCGCTCAACAACCGCTTCACAACCAACTAACACATAGCCATCTATAATATGGCACACTATTGTCACGTGATAACACTATCGCCACACGATATCACTATTGCCACGCGATATCACTATCGCCAACGAAAACAAATCGACTTTATCATTTTGTTAACTGCATGGTTTGTCGACTGTATTGTTTTGTGGACTGTATCGGCCTAATCACTATTGCCAACAATATAGTTATCGCCAACATTAGCAGTAAAAGACAGATCTTGCTGTTTTTAATTGGTGGGAAAGCCAGACTGTTACAAATCTCCCCAACTTTAAAAAATTTCAACCCGAAATTTTAGAGTAAAGAAAACCAACACAGAAGTACATAATACCCAAAATACACCGCAACGGAATAGCTCGGGGAACTCTTCAATCATGGTTTGCTCGCACTCTCATTAAAGTTCCTCGAGACTACAATTGTCCCAACGGATCTTAATCATTCTGATTGTCTTGTTCCGCAACTGCTTGATCTCCATTTCTTCTATAAAAATTGGCTTGGCCTTTATCTTCAACCCACTATTGACTGTCACCTGATTTGCAAAAACTACTTGACTAGGCTCTTGCATAGCCTTCCTTAGCACTGATATGAGAAACACATTATGTAAATCCCTTAATTACGCTGAAAGAGCTAGACTATAGGCAGCTTCACCAACGCATTTTATTATCTCAAACGATCCAAGGTATCTCAGAATTAACATTTTCAAGTGTCGAATCCTTGACACACCCTTGAATGGTTTAATTTTGGATATGCCCAATCACCTACAGCGAAATTGACAACCCGATGCTTGGTGTTGTAATATTTAGCATGCCTTTCTTGAGCAATCAGTAGTTGCTCTCGAATCATTAGTATCATCGAATTTGCATCATCAATGTATTTTCTCTTAAATGTCTTTGTTTCCCCTCTTTATAACCAAGCCAAGGGAGTATGACAGTTCTAACCGTAAACGAAATCGAAGGGCGCCATCTGTATACTTGCTTGGTAAATATTGTTGTAGGCGAACTCGATTATGTAGATATGGTCCTCCCACCTCTTGCAGAAATCAAGGGCGGACATATGGAGCATATCCTCCATTATTTTGTTATTCTTCTCGGTCTGTGCATCTATTTACAGATGAAAGGTAGTGGTGAACTTCAGCTTGGTACCCATTCGTTGGCGTTTTAGCCGTGAATCATTCGATCTAAAGCGCCCATCCCGGTCACTTATGATGCTACGGGACACACAGTGTAATCGTACTATATTGTCAATATAAAGATTTTCTAACTTTTTCACTGAATTGTCCTTCAAGCTCAGAAAAAAGTATGATACCTTTGTCAATCGGTCTACGATCACCAAACTGATATCATTCCCATCCTTGGATCTTGACAAAGTATGTACAAAATTCATATAAATGTCATCAAACTTCCATGCTAGAATCAACAACGACTTCATAAATCCACCAGGATTTTGACATTCCGCCTTCACAAGTGCGTAAGCGGAACACTTTGCCACATAGAGGGTTATGTCTTTCTTCAAACTATGTAACCAAAACAGCTTTTTCATGTCTTTAAACATCTTTATGCTCCCTGGGTGGATTTATTACTTAATGATATGTGCCTTGTACATCAACTCCCCCTATAGTTTGCCAACATTGGGATGCACAACCAAGTGTCTTTCCATAAATGACCATCTTGAAAAGAAAACTGGGATTTTTACCCATCCAAAGTCTCCCCTAGATATCACTTCATGTTTTCATCAAGATTCAATGCTTTTTGAATTTTTTATGCATGGTTATATTACTCCTCCATCCAGTTTAAGCATGCATTCATGCTTTCTCACTTATCAATATAAGAGATCCATAAGGCCTCAAAATCACAAATTAGATGCTCATCATGCATCTGAATCCAGTTTTCCTCTGTTGGAGACCTATGACATAACATGTTAGTGACAACATTTCCATTTCTGGGAGTATAATGAATCTTGAAGGTGTAGTCCCTAAGGAACTCCACACATCTCCTCTGTCACATATTCAGATCTTTCTGATTCAATAGGCATTTCAAGCTCTTGTGGTCCGTAAAGATATCAATCTCCATGCCATACAAATAATGTGGACATAGCTTAAGAGCGAATATCAATACCGCCAATTCCAAGTCATGAACCGGATAATTCTTCGCATACACCATTATCTAGAGAGAGGCAAACACTATAACCTTTCTTAAATGAAGAACGCAACATAAGCCACTCCCTGAGATGTCACTATATATCTTATAGCCTTCTGCACCATATGGTGATCACAAGATTGGCGACGTGGTCAGACAACTCTTCAATTCTTCAAAAGCTCGTGTGCACTCTGACATCCAAACAAACTTATTTTCCTTCCTTGTCAATGTTCTGAGAGGTAAAGCTATCCTTGTGAAGTTCTCTATGAAGTGTATACTGAAAGTTAGGGGTTAGATCTGGTATACTCTAGAGGGGGGGGGGGGGGTGAATAGAGTATCTTGAGGTTTTTAAAACTTTTACTGTAAATAAACCTTAGTCCTAAAATAATCTGATCTAACACAGGATCAATAAATATAAAATAATATAAACACAGCAAACCTAATTAGCACAGCCACAACAAGAACAAAAGAAAAGGACAACACGACAACACAAGAATTTTATAGTGGTTCCCCAACCTGGGTACATCCACTCTTCTACCACCCTGGTAGGAATCCACTCAGGTTTTTGATCAGGTGACTGCCACCAATGAGCTTTTGATCAGGTGCTCAAAAACCAAACCTCAAGTCTTTTGATCAGGTGACTTGCAAGCAGGAATAACTTTTGAAGGGAGTTAAGAACCCTTTATACAGTGGGGGTGAGAGAATGATTTTGTCTTCTATTTCTCAAATACAACTGAGAAGACTTTTGTGGATCTTGATTTTAGCAAAGAGCTCCCCCTGAGATATTGAATGGTTCAAGAAAGATGGAGCTTTGCTGCAGGGTGATAGGTCTTCAAACTTGTACCCTTGACTAGAAAGTATCTAGGAACTTCTTGACTGATAGAGTAGTGGTTGTCCTCTGAAGTATCCTGGGACGAAGAAGGAAGAAGTCTCTTAATCTTGAATATATGTTCCTCTTTCTTCCTCAGCTTGCTGATGTTTCTCTAATCTAGGGCTTGTTTCTCTCTATCACTGTATTCTGTATTGCTGTGTGATTGTTATGCTATTCTAGAGAACTGTGTATTGTCATCTGTATCCTATCTTTTATCGAGAGAGATGAAGAAATTCTTTTTATATTTTACAAGTAAAGTTTCCACTTGAAATTTGAATTTCTTCTGCATTCATTGCTGACGACCTTGAGAATATTTTGCATTGATTGATTTCCCCAACTATCCCATTGAATAATAGCAAGCAATAATCCTGATGAAGACCGTAATCAATTCTTGCTTCTAACGGTAATATTTAGAGAATATTTTAGCATTGATTACTCAGGAATTCTTGCAATAGAATAAGGACAGAAGGATGAAAATATATAAGTCTGGAACTTCATAGAAATATTGAGCAGAATTCGTCGTCCCGGTTTCAGAGTTCGTCGACCTGAGAAGTCAAGTTCGTCGACCAGATAATCTTTGTTCATCGAGCTGAGATCCAAGATCGTTGAGCTGAGGACAAAAATGCTTTCTCTGGAACCTTATCAACTCTGTGCATCAAGATTGTTGAGCTGAGAATGAAACTACGTCGACTGGAGTCCAGAATTCCATGTTTCTTAGACTCAAGAATGTTTTAAGTAATGTTTCCAGAAATCGTTGACCTGAGAACTAGTTTCGTCGAGCTGAGAACTTCTAAACGCTAGATGAGTCTTGCCATGAATGTGGTATAAGTTCGTCGAGCTGAGAAGGTGAATTCGTCGACTGGAGTATGATCCTGGACTTAGAATACTAAGTTGTTTCTGGAATAAGATGTTGAAGTAGAATACCCATAGATCGTTGAGCTGAGAACTAAGTTCGTCGACTGGAGTTCAGAGAAATTCTGGATTTGAAATGTTGAAGTAATGTGTCCATAAGTCGTCGACCTGAGTACCAAGTTCGTCGAACTCAGCTCAGAGAATTGTCTCTGAGTTCGTCGAGCTGAGCACGACTTTCATTGACCTGAGTTCGATGAACGTCGAACTCATTTCCGGAGTCTCTGAAATTTCTCTAAGTCTTGAGTATTTATGCACTCTATTGATGGTTGGTCCATGTAGTGTTGACTCTAAGGACTTGGCCTAGACTCTAGGACATAACCATGACCATGGCTATACATGTTGGGTCATATGATCCTAATTTAGTGAACCTACCCCAAATCCAACTAGGGATCCAACAATCTCCCCCTATTTGGGTAAGGTCACTAATTACAGACATACAAAATATACAAAGCAATAAAACATATATCTGGCAGGAAATTTTAAACAAATGCAGCAGATATATATGTACAGAAGACTTTGTATCAGGAAATGAGAAAGTAGTTTTTAAAATACCACAAAAACTAATCAGTTTAAGTATCATTTCCTTTTATTCTGCTCCTTGTGCTTCTCCTCTTTAGCCTTTTCACCAGGCTTAGTAAACTTGATTTCCCTGTTAGGGTCTGTAGCTTGAAACTTTGTCATTGTCATGTTAGCAGCCCCAATGATATTTAGAGAGGTAGACCTGGGCACTACTACTTCTAGATGCAACTTCATATAATCATCAACATTGAAAAATTTATTGGTCTTAGCAAACCTGTTAAGCTCTTCCTTCCTATATTTAGACATGGTTGAGAATTGAGAGGGATCCTTCCCTTCAGCTTTAGCTTTGTTAATCGTGGACAGATCGACTAGTTTCTGGAATCTGGCCATCGTAGTAGTTGTAGCTGACTCTGGATCTTCAAATGGTACAGGTGGGGAAGCAGGTGTTTTGGGGCTTCAGCCTTTTGATGTTCAGGGAATTTTTGAGTTGTTGTTGTTGTTGGTGCTGCTGCTGTTGTTGTTAGTACTGCTTGCCAGATGAATACTATCTTTGCTGGCTACTTCCTGAAGATGAGGACCTACCCTGCTATCTTTGATAAGTTTGAAACTGGGTAGTCCTTTGAGTTGATGAACTTGAAGCACCAGCAGCTAGAGTAGGAGGAGGAGGAGGGTCCTTTCTAAATCTCTGTGGAGGAGGAGAATATCTTATGCTTCTCTTCCTTTCTTTCTGTTCATTCTTGGTCAGCCACATCTATTCTAGCATGCCCTTATAAGGTGTGATCTTTTGAAGTATATAGTATGGCGTATCATTTACAGGATTTAATTTTGGTGCAGGAGGTGGAGGAGATTTCCTCTTCTTAGATACTTTCTTTTTCTTGGGCTCATCATCTGAGTCCTCATCATCATCATCATCCTCATCATCAGAATATTGAGGAGCATCATACAAGGAACAATGGCCTTTAGTACTGATTTATCAATTGGCTTTTCAGCCTGAGTAGGAGCTGGAGGAGGAGTTGGAACTAGAACTAGAGCAGGAGATAAAGAACTGTACACTTCAGTGCTTTCAACAACGGACTTATTTTCCTCTTCTATATCTGTCATGATCAGTGCATCAAGATCAGGCATAGGTCAATCATCCATAACAAAAACTGGAGCAGAAATAGCTGCTAGAGGGGATGAAATAATGGGGGAAACAGCTCTGGGTGGAGATGGAATTGCTGGGACCTCTGGAGTAGAAAAAATGGTCTTGAGTTGCTTGACAACTTTGGGGCTTATAGGTGAGGTATATGGAATTATAGCCAAAGATGAACTTTATCAAAAGTTCTCAATAAATGTAACAAATCTACTGTGGGATTGATAATGAAATCACGAACAGTTATTTCCTCAGCCAACACAGGCTCATCTAAGTCCATATCAGACTCAATTAAATCAAGTAATTCTTGATCAGCATCTGCTGCTATTATTTCTACTGCTACTGCTATTGCTTCTGCTGCTATTACTGCTGCTGCTGTTGCTTCTGCTGGTACTGATGCTGCTTCTTCTAATGCTGCTGCGCTTCTTCTGTTGCTGCTGCTACTGCTTCTTCTTTATGGAGTATATCCCCCTGCCTGGTTTCAGTGGATACTGAATCCAGGCCCCTAATTGAAGAGGAAGGATCAGAGAGAGAAGATATATGTGAAGCAAGAGAAGATATGGAAGTATCAAGAGATGAAATAGCCTCTACTACAATTGTTTTGAGGAGGGGAGTAAGCAGTGCAATTAGAGATGGAATAATGGATGGATTCAATAGTCAAGTGGTAGAGGGTGTGGCGGAGTGTGTTGTAATGGAGACAGAAGTGGGGATGGTAGTAGTTGGTGGAGTAGGAGGGAGAGCATCTTTCATGTGGACATCTGGAAGAGAGGAAGTATGAGGAGGGGAAGTAGGCAGAGTAAAGAATGGGATGTTGTCCAGATGGTGTGGTAATGAAGATGAAGTTGGTGATGAAATGGGTGTACCATGGGGGGATGGAGGTGGGGTTGGTTGTGGTGATTGAGATGGAGAAGGTTGTTGAGATTCCTGAAGAGGGGAAGAGGGGATGTCAGTGATATCAAGTTGTGGAGAAGGTGCAGGAGAGGAAGCTGGAGTAGGAATATGAACGGGTTGTTGTGGTTGTTGTTGTGGTTGGTGTTATGGTTGTTGAAGAGAAGGAATGGTGGAAGAGGATGGAGATTGGTGTGCCATCTGAGGATGAGGTTGGATGGCTGGAGGTGATGGAGGTGGAGGAGGGATCTCATCAGTAGGGTGGGAAGTGGTTGGATCAGCCCTAGTACTCTCAGAAGCCGTGGTGGAAGAGGACGGAGCCTTGGAGGGCTTGGTGATGGTCCTCTCCCACCTCCCAAAAAGGGCACAGGTGAGGCTCTTAGAGGCATTTATGAATATGGTCTGGCAGACCAGGCATTCAACAGCCTTTTCCTTCAGGAATATCCCTAATATTCTTCCAAAACACACCTCTTTCTTTGTATTCTTTTTCTTAATCAGATCAAACATGATCTGAGCCCAGTTGACCTTCTTCTTGTTGACCACAACACACATAACAAGGAATTGGTGTCTGGTTATGTAGTCATGTGAAGTGTGCTTCCCCAGCAACACTTTGCCCATAATGTCTACTAGGAATTTGAACTTAACAGACAAGTGTTTCTTCAGTAACTTATTTGGGGTTTCTCCAGAGTAACCCATCATACTCAGCATCACATCATATTCTTCAGTGTCAATTTCCAACTCTTCTTCACCACTACGTAACCCAAAAATTTCTGTTAAAACGACGGGGGTGAGGGAAACAACATTACCCGCTATAGTTCCAGTCATGGTGTTATCATCTATTGTGGAGGAAGTATAGACCCACTCCATGATTTCTATGTTGGAGATCTTGATCCTGGTGGATAGCAGACTCTTTAATTGCTGTTCTTCAAGCAGTTCCAGGATTTCCAGGAATATTGGGTCGGAATGTTGAAAGGAATCGAAATCGACATCAAAGCCGGTGTCGAATTTCATTGCCGCTAGATTTCCTGCTGGAATCGCCATTAGAGTACCTGCAAGAGAAAAACGACGATCAAGTGCAAAGGAACTGAAAGCGCGGGATGGAGATCGAAGAAAATCTAGATATAAGGTTTTCCAGAATATGAATTGACAAACTCCGTTCCACGAAAAATGAAATAATTCTTCGATCTGAGGTCGACGAAATAATTTGTAGTTAAGTAATTCGTCGAGCTTAGTCTGAAGATTTGAAGACATTTCGTCGAGCTCCACTCGATGAAAGTTTTCTGAAGTAGATTCTTCGATCTCCGGTCGACGAAAATGACATCAGTCACAGAGAGTTCGTCGAACTCCTTTCGACAATTATCTCAATAACTTTCCCCAGTTCGTCGAGCTCCGTTCGACGAACTTTGGCAAATTCGTCGAGTGCAGACAGAAATTAAACTAAGGCTTCTTCATTGATCATTACAAGCTGATTTATAAAGAACAAGTGATTTCTTTCATCCAAGGGTTTGGTTAAAATATCAGCTCTCTGTAAATTAGTGTAGATATAGACAAGTTTAATTTTATTTTTATCTATACACTCTCTAATGAAATGATGTCTAGTGTCTATATGCTTAGTCCTACTGTGATGGACTGGATTATGTGCTATGGATATAGTACTTGTGTTATCACATAGTGGAGTTGAATTATCTAAGTTGAAACCATAGTCTAGGAGTTGGTTTTGAATCCACAACATCTGGGAATAATAACTGCCAGCAACTATGTATTCTGCTTCAGATGTTGATGTAGACACAGATGTCTGCTTCTTACAAAACCAAGAAACTAATCTCATACCAAGGAACTAGCAAGTTCCTGAGGTACTTTTTCTATCAACCCTGCATCCAGGAAAGTCAATATCTGAATATCCAGTTAAATCATATTCTGACTCTCTAAGATACCATAGGCCTAGACTTGGACAACTCTCTATATATCTCAAAATTCTTTTTAGAAAAATTAGGTGAGATTCTTTAGGGTTCACTTTGAACCTAGCACAAAGGCATGTGGCAATTATTATATCAGGTCTGCTAGCTCTAAGATATAGTATGGACCCAACAATGCCCCTATATAACTTTTGGTCAAAAGGTTTCCCATATGGATCAAAATCTATTACAACATTAGTAGCCATAGGTGTTTTCTTTGCTGAGCCATCAGCCATCCCAAACTTCTTAAGAAGCCTTTAGCAGACTTAGCTTGGGAGATGAAGATGCCATAAAATAGTTGCTTCACTTGGAGACCAAGGAAGTAGGAGAGCTCACCCATGCTACTCATCTCAAACTTAGAATGCATGATGTCAGAAAACCTCTTACATAGTTTAGAGTCAGTAGATCCAAATATGTTGTCATCCACATAGATTTGTACTAACAAGATTTTATCCTTATGGTGTCTATTGAATAGTATTTTATCTACTATGCCTCTAGTGAAAGCATGTTCTATCAGAAAGCTAGCTAAGGTCTCATACCAACCTCTTGGAGCTTGCTTTAGAACATAGGGGGATTTATGCAGTCTAAATACATAAAAGGGATGAGTTGGAGAAACAAAACCTGGAGGTTTTTCAACATAAACCTCTTATTTTAGTATTCCATTTAGAAAAGCACTCTTTACATCCATCTGATACACCTTGAACTTCTTGTACGCAACATAGGCAAGAAAGTTTCTGATTACCTCTAACCTTGCAACTGGTGCAAAAGTCTGATCATAGTCTATGCCTTCTTCTTGCCTATATCCTTGAGCAACAAGCCTAGCTTTGTTCCTCATAATTGCACCTTAGGCATCTAGTTTGTTTCTATATACCCATTTGGTTCCAATGACTGGGTAATCTTTGGGTCTTGGAATCAAATCCCAAACTCTACATCTCTCAAACTGGTTGAGTTTCTCTTACATGGTAATGATCCAGTGGGGATCCTGCTCAGCATCATGTATGGATTGAGGCTCAACTTGAGAGAGAAAACAGGCATGCATAAAGTCTTGGTTGAGTTAATGCCTTGTCTGTACACCTACTGTTATGCCTCGAATCACTTAAGATCTATGGTGATCCCTTAGTGTGACAAGATCAGTGGGTAGAGTTTGTTCAGCAACAACATTTTGATTTAATTCCTCTTATGGAATTATGTTTGCTGTTGGATGAAGTTCAGTCACTTTAGTGCTTTTTTCTTCACTGTCTTCATCAACTTGTGGAGAAGGATGTGTTGGAGCCTCTTGGGTGAGGTTTAGTCCATCCAATTTCTCACACAAGGGAGGTACCTGCAAAGAATTACTTGTAGAAATCTCTTTCTCCTTATAAGACATGTTAGTTTCATTAAAGGTAACATGTATAGATTCCTCAATTTTTAAAGTTGATTTATTGAACACCCTATAAGCTTTTCTTACTTGAGAATATCCTAGAAAGATTAACTCTTCAGCCTTAGCTTCAAACTTTCTAATGTATTTCTTGTTGTTATTATGTATATAGCATACACATCCAAATACTTTAAAATAGGTGATTTTAGGTTTATTCCCTTTAAGTAATTCATAGGGAGTCCTATTCTTTAGTTTATGTATCAAACTTTTGTTCAGTACATAATTTGTTGTGCTTACAACCTCTGTTCAAAAGGATAGTGGCATATAAGCATCTGCAAGTAATGTACATGCAGCTTCAATCAGGGTTCTATTCTTCCTTTCAGCTACCCCATTTTGTTGGGGAGTTCTAGTAGCTGAGAACATTGCCTTATAGCTTCCTTCTCACAAAAATCATGTATAATAAGAGACTCAAACTCTGTACCATGATCACTTCTGATCAATGCAACATGAGTAGAGTACTCAATCTATATGGTCCTGAGAAAATCTGTAAGAACTTTAAAGGTATCTGACTTAGATCTCAGAAAGAACACCCAAGTGAACCTTGAGAAGTTATCTACAATAACTAATGTGTAGGATTTCCCTCATAGGCTTTGTACAATAATGGGTCCAAAGAGGTCCATGTGTAGCAAATACAAGATCCTAGGTGAATCACTTTTATTTACTGACTTAAAGCTAGATTTAGTTTCTTGCCTAGTTGACAAGCCCTGCAAAGGCCTTCCTTCTCGTAGGGACCAGAAGGTAAACCTCTTACAAGACTGTCTTTAGATAGCCTAGCAATGTTTTTCATATTTACATGTCCTAGCCTTTTATGCCATAATTCATTTTGATTGCAAACTATATTAAGCAAACAAATATCTGAATTGGCAGAATAAAAATCAACTAAATAAATGTTTTCTTGTCTATTTCCGATTAAAACATTTTGTTTTTCTTTATTAGAAATAATACAAGTTTTTGAGTCGAAATGTACCTGATAACCTTCATCACATAATTGGCTTATGGAGATGAGGTTATGTTTGAGTCCTCTTACATAAGACACCTTCTTGAATGTGACTACTCCAATCCTAACTTCTCTATAGCCTTTAGATTGGTTACACTTTGAGTCACCAAAGATAACCTTTGGTCCCAGCTTGGACTTATAGTTGATTAGGTTATCCTTGCTGCCAGTCATATGTTTGGAGCATCCACTGTCCAGGTACCATGTTTGATTAATCACTGGACAGCCCTTTTACTGCAATAAAAACAGTTAGTTGTTCTTGACCCAGGATACCTTGGGTCCTTTATATTTTTGATAAGAGAAGCTTGAGATCAAAGAAAATTCTGGTTGTGATTTATATCCTAATGGATGATATCTTCTGGATGGAATTGTCCAATCAGCAAGTGGGTTAAATGGTTTCCTTGATTCAGTGGAGTTGGTGTTATAATTATAGTTTTTGTTAAGTCTGACTGGGTTCGACGAATTGTTGTGAGCTTGTCGACCAGAGTTTGACGAAATGGGATGAGATCGTCGATCTCTGCTTAGAGAATGAACAAGTTCATTTTCTATGCCCCAAGTTCGTCGATCTCTACTCGATGAACCATACACAGTTCGTCGATCGCAGTAAGACGAATGATTATTATATAAGTTTGCATTCAGCGTTCGTCAATTTGAGTTCGACGAACTGGCCATATTTCATCGATCTAAGCTCGACGAAATCTGCTGAACTTTTTTTTTTAGGGTTTTCTGGTTTCTGTTATTTTGATCTTTTAATTTGGGCATTTCTTCTGTAGTTTGTTTATGGTTTATTATTTCTTTGCCCTTAGCAGAAACAAATTTGATGGGGGTTGATAAAACATTCTTCTTAAGAATGGGGGCAAACTTGATGAAACACCAAAACCCAGCTTGCCATTTAGTCTGGCATTGACTGTGCTTGTGATGTCCATCAGCTTAAGGCTTCTCTCATTGAGAGATTCCTCAAGTTGTTTGGCCTCACATAGTTCAGTTTTTAAAGAGTCAATTTGTTTATTAGCTGATATTAGTTCTTCTTTTAACTTGATGTTTTCAGAGATGATGTTTTCCTAGTTTGACAATTTTTCCCTAAGTGCCTTGATTTCCTTTTCTGAATTTATTAAATCTATGCACATGGTTTTAAATTCAATTTTAAAAGTATCAGAACTATAGTCAAAAGAGGACAATACCTGATCAGCTTCTGATTTAGAAGATCCTTCACTATCAGAATCTTCATCATCTGAATGACTCCTGGAGGCATTAATGGCCATGAGGCATACTTCTTTGGCCCTTGCCTCTTCTTCTTCTTCACTGGAGCTGGAAGACGAGGATTCATCTTCTGTTTCACTCCAGCTTTAAGCTACAAAGCCTTTCTCCTTTTTCTCGTATTTACTGGTGGAAGGCCTGCTGCTTTGCTGTCTTCTAGAGTCAATCTCTCTTCTCTTTTCCTTCTTTTTATTTTCTGGACACTCTGAGATGAAGTGTCCAGGTTTCCTGCAGCCAAAACAAACCACTTCTTTAGTGGGGGTTTTGTCATACCTTGGCTTGTCATCTTGCTTGGATGACTTCCTTCTGAAATCCTTCCATGCCATTTTATAAAATCTCTTGGCAAAGAGACTCATCAGCTCTTCATTCACAGTTGAGGCTTCAGTTTATTCAACAACTTTAAAAGTTATGTTATGCACCTTCCTTGCTGGTGGAGGTGTTCTCTGCTCAGCTGCTTCTCTGGATTTGATCAACTGCTCATAAGACTTGAGCTTTCCTAAAACATATTCTGTGGAAATCTCATTTAGGCTCCTGGCCTCCTTGATGGGACAGATCCTTGAATCCCATGAGCTTGGGAAGCATATGAGAATTTTGTCATTCACTTCAGTGAGGGTGATATCCTTGTCCAAGGTCTTTAGCTCATTGATGATTGAGCTCAGCCTATTATACATATCTGTAACTGATTCAGTTTCCTCCTTCTTGAAATTCTCATATTGTGATATGAGGTTGGATCTTCTATCCTTTCTTTCATCAGCAGATCCAGCTACCATTTGATTTAGAGAATCCCAGATGGCCTTGGCTGATGTGCATTCAACCACTTTCTGAAAAATGCCATATGACATTGTTTGAGCCAGAATGTTCATTGCTTTAGCATCAACAACTTTGGCCTTCTTCTAAGCCTCAATCCACTCAGGTGGTGGTACTGCATTAGTGTTGGATATTGCAGTAGAGGTAGATGCCTGAGGGGGACCTATCAAGATAGAGTTGTAGATATCTTCATCAATAGAGTTCATATACAATTTAATTCATGCCTTACAGATGCCAAACTTATTTAGGTTGCATACTGGAGGTCTGGTGCTTGCATAGTATTTGTTCTGTGTCATGTTGTGTGTATAATTCTAATAGAGAAATAAAGAAAGATCTAACTCAGGATCTTTGGTTCAAGGGTTAGCTTGTACAACCAAAGGAATCCAAGCTCCGATACCAATTAAAAGTTAGGGGTTAGATCTGGTATACTCTAGGGGGGGGTGAATAGAATATCTTGAGATTTTTAAAACTTTTGCTGTAAATAAACCTTAGTCCTAAAATAATCTGATCTAACACAAGATCAACAAATATAAAATATTACAAACACAACAAAACTAATTAGCATAGCTACAACAAGAATAAAAGAAAAGGCAACACAAACAACACAAGAATTTTATAGTGGTTCCCCAACCTGGGTACATCCACTTTTTCACCACCCTGGTAGGAATCCACTCAGGTTTTTGATCAGGTGACTACCAGAAATGAACTTTTGATCAAGTGCTCAAAAACCAAAACTCAAGACTTTTGATCAGGTGACTTGCAACCAGGAATAACTTTTGAAGGGAGTTAAGAACTCTTTATACAGTGGGGGTGAGAGAACGATTTTGTCTTCTCTTTCTCAAATACAACTGAGAAGACTTTTGTGGATCTTGATTTTAGCAAAGAGCTCCCCCCGAGATATTGAATGGTTCAGGAAAGATGGAGCTTTGCTGTAGGGTGATAGGTCTTCAAACTTGTAGCCTTGACCAGAAAGTATCCAGGAACTTTTTGACTGATAGAGTATTGTTTGTCCTCTGAAGTATCCTGGGAAGAAGAAGGAAGAAGACTCTTGACCTTGAATATATGCACTTCTTTCTTCTTCAGCTTGCTGATGTTTCTCTAATCTAGGGCTTGTTTCTCTGTATCATTGTATTCTGTATTGCTGTGTGATTGCTATGCTATTCCAGAGAACAGTGTATTGTCGTCTGTATCCTATCTTCTATCGAGAGTGATGAAGAAATCCTTTTTATATTTTCCATGTAAATTTTCCATTTGAAATTTGAATTTCTTCTGCATTCATTGCTGACGGCCTTGAGAATATTTTGCATTGATTGATTTCCCCAACTGTCCCATTGAAAGACAGCAAGCAAAAATCCTGATGAATACCATAACCAATGCTTGCTTCTAACAGTAATATTCAGAGAATATTTTAGCATTGATTACTCAGGAATTCTTGCAATAGAATAAGGACAGAAGGATGGAAATATCTAAGTCTGGAACTTCATAAAAATCATTGAGCAAAATTCATCGTCCTGGATTCAGAGTTCATCGACCTGAGAAGTCAAGTTCGTCGACCAGATAATCTTTATTCATCGAGCTGAGATCCAAGGTCATCAAGTTGAGGACATAAATGCTTTCTATGGAACCTTATCAACTTTGTGCATTAAGATCGTCGAGCTGAGAATGAAACTTCGTTGACTGGAGTTCAGAATTCCATGTTTCTTGGACTCAAGAATGTTTTAAGTAATGTGTCCAGAAATCGTCGACCTGAGAACTAGTTTCATCGAGCTGAGAACTTCTAACTGCTAGATCTATCTTGCCAGGAATGTGGTCTAAGTTCGTTGAGCTGAGAAGGTGAATTCGTCGACTAGAGTATGATCCTGGACTAAGAATACTTAGTTGTTTTTAGAATAAGATGTTTAAGTAGAATACCCATAGATCATCGAGCTGAGAACTAAGTTTGTCGACTGGAGTTCAGAGAAATTCTGGATTTGAAATGTTGATGTAGTGTGTCTATAAGTCGTCGACCTGAGTACCAAGTTCGTCGAGCTCAGCTCAGAGAATTGTCTCTGAGTTCGTCGAGCTGAGCACGACTTTCGTTGAACTGAGTTCGACAAACATCGAACTCATTTCCTGAGTCTCTGAAATTTCTCTAAGTCTTGAGTCTTTATGTAGTCTGTTGATGGCTGGTCCATGTAGTGTTGACTCTAAGGACTTGGCCTAGACTCTAGGAGATAACCATGACCCTGGCTATATATGTTGGGTTAGATGATCCTGACTTAGTGAACCTAGCCCAAATCCAACTAGGGATCCAACGCATACTATTGTCGATAATTCCAAGGAAACTCCTGTGTTTTGTTACAGTAGTCAAAACAGGCCATTCTTGTATTGGAACAATATTCGTCGAATCAACAATAACACCCTCTCCACTAACCACATAACCAAGGAATGCCATTGATGTTAGCCAAAACTCACACTTTGAGAATTTATCATATAGCCAACTCCTCCTTATGGTATGCAAAATTACACGCAAATGGTTCGCACGATCATTTTTTGACTGAGAGTACACTAGTATATTTTCTACATACACTATCATAATCCGATCCAAGTACTCTCGAAAGGTTTTGTGCCTCAGATCCATGAATACCAATGTCGCATTCATTTTCTAAAATAGTATCACAGTGGACTCATAATGTCTATATTGCGTACTAAACATTGTCTTAGTAATATAACTTTCACTAATCCTAAACTCGTAATAACCAGACTTCAAATCCACCTTGAAGTACATAGTTGACCCAACTAGCTGATCAAACAAATCATCAATTCTCGGAATCAGATACTTGCTCATCTTCGTCAGCTTATTTAGTTGACGGAAGTCGATACATAGTGGCATGCTTCTATCCTTCTTCACATTAAGGACTAATGTACTCCAAGGAGATGAAATCGAACATAGATAGCCTTCAATAATAAAGTTGATCTCTCGCTGAGGTGGGACTCCAAGGAGATATTTGGAAACACATTAGCATATTCTGATACTATACGAACATCACTCAAACTGGGTTTAGGCTCTAAAGCCTCCAACAACATGAAAAATTACTCCGCACCTTTCCAAACCGCCTTGACCACATTGAGAGAAGACAACAATATCTTACTCAATCCTCGCATACCAGCAAACTTAGTCTCACATTCAATGTTTTTCCCTTGTGTGATTTACATCAAGTTGAAATTAATGCATGCATGTTGCTCCTAAATCCAATCCATGCCAAAGATCAAATCATAATTTGATATCAGCATCATTGATGCTTCCAAGTCAAACTCATGACTTCCTATCCATATATTAACACAATAAAATCTATTTGCATGCATCAGGCACCCATTAGATAGCAGCGCATCCAATAAATCAGTTGATATGAAAGAATGCACTCCGACACATAGTGTGAAGTCCTCAGAGAGAAAGGACTGAGAAGCTCCTATATCAAATAGTTCTCTCGGCGGATAATCCAAAATTAGGACGAATCCTAATATAAACACGTTAAACAAGTAATATATAGCATATCAAGTATATAAAGTAGTATAAACTGTATACTAAATTGCACCTGTCACCACATCACCCTATTTGATGGCTGCCTACTAGCCAAGATTGTAAACTCGGGGCTGAGCTGGAGTATAATGGTTGCAGTTGACTCCATCGGATTCCCTTTCTCCGCATATGACGCACCAGTCATGTTCCCTATCTTCATAGGACCACTACGGTAGTCTCAAGCAAAATGTCCCATATTTTTGCAAGTATAGCAAGTGAGAGGACTTTGCCTAATAATCGCTCCCTAAACAACAGAAGAAGCTGGATCCGAAATCCGAAACTTCTTCCTCCACCTATTATTGCTAGACTTTGTAATGCTCGACACCTTAAACTCTAGAATTTCACTAACAAGTCGTTCTTACATTGGACTCGCTTCATATCCTGCTCTAGGGATCGGGCAATGTTCACCATAGTTAGAAATCTCTGTGTCAACTGACCTGATAGAAATAACCTCAGATCATCCGGCAGACCTTTATAAAACCTATTGGTTTTAGTCTCCGCATCTTCCAACATAGAGTCCGCATAGCAATTCAACGTAACAAATTTATGTATGTATTCATCGACTATGCAAACTCCCTATACCAAACACTGGTTAAATTGTTGATCTGAGACTACTATCATTGCTATCTGCTCAACCACCCAAACCAACATTGGGGCCACCACTGAGGCAGGAGGCTGTACAGCCCTTCCTAATTGAGTATCAATCATAACATTCGCAGCTTCGACAATCAATCAAATAGTTTCATAGGAAGGAGGGGATGTAGGAACATCTGTAGGTGCACTTCCCACCACAAAGTTTTGGGGTTACGACATTTCTGCATCTCTCCTGGTCACATATAATCATGAAACACACAATTAAGCGACTACTAACATTATAAACAATTATTATAGGAACACGTAGGTTCCTTAAACATTTTATTTTCATTCCTAGGTGGATATTTGTGGGTTATTTCATGTTTTAACAGTGACGTACACATGTCCTCACCACCCTTAAAAAGAATTCGATAGAGAATTCAAAAGAGAAAGAATCAACATCTGAAACTTATACCAAATTATAACACTGCACCTGTCACAAAGAATATAAATTTAGGTTCGTCCAGGTACCCACGCCATATTCAACAAATAGACAACGAGGTTACAAAATGAAACCAAACTTATACGTAACCAAACATCTATGGTATACATGAAAAAGCTATTCAGTTTGAAGAAATAATTAGTCCTCTACATGGCAAAGTGTCACACTTGCGCACTTGTGAAGGTGGAAAGTCAAAAGCCTGCTAGATTTCTGAAGTCTTTACTAAGATCACAGTATGGGAATGATACTGTTTGCGTGATCTTAGACGGATTGATGAAGATATCACACTTTATTCCAAACTGGAGGGATGAATTGTTGGAAATATTAGCAAATCTCTATATTATCATAGTACTATTGCACGGTGTGCCCCATAGCATTACAAGTGACTGGGATGGTTGTTTTATATCAAAACATTGGAGTATAATCCACCAACTATTTGGTACCAAGCTGAATTTTAGCACGACATTTCATCCTCAAACGGATGGTTAGACTGAAAGGACAAATAGAATAATGGAGGACATGCTCCATATATGCGCCTTAGATTTCAGCAAGAGGTGGGAGGACCATCTCTATAGGATCAAGTTCACCTATAATAATTGTAATCAAGCATGTATATAGATGGCGCCCTTTAAGGCCCTTTGTGGTAGTAAGTGTCGAATTCCCTTGGATTGGGAGGAAACAGGTGAATCAAAACTATTTACGAGGAAAGACGTCGAAGATGCAAATTCGATGATATAAGATACTTGAGAGTGACTTTTGATTTCTCTTGATATGCAAGCTAAATATTACAACACCAAGCATCATGATATCAAGTTCACTATTGGCAATTGCGTATTTCTCCTAATCAAACATTTCAAGGGTAAGAAATGCCACTTGATGAAGATTTTATAGTTTTAAAAATGTGCATCCAAACTAAAATCTCAAACTAGGCAAGTGCACCTATCGAAATTTAGTATAGGAAATGTCATATTTAAACTCGGGGACCGTCGAGTACTTGTACTCACAAGGGAGAGCTATTATTTTATCGATCTGAAATTGGTTTTGCGAAAAATAAAACGTTATACTAAGAGGAGAAATATGATGATAGAAAAGCTAGCACTTGATCTAGAATCCCTTTGGGCTAAAATAAATTTCCATGAAATGAAAATAAATACAAGCCTCTAAATTATAACTTCGACCGCAGAGGTTCCATTGCTACGAAGCGCCTCACTCGAGAATACATATTCAAATAACCTTAGGTTGATCGATTAAGACCTCTCGGCCATTCGAAAAACCTAAGCTTGCTTTAGGCGGTGAACCTCACTAATGAAATTGACTCCAATGCGGAAGAATTTTGCCTTCCTCTCTCGAGTGGTGCATGAAACTCTCTTTATCCTTGAGTAATCTACTCGTATCCACAATCTCTCGATAAATCTAGATTACGGATCTAAAATCGAATAAACATAATTTGCAACTTATGAATTCGAAGAAGTTAAATTCAAAGATAAATCGAAGTACATAAAATATAGAGCCTTATAATTTGAGATAAAAAAGAAGAAATTTATTCCATTCCAAAGTTCATCATGATCAAGTGCTATTTGGAAATTAGCTACTCATCATGATGGGAGAGTTACATGAAAGGTTGAAGAGAGACATGATTAAAGAAAGAATTGTAAATAAAAGCTACACTATGAATTAAAATGCAAAAAATACAGTAAAGAAAACAGAACTAGAGCTCCCAAAATCTCCTCCTCAGCTTCTGGAATTGCATGAAATTTATAGGCAAGTTTGCTGGGTGGTCACGCCCTTAGGTCACGCCCGTTACCTAGGGCGTGTCGGGTTCGGAACTATCATCTTCAAGTCCTGGAAACATTGGCGCAAAACCGCCAAAAATCATTAATTAGCGGGTCACGCCCCTAGGTCACGCCCGTGACCTAGGGCGTGGCTGTCGGTTGCTGAAAACAGCGAGAAGCAGAAATGGCGGGAATAAATCCGGTCGTTGTTGGAAGGGTCACGCCCATGGTCATGCCCATGACCAAGGGTGTGTCTTGCAAAACCACCAGGTCTTCAAATTGTTGCATTAACTTGGCACGCCGGGATGTCACGGCTCGAAGTCATGCCCGTGACCAATATATCATGACCGTGTCAGGGCGTGTAACTTTAATTTGACGTAGATTGGAGGCCTAGATCATCATCAGCTTGTCACGCCTGGCTGACATGCCCGAGTTAGCATGGTCACGCCCGTGACCTGATGGGCTAAAACCCGAACAGGCAAGTGTACCTGTCGAATTGTAGTATCAAGGTCGTATTTAAACACGGGGTTGTCAAGTACTGCTACTCACGCTTGAACTATTATCCTACCGCAAAAAGTGGATTTTGAGAATTTTTAAACTAAAACGAAAGACAATTTTTTAGACGAAAAACTTTATAATAAAAAGCTAGCATTCGATCAAAGATTCACCATAAAATGAAATGAGAGGGATGAAAAGGCATAGTTTTAAATTTGCAAATCATACTCGACCGTGACGGATCCGAAATTAGGAAATAATCTCGCTAGAGAATTAAATCCCCTGACTTATAGACGTTTTGACCGAAATCTCTTTCAAGTCAAGAAGGCCTAAAGCCGCATTATCGAGGTGACCCGCACTATTGGATTTGACTCCAATCCGGAAGATTTACGTCATCCTATCTCTAGGGTTGCGTTCAACTCCTTCCTTCTTTGAGTGATCTTTCACATTCATGAGCCTCTCGGCTACTCAAATATGAGATCCCAAGCCTACTACCGTATACCGAAAATACGGAGTCGACAAAATAAAAAATCAAAAAAGGATCGAATGTGATTTAGACAAAAATAAAACTATGGAATAAAAGAACCCCTCATCTCATTTTATGGATCCTCACGATCGAACGCTAAAGAAAATTAGCTACTCATAATTGGAAGGGAAGACAAAACAAAATAAGAGAGAAACATTTTCATTACTTGCAAACAAAAAGAGTACACAAAATATTAAAAAGACAAGACTATGTTAGGAAGAAAAGCTTGCAAAAATGGAAAACAAAACTAATACAATAGTGAAACTAAAAACAACTCACAAGCACTCTCCACTCTCCACTCAACACTCACATTCAACTTGAAACTTTACTTCTCAAAATTTTCTCCCCTTTGGCTTGAGGGATGGGGTGGCTTTTATAGGAGAGGGAGAAGGTTCTAGAATGAAATGAAGAAGAAGGGGTGCATGAATGAATTAAATGATGAGGGAGGGGGGAAAATGAGTGGCCGGCCACATGCTTGGATGAAGTGGGCTGCACTATATGGGCTTGGGAAGCTTGAAGAGGGGCTGAATGCATCATGTAGGCTTCAAGGAAAAGGTCCGGGCTGCTCCAAACTTCAAGGGCTGCATGTAGGGGGCTGCATCATGTAGAGGGGCTGCACCATAAGTGGCCGGGCTGCACCATGTGGGCTGTTTTGGTGGAAGAGGGCTGCTTCAATTGGGTTGCATTATGTAGTGGTCGGGTTGCATCATGTGGGCTGCACAACAACATAAAACATAACAAATTAGACACATATTTTTTTATCAAAACATTAATTATTATAACATACCTATAAAATAAAAATAAGATTGAACATAACATAAACATAACATAACATAAAAAAATATATTTATAACAAACAAATAAGATATGAAAGAAAGCATAATAAGAATAAAGTAAGCAAAAAATACCAATTAACTTAGGAATTTCTTAAACTAAACTATATCAAAAATGATGACTAAAAGTAGTCATCAAATTCCCACATGCTAGAATATTTGCTTGCCCTCAAGCAAATAGAATTGAAAACTAGGGAAAAAGTAAATAAAGCAAATTTAGATTTCATAATTAAAAAAAATAAAACATGAAAAATTAAACTATCCTAATTCCTATGTTAACAACTAGTGGGGTGAGAAGTGCACAATAGAAAACTTGAAAGTGGAGACCTAAAAATATCATTAGAACATAAAGAAAATTTACACATTTCTAAATCTTAAAACAAGGCATCCAAAATTAATGAAAATAAGAGAAACAAAAGTAGAAATTCTAAATAAACGGCGCATTAACGAACTACTAGGTTGCTAGAATAACAATTAACCCTAAATCACCTCAAGATAACCTCCAAAGAAATCCATCAATGATGGTGGCCATAGGCTTGTCCGTTCACACTCTCTCCACTACGCGAATTTACGTTCTAAAGATTAATAGGACTTCTAGTAGGCGTTAAAACTTGGCTTAGGTAAATGATTAGGAAATGAAAACAAGGATAACCATGAGGGCTTAAACACTAAACTAAGGTTGAGCTCAAAAATAAAAACATGAAGAGAAATGAGAAATGACAAGTACATCATTTTCCAAATCAAACTAACAAACAAAGGCCATAAACTTTTTTTTACATAAATTGGCCCCAAATAAACTTCATTTTTTTCTTTTTGATTGATTTCACATTTTTTTTTGATAATAATAATTTTTTCTTCTTTAATAACTTTTTAAGGAAAGCTCCAAATATAAGCTTTAAACACTCCTTTTCATTTCAAAGATATAACCCTTCACAAAAAATGATATTTAAGCTCAAAGTTTAGTGTGAAATGGGAAAGACATTTGGCTTTGGTGAAATGATGAAATGAAAGGTGGAGCTAAAAACAAAGGAACATGGAAAAAGGCCCAAAAATTGTTTTGCAATGGTAAAATTTTTTGGTGGGCAAGAAAAGCTCAAACGAGTCAAAGGGTGGCCTAAATCATTTCTAAAGCACGTAAAAACGACGCAAATGTTTCGAGAGTCGCTAGGGACAAGTTCTAGACACCAAGAAAGACTACCCCGCAAATGAAAAAGAGATAACATTACCTAGCAACCATTCGTAAGCAACTAACCGAATAAAAAGGCATAACTTCAAATTGCTAACTTAAAACGTAAAAATTGGATGCCTATATTTAAGAAAAAGAAACTAGTAAAACTAAGCTATGTTAAACTGATAAATTTAGAAAACCAATTCAAAGAAATCTAAATAGAACTAATGAACCGCACAGGCCTACACATCACTAGAAGAAACATAAAAATAAAGTTGGAAATAATTTTCGATTTTGTTTTTCAAATATATGTTAGCAAATTTTTTTTGAATTTTTGCTTTTCTTTTTTTGTGATTTTTTAAAAGGCTAAAATAAAAGCAATACTAAAAAAAACTTTAAAAAACTATGCTAATAATTTTAGAAAAAAAATTTTTTTTGAAAGAAAAAGGAAAAAGAGAACTAACTAAACCCTCCCCCAAGCTTAGATTTTTCATTGTCCTCAATGAAAGAAACAAAAAGAAAAATGAGAAGGAGATAGAGAAGGAGAGAAAAATGCAGAAAGTAAATGAAAATAAAAAAAAACAGGACTTCCCCGGGTTTGTGAGATGAAGGTGGATGTCGCTCCCCCATGCTTGCTTTTTAGTGCACTTGATCGTCAGCAGGTTTGACTTGATCCATCTTTATATCAGCAACATTGGAGCGGCGGTCACGAACTTGCTTGGGTGGCCTCCGGAAGGAAGAGCAAAATAAAAGCAGAAAAAAAGAGTCCGTGGGCAGGGTCCCAAGATTGTTCTTTATTACAACAATTTAAAGTCTGAATAAAATTAAAAGTTGCATAATAATAATTATTAATAATAAGTCCAAAAAAATAAAAAAGAAAATGTTCCACAACAAGATGAACATTTAAGAGTCCAAGAAAAGATCCTCTATTGCAGGAGACGCAGAATCATTTGAAAAATAAAGTTTAAGTCTATGCCCATTCACTTTAAAATCACCCTTATCGGGGTGCGAAAGCAACACAGTTCCATAAGGATAAACTTCCTTGACCGTAAACGGTCCAGACCATCTAGATTTAAGTTTTCCAGGAAAGAGACGTACGCGAGAATTGAAAAGAAGAACGTGATCGCCAGGTTTAAACGTTTTAGGATGGCGCAAGTTCTTATCGTGATAAAGTTTTGTGCGTTCTTTATAAATTTTATTATTTTCATAAGCGTACGCTCGCCACTCGTCAAGCTCATTTAGTTGGTTTTTTCTATGCTCACCGACCGAGTGCGGATCGAAATTAAAAAACTTTAACGCCCAAAATGCACGGTGCTCTACCTCTACCGGGAGATGACACGATTTTCCGTAGACTAGTCGAAAAGGAGTACAACCAATAGTGGTCTTGTACGCTGTCCGATAGGCCCAAAGAGCATCGTCTAACTTTAAAGACCAATCCTTACGGGAAGTAGAAACGGTTTTTTCCAGAATTCTTTTAAGCTCGCGATTGACTACCTCGACCTGACCGTTAGTTTGGGGGTGATAAGCAGTTGATAGTTTATGCGTAACACCATATTTAGTTAAAGTTTTAGCGAGTTGAGTGTTGCAAAAATGACTTTCCCTATCACTAACGATCGCTCGAGGAAAACCAAAACGAGAAAATAACTTTTTAAGAAAGGCAACTACGACTCGAGCATCATTTCTTGGTAAAGCTTGGGCCTCCGCCCACCTGGAAACATAATCGACTGCGACTAGAATATATTTGTTTCCTAGACTGGAGGGAAACGGGCCTACAAAGTCAATTCCCCAAAAATCAAAAACTTCGCATTCCAGAAAATAATTTTGTTCCATTTCATTTTTATTAGATAAGTTTTCAGTCCGTTGGCACCGATCACACCCGCTCACAAAGAGTTGCGCATCTTTAAATATGCTTGGCCAGTAAAAGCCAGCACTAAGCACTTTGTGGGCGGTGCGGTTTGCTTGAAAATGCCCGCCAGTCGGACCTTCATGAACATGCTTTAAAATTTGTTGACCTTCTTCCCGGGAAACACATCTTCTAACCACCTGATCCGCACAAATGCGAAATAGAAAGGGGTCCTCCCAAAAATAATACTTCAACTCCGAAAAGAATTTCTTCTTTTGGTGAGAAGAGTATTCTTTTGGAAGGGCCCGGGCCACAAGATAATTGGCCAGATCAGCAAACCAGGGGGTAGAAGAAGAAATGTTTAAAAGACGCTCATCCGGAAAAGAGTCATTAATAAAATTTTCATTTAAAATATCAAGTTTGGGATTTTCAAGATGAGAGAGATGATCAGCCGCTAGGTTTTCCGCTCCTTTCTTATCCCGAATCTCCAAGTCGAATTCTTGAAGTAAGAGGATCCAGCGAATAAGACGCGGCTTGGCATCCGGTTTAGAAAGGAGGTACTTCAAAGCAGAATGATCCATAAAAACAATAAATTTGGCAAGAGTAACGTACAGTCGGAATTTATCAAAAGCAAAAATAACAGCTAAAAGTTCTTTCTCCGTCGTGGTGTAATTTTCTTGAGCAGAAGTTAGAGTTTTACTAGCATAGTAAATCAGATGAAAGTTCTTAGCAATTCGTTGTCCTAGAACCGCACCTACCGCATGACTACTCGCATCGCACATTATTTCGAATGGTAAATCCCAAACTGGGGCGATCATAATAGGAGCATTTATAAGTTTGGATTTAATTAATTCAAACGTAGCGAGACAAGATTCATCAAAAATGAAAGGAGTTTCTTTTTCGAGAAGGTGGGTGAGAGGCATAGTAATTTTTGAAAAGTCTTTAATGAATCGTCGATAAAAACATGCATGCCCTAAAAAACTTCTAATCGCTTTAATATTTGTAGGCGGCGGTAATTTTTCAATAACTTCAATTTTGGCCTTGTCCACTTCAATTCCCTTAGCAGAAATCTTATGGCCAAGGACTAAGCCCTCACGCACCATAAAGTGACACTTCTCCCAATTTAAAACTAAGTTGGTTTCTTCGCAGCGTTGCAAAATGTTTTCCAAATTTTTTAAACATAAGTCAAAGGAGTCGCCAAAAACAGAAAAATCATCCATAAATACTTCCATAATATTTTCTACGTATTTATCAAAAATAGCAAGCATACACCGTTGAAAGGTAGCGGGTGCGTTGCATAACCCGAAAGGCATTCTACGATAAGAAAAAGTCCAGAAGGGGCAAGTGAATGTTGTCTTCTCTTGGTCCTCGGGTGCGATAGGGATTTGAAAATATCCCGAGAGACCGTCGAGGAAGCAATAAAAACTGTGCCCGGATAAACGTTCTAAAATTTGATCGATGAAGGGGAGGGGGAAGTGATATTTTCGAGTGGCATCGTTTAGCTTACGGTAATCGATGCACATCCTCCATCCCGTTATCGTCCTAGTTGGAATTAAGTCGTTATTTTCATTTGTTACTACCGTAATCCCACCCTTCTTAGGAACAACCTGTACCGGACTCACCCACTGACTATCGGAAATCGGATAAATTATCCCCGCATCTAATAACTTAAGCACCTCTTCCTTCACAACCTATTTCATATTCGGATTGAGACACCGTTGTGGTTGGACTACACCCTTAGGATTATTTTCAAAAAATATTTTATGAGTACAAAAAGAAGGGCTTATGCCAGAAATGTCGGAAATTTGCCACGCTATAGCTCGGCGATGCTTTTGTAGTACTTCGATCAACTGATCGTTTTCGGATTGAGATAAATAGGCCGAGATTATAACGGGCAACTTAGAATTTTTTTCAAGAAAGGCATATTTTAGATGATCAGGGAGTGGTATTAAATCAAGATGGGCCGGCTCATCATAAGAGTTGTTCAACTTCTTTTCTTTTTCAAAAATAAGATTTTCATGCTTTTTTCTACCAAAGACAGAATCATTTTCAAAATTTGCTTGCGCTGACATAACCGTGTTTTCAAAATTGTGTGAAGAAATTTCAGAAAAAGAAGAGAAAAATTCATTTGAAGAGATGTTAGAAAGAGAAAGAGAACAATCTTCATTTAAAACATCAAGAAAGTAGCATGAATCATCATTTTTTAAAGAGTTTTTCATTGATTGATTGATAGAAAATGTGACATCATCATCTCCACACGCAAAAATAACTTTCCGTTACTAACATCGATGACCGCTCGAGAGGCGGCTAGGAAGGGTCGACCGAGGATAAGAGGGACCTCGACGTCCTCTTCAATATCGAGAATGACAAAATCCACCGGGAAGATGAATTTGTCGACCTTTACTAGCACGTCCTCAACAATACCTAACGGATATTTGATCGACCTATCGGCTAACTGGATACTCATTCTTATAGGGCTAAGAGTGCCCAATCCTAGCTTTTTGAATAAAGAAAAGGGCATCAAATTTATGCTCGCTCCTAGATCCGCTAACGCATGTTTAACAAACAGATCACCAAGGAATGGAAAAACTACCCGGATCGTTTATCTTTTTAGGAAGATTAGAGTTTTTAACGACCGCCGAGCATTCTTCATTTAAAGTTACATGCGATAAATTTTCCAATTTCGTCTTGTTTGTTAATAAATCCTTCAGATATTTCGCATACTTAGGCATTTGACTAATCGCTTCGTGAAATGGTAAATTAATATGAATTTGTTTGAACATTTCAAGGAAGCGTTGGTACTGATCATCTAGTTTTTCTTTCCTAAGTCGGGCCGGATAAGGGGGTGGCGGAAATTCCTTTATAATAAGCGGAGCATCATTTTGAATGTTATCATTTTCTTTTACAAAATTAGAAAAAACAGAAATATCTTTTTCTTTATCTAAAGTAGATTTTTCATTTTCAAAAATTGTTTTATCATTTTCTGTAGGGGTAATTGTTTCCACAACAGGAGGGACAATCACCTTTGGCTCTTCCCTGGTGGTGGGCTCGTTAATAACCTTACCGCTCCGAAGGGAAATCGCATTTGCGTGCTCCCTTGGGTTAGGTTCAGTGTTCGAGGGAAGAGTTCCAGGTGGTCTCTCGGAAAAAGCCTTGGCAAGTTGCCCGACCTGATTTTCTAAACTTTTCATAGACCCTGTTAAGTTTCGAATAGTAGCATCGTTCGAGCTTATATATCTAGATAAAAGTTCTTCCAAAGAGAGGGTTTTTTGAAGATTTTGGTTTTGTTGTTGTGGTGGTGGTGGTGTAAAATCGTGTGGTGGGCGTGCAGCATTAGTAGGATTACTCCAAGAAAAATTGGGATGGTTACGCCATCCAGGATTATAAGAGTTCGTAAAAGAATTAAAACCAGGAGGTGCAGAAAAATTAGAAAAAGTAGAGAAATTATTGGCAGAATTATTTTGAGCAGGCCTGGGTATGTTCCCCAGATAATCCACCTGCTCGGCAGTAGCAGCATTCGCACTTTCATATACCTTAGCGGCGGAGGAAGCAGTCATCTCCGAAATCTTCTTGTTCAGCATTTCCACTTGTAGCGCCAGTTACGAAACTGAATCCACTTCATAGATACCTGCAGGTTTAGATGGGCGAGTCCTAGACGAATTCCACTGATAAGTGTTCATCGTCATGTCCTCGATAAGCTCAAGAGAGGCTTCCGGAGTTTTGCGGTCCAAGGAACCAGCGGAAGCGGCATCTATCATTTGCTTAGTTTCTTGATTTAGCCCATTGTAAAATGTCTGAACCTGTAACCATACAGGCAGAGCATGATGAGGGCATCTTCTCAAAAGTTCTTTGAACCTCTCCCAAGTGTCATAGAGGGTCTCAGAAGCAATTTGAGAATAAGAAGTTATATCATTTCTTAGCTTAGCAGTTTTGGCGGGGGGGGGGGGGGGGGAATAACGAGAGAGAAATTTTTCAGTTAAAATGTTCCAAGTAGTGATTGAGCCTCTTGGAAGAGAACTCAACCACTGTTTGGCTTTAGTTCTTAAGGAGAAGGGGAAGAGTCTTAGCCTTATAGCATCGTCTGAGACACCATTTATTTTAAAGGTGTCACAGATTTCAAGAAAATTGGCAATATACAAGTTCGGATCTTCATCTTGTAATCCGTCGAACTGTACATATTGCTGCACCATTTGTATGATGCTAGGCTTAAGCTCGAAGTTATTGTTCGCAATTGCAGGTCGAACAATACTTATTTCTGTACCCTCCAGGTTGGGCCGAGCATAATCGGACATCGTCCTTTGCTGGGCAAACGCTGGGTTAGGGTCTCCCATTTCGGAGTTGAAGTTACAATCACCATCGGAATCCTCAACCGCTGTTTGAGAAGTGGAACCACTGAATCGTAAGTTTCTCCAAAAGGAGCGTTCGATTTCTGGGTCCAAATCAACAAGTAGCGACGGATTCGTGCGGGTCATGCACTAAGAAAATTAGAGGGAGAATGGAGGAAAGAAAAAAAAGAAGAAGGAAATAAAAACTTGAAGAAGAAAATAGAGAAAGGAAATTTTTTTTTATTTTTGCAGAAGTAATAGCGTAAGCACTTTCCTAATATTGACGAAAAAGCATCCCCGGCAACGGCGCCAAAAACTTGATGGGCTAAAACCCGAACAGGCAAGTGTACCTGTCGAATTGTAGTATCAAGGTCGTATTTAAACACGGGGTTGTCAAGTACTGCTACTCACGCTTGAACTATTATCCTACCAAAAAAAGTGGATTTTGAGAATTTTTAAACTAAAACGAAAGACAATTTTTTAGACGAAAAACTTTATAATAAAAAGCTAGCATTCGATCAAAGATTCACCATAAAATGAAATGAGAGGGATGAAAAGGCATAGTTTTAAATTTGCAAATCATACTCGACCGTGACGGATCCGAAATTAGGAAATAATCTCGCTAGAGAATTAAATCCCCTGACTTATAGACGTTTTGATCGAAATCTCTTTCAAGTCAAGAAGGCCTAAAGCCGCATTATCGAGGTGACCCGCACTATTGGATTTGACTCCAATCCGGAAGATTTACGTCATCCTATCTCTAGGGTTGCATTCAACTCCTTCCTTCTTTGAGTGATCTTTCACATTCATGAGCCTCTCGGCTACTCAAATATGAGATCCCAAGCCTACTACCGTATATCGGAAATACGGAGTCGACAAAATAAAAAATCAAAGAAGGATCGAATGTGATTTAGACAAAAATAAAACTATGGAATAAAAGAAACCCTCATCTCATTTTATGGATCCTCACGATCGAACGCTAAAGAAAATTAGCTACTCATAATTGGAAGGGAAGACAAAACAAAATAAGAGAGAAACATTTTCATTACTTGCAAACAAAAAGAGTACACAAAATATTAAAAAGACAAGACTATGTTAGGAAGAAAAACTTGCAAAAATGGAAAAGAAAACTAATACAATAGTGAAACTAAAAACAACTCACAAGCACTCTCCACTCTCCACTCAACACTCACATTCAACTTGAAACTTTACTTCTCAAAATTTTCTCCCCTTTGGCTTGAGGGATGGGGTGGCTTTTGTAGGAGAGGGAGATGGTTCTAGAATGAAATGAAGAAGAGGGGGTGCATGAATGAATTAAATGATGAGGGAGGGGGGAAAATGAGTGGCCGACCACATGCTTGGATGAAGTGGGCTGCATTATATGGGCTTGGGAAGCTTGAAGAGGGGCTGAATGCATCATGTAGGCTTCAAGGAAAAGGGCCGGGCTGCTCCAAACTTCAAGGGCTGCATGTAGGGGGCTGCATCATGTAGAGGGGCTGCACCATAAGTGGTCGGGCTGCACCATGTGGGCTGTTTTGGTGGAAGAGGGCTGCTCCAATTGGGTTGCATTATGTAGTGGTCGGGCTGCATCATGTGGGCTGCACAACAACATAAAACATAACAAATTAGACACATATTTTTTTATCAAAACATTAATTATTATAATATACCTATAAAATAAAAATAAGATTGAACATAACATAACATAAACATAACATAAAAAAATATATTTATAACAAACAAATAAGATATGAAAGAAAGCATAATAAGAATAAAGTAAGCAAAAAATTCCAATTAACTTAGGAATTTCTTAAACTAAACTATATCAAAAATGATGACTAAAAGTAGTCATCATGACCATTGGGCATGTATTTTTAAATGACGTGGCAGTGAGCTCTGGAACACGCGTCAGGGTCACGCCTGGATATCACGCCCGTGACCTGGTGGTCACGCCTGTGTCCGGGGCGTGTACTTTACAATTTTCTCGGCTTTGTCCAGCTTTGTCTCCTGATCAATCCTGTAAACTCCAAATTGAAATTTGCAGCCCAGATTGACCCTAAAATAAGAAATTAAAGAAATTAGATAATAAAATCATAAAATATATTTATAAACAAATTAATTATTAAATAAAAATTATATAAAAATATGGATAAAATTAGAGTTATCAAATACCCCCATACTTACTCGTTTGCTCGTCCCGAGCAGACAACTTTTCATGGAGAGTAGAAAAATTTTAACGCTAGAAACGAAAATTGAACCTAAGTAGTAGAATGTGAAGTCTTATGCCTATGCACATAGTTATTTTTGTAGAAAAACCTACTCAGCATACAAATTAGTTTTTACTTTTCTAAAATGTATTTTCACTTATCATTTTTGCTTCAAAAATGAAAACTCGATAAATCTTAAAATCACATTTAGGGAGAAAGTACCGTGCTTACTAAGATAACAGTGCACAAATCGAAGATCTGGATACCCTCCAAGGAAATCCATCAATGTCAATGGACATAGGCTTGCCCTTTCACACTCTCTCCACGACACTAGTTTAACTTATAAGCACAAATCAGTAGAGCTTAACTAGGTTGAAATATAGGCTTCGGTTTTTTGATTTGGAAAATCAAAGATAAAAATGATGGGTAAACACACCAAAACCTAATGAGAGCTTGCACAAAAGAAATAAATTGAAGAACTCCGCCAATTCCTAAATTCCTTTGTTTCTTTTTTTTGAACATGTTGAAACTTTTTTCAACTTTCTCTATTTATATTCTTTTATATATATATATATTATTCTTTTCTCTTTTTTTAGAGGAGGAATGAAAAACAAAACAACTCTTTTTTTCAATTAGCCACCTAAATAAAATGGCACCTAATCACTCATAAACTGGTTTTGTAATATATAAATTCAAGCTCGGGCATAGGTGTGTAATTAGGATGCTTTTTAGGCTTTGGTAAAGTGTTGGTGGAGCTAAAACAAAAGGAAGGGTATAGGCTCAAATTGGCTTAGCAAAGATAAAACGTTAGGTAAGGGTGCAAAGACTCAAACTTGCCAAAAAAGTGCCTAAATCATTTTTATTCTAATGAGTTTAACTTATGCAAAGTCTTGAGAATAGCTAGAGGGCAGGTTCTAGACATCGAGGAAGAATAACTATTTCTTGATCCGTGAAATATCTCTCTAGTAAACTTCTACACACTCTCCTAAACTATTCTTAGATTTTACCGGTTTCAAAGCAGAAGTAAAATAAACTATTTCTATGCATTTAGAAAAATAAAAATCTAATTGTATGATGAATGTTTAAGACTACTTAAATTCTACAAACATGTGCACTTGACTAGAAACACAACATGACCAACAGTTCTACTCCAAAATTCGAGATTCAATTAAAGCATCAAAATCTTAAAAACACTATGTAAAAGTTGAATACTATGGATGTCACATGTGAATAAATATAGAAATAAAGATTTCTCTGATTTTAAAATTAACCCTATAATTTTTTTCGTTTTTTTGTTAAAAAGTTTTGTATGTTTATGAAGTAAAAATAAAATTTGAAACTTGAAAAAGTTTTAATGATTTTCTGAAAATTTTTATGATTTTTTTGTATGTTTTGCTTGAGAAATATCCCTCCATACTTAAACAATAAATTATCTCCAATGAAAAAATAAGTAAAGAAAAGAAAAGGAGACTTCGCTGAAGCGGGCAAATCAGCACCAAGGTGTACCTGTAAGTCATGATTGAAGTAAAACATATTCTTGATATTTTTTAATAAATATAAAAGATACATGGCAAGTAAAAAATGATAAAAAGAAAAGATACATGAGAACCGATTACACCCCAAAGACAAGAACTAATCCTCATCGATATCATGCCCCCCATGGCGGATGATGAGCTCGCAGATCCGCGAACACACGTGTAATATGTGCCACAGAAGAAGCGTAGCTCTGCTCCAGCGCGGTAAAACGTGCATCAAAATTAGTAAAACGGTTGTCAAAATTTGTCTTCATCTGATTTAGGCGAGTGTGAATCAACCCAAATTGATGATCCCAATAGTTTTGAGGGCCAGCCGCTGAGGTAGATGGCATAGGAGGTGGTGGAATCAGAGGAGAGTGAGGAGCAGTGCTGGTACCAGCACCGAAATCAAGATCAAGATCCCCGCCACCGACCACTGGGAGGATAGCCTCAAATTCTCCATCTCGTCGCCGCGCAAGGCCAAGGGCCTGGAGGGTCTGGAATTGAATGACTTGTGGCATCTGAACGCAGCTCAGTCACGGAAGAGCATCCCAAAGACTGATCTACTTGGCGAGAAAAGTGATGAAGTTCCCACCGTGCACCTCTCCCAACCTCACATTTTCAGCTTGGTGTCGGAAGAAAATTGCGAGCATATAACCAAGGTTGAGCGGGACCCGGTAAAACATACAATATAAATATATTAAATCTCCCAAGTCACCACTACATGGTTGTCGCCGCGAGCAGAAAGAGTAAAGGTGAGGAGGTTGTGGAGAATGCGCAAGGCGGGGGAAATGATGTGGCTGCCTTTAGATTTCTTTGGGGTGTAGGGTGTAGTGTCAATAATGAGTTCTGCCCAAAAGGTGAGAAGGTTGACATTGGGGGGGGGGAGTCAGTAAGTAGACCAAGATAGGCAGGGGATTGGGAGAAGGCCTCCGAGCAAAAGCCCATGGCAACATTGAGTTGGCGGATGGGGAGCTGATGCATCACCCCACCCATGCGAAAGACGATGAAATCATCATTCGCCTCGCAACGGATCTCAAATGATGCCAAGAACTCGATGGTGAGCTCAAGGAAGGCGTGCTTAGAAATGGAGAAGAGGGAACTCCATCCAAGGGTGGATAGAAATTCCCTAACCAAATCCGCCGCTCCAAATGTTTGCAATGATCGGCCAGTCCAAGATACAGAATACGTAAAGGGGTTTGGCGCGTAGGCGATCTCTACGTTCCTGCTGGGTTTGGTTTTCAAATAGGTGCATGGCTTCCGCCGCGGCGGGATCTAGGGGGTGCTCGGAGGAGGAAGTGGTGGAACGAGGGTGGTGGTGAGGCATTATGCAAGGAGGAAGGATAAAGGGGTTTTCGGGTTGTCTTAGGGAAGAGAAGAGGGCTGGAAGGTGTGGAGGAAGGAGAGGGGGAGAAATCATATTTATAGAATTTTTGGGTAGGTCACGCCCACCTGTCACGCCCGTGATAGGGGGCGTGTACTTAAGGAAATTCAGAAAAAAGAGGATCCGAGGCGCCATGCCTCGGATTCACTGGTCACGCCCTATGTCATGACCGTGACATGGGGCGTGTACATAAAAAAAGGCTGAGGAATCTGATGCCCCCAGCATCGAAATAGCGGGTCACTCCCCAGAGACACGCCCGTGACTATAGGGCATGTCACACAAAATATGCGAGATGGAAAGCATCTGAGGCATTGACCGAGTTAATACCTTGGATTCTATGGACACGGCCCAGGGTCACGGGCGTGACCCTGAGGCGTGCAACGTAAAACGAAAAAAACATTTGTTTTTTTTCATTGGGGCTTGGGGATTCCCGGGTCATTCACAGTCGTGACTTTCATATGTCACGGGCATGACACTATTGGCCACGTGTGTGATTAGGGAGAAAAAATCGTTTTCACAAGATAATTTCGTCGAACAGGACTCCGTTCTTGTCACGCCCGTGACCAATGAAGTTAACGCCCGTGGCTATAACGGAAGGAGAATGATAAACTGTGTTCGACAAAACCACTCTAGGGTTTAACAAGATGAACTAAACACGGCTCTATCACGTCCGTGACCCATGGGTCACGGTCGTGACAGAGGCGTGTACGAACAAATTTTTTTTGTTTTTTTGTTAGATTTAGATAAACTAGAATAAAACGATGTCCTTCAAACCTGCAAATACTTAGAAAGGAAATTAAAATAAAATGAAAAGATAATCATCGGTTGCCTCCCACGAGCGCTTTGTTTATGGTCGTTGAGCTCGACCAAAGTGATGCGCGTTACGTTATGGGCTTTTCAGAAAGATAAGCCGACGCATGAACGGGAAGTTTGGAACCCTCCGCTAGAGATAAATTTTGTAAATGATCTAACACATGTTAAAGTTCTAAAGTAGGAGGTTCCTCAAACGAAGTTCTTCAGGGGACACTACCTAATCCAAGAGTTTCTAAAATAGGTGCGCGTGTGACCTAATGGTTATCTCTAATTTCATGAGAAATTAAAGTTTCAAAATTGTCGTCATGAAAAATTGGCTCATAAAAATTTTCAGAAAATAAGATGGAGTCTTCGTCGGGAGAAGCCTCCAAATAGTAACATGAGTCGTCATTTGAGAGTGAATGTTTCATAGACAAGTCAATAGTAAAGGTAACTTCTTTATCTCTGACTCTAAGGAGAAGTTTACCGTTACTAACATCTATAATGGCGCGCGCGGTGGCGAGAAAAGGGCGACCGAGAATGAGTGGTATCTCGGTGTCCGCTTTGATGTCAAAGATGACGAAATCTACCGAAAAGATAAATTTGTCAACTTTGACAAGCACATCCTCAATAATCCCCATAGGGAGTTTGACAGACCGATCCTCCAATTGAATGCACATTCTTGTGGGTTTAGGCTCTCCTAATCCCAATTTTTTCACTAAAGAATAAGGCGTTAAATTAATTGAGGGGCCTAGATCAGGTAGCGCACGTGTTACTAATTAATTGCCAAATAAACAAGGAATAGAGAAACTACCAGAATCGGGTAATTTCCTAGGCAATTTATTAAGTAAAACTGCCGAACACTCCGCGTTCAACTGAACCGTGGAGATATCCTCAAGTTTCTTTTTATTGGATAAAAGATCCTTGAGGTACTTGACATACTTTGGCATTTGTGCAATGACTTCACAAAATGGTAAATTTATTTGAATTTGCTTAAGAATATCTAAAAATTTACCCTGATGCTCATCCACTTGGTCTTTTAGCATTCTTGAAGGATAGGGAAGAGGGGGTTGATAAGCCTTTGGTTTATTATTATTAGAAGGCTGAGGAGGGGGAGAAGATGCAGAAATTGTTACCTCCATATCAACCTGAATTGGAGAAGTGGTTACCTCCTTCCCGCTTCATAGAGTGATGGCTTTGGCTTGCTCCCTTGGGTTGGGCTCCGTATTGCCCGGTAGCGCTCCTTGTTGGTGTTTGGAGAGCATTTTAGCGATTTACCCAATTTGGTTCTCCAATCTACGAAGAGATCCGGTAAGATTCCAGATATTGTCATCATTTGTAGTCGTATATTTGGTGAACAACTCCTCGATATTAGAATCTTTGGAGCCTGTGGCGGAAAATAACCGGGTGGAATCGTGTTTGGTGGGCGAGCCGCATTCCCTGGATTACTCCAAGAGAAGTTGGGGTGTTTCCTTAAACCCGGGTGATAACTATTACCAAAATTATTACCTAAATTATAAGGAGGACGATTCGTATTACCCATGTAATCCACAAGCTCGGCAATGGTGGAAGGTTCCCAATATTGGGGTTCACAGGTAGGTGTAGACGAGGAAGTAGACATCTCGGCTATTTGTTTTTGTAGTTTCTCATCCCGGAGAGATAAACTTGAAACCCTATCGATTTCATACATCCCGGTCGATTTAGGTGGACGAGACTGGGGTGTACTCCATTGATACGTATTCATGTCCATATCTTTTATAAGTTCTTGGGCAGCCGCCGGTGTTTTGTTGTTTAACGTTCCACAGGCGGTGGCATTAATATGTTGCCTCGTTTGTTGATTAAGGACAATATAGAAGGTTTGGATCTACAACCAATCGGGGATTGCATGATGCGAACAACGTCGAAGCAATTCCTTAAATCGCTCCAAAGTATCATATAACGTTTCCGTATCAACTTGGGAGAAATAAGCAATATCATTGCGCAACTTGGCCGTTTTTGCGTGAAGAAAATATTTCTTGAGAAATTTTTCCGTCATCTCAGCCCAAGTAGTGATGGATCCTCTTGGTAAAGAGGTCAGCCACTGTTTTGCTTTGGTGCGCAATGTGAAAGGGAAAAGCCTTAACCGGATGGCATCATCCGAAACCCCATTAATTTTAAAAGTGTCACATATTTCTAAAAAGTTAGAAATATGTGCGTTGAGATCCTCATATTGAAGCCCATCAAATTGTAAATATTGTTGTACCATTTGGATGATGTTTGGCTTCAATTCAAAGTTATTTTTCGTAATAGCGGGACGAACAATACTTGATTGAGCATTATCCAAATTTGGTCAAGCAAAATAAGACATAGTCTGTTGATCAGCCATATTTGGATTTGGATTACCCAAATTAGAAGAAAATTGAAAATATGAAGAAGTAGAAAGAGGAGAAGAAGAAGAAGTAGTAGTAGAAGAAATGTCACCTATGGATTCCTCAACAAATCTGGAGAATTGAGATCGCGGAGTCTTAGAAGTCGCCGTAAGCTTTGCTCGATGTCCGGATCCAAATCAAGTAGATTTGACGGATTCCTTCGGGTCATACATCAAAATAAAAAACAATAAAAAATTTTATTTTGTTTTTTTAAAACAAAAGGAAAATGATAAAACTACTAGATCCTTGCTTTCAAAATATCAACAAAGAAAAGTTCCCGGCAAAAGCGTCAAAAACTTGATGAAGATTTTATAGTTTTAAAAATGTGCATCCAAACTAAAATCTCAAACTAGGCAAGTGCACCTATCGAAATTTAGTATAGGAAATGTCGTATTTAAGCTTGGGGACCCTTGAGTACTTGTACTCACAAGAGAGAGCTATTATTTTATCAATCAGAAATTGGTTTTGAAAAAAATAAAACCTTAAACTAAGAGGAGAAATATGATGATAGGAAAGCTAACACTTGATCTAGAATCCCTTTGGGCTAGAATAAATTTCCATGAAATGAAAATAAATACAAGCATCTAAATTATAACTTCGACCACAGAGGTTCCATTGCTACGAAGCGCCTCTCTCGAGAATACTCATTCGACTAACCTTAGGTTGATCGATTAAGACCTCTCGGCCAGTCAAAAAACCTAAGCTTGCTTTAGGCGGTGAACCTCACTAATGGAATTGACGCCAATGCGGAAGAATTTTACCTTCGTCTCTCGAGTGGTGCATGAAACTCTCTTTATCCTTCAGTGATCTACTCGTATCTACAACCTCTCGGTAAATCTAGGATACGGATCTAAAATTGAATAAACATAATTTGCAACTTATGAATTCGAAGAAGTTAAATTCAAAGATAAATCAAAGTACATAAAATAGAGAGCTTGATAATTTGAGATAAAAAAGAAGAAATTTATTCCATTCCAAAGTTCATCATGATCCAGTGCTATATGGAAATTAGCTACTTATCATGATGGGAGAGTTACATGAAAGGTTGAAGAGAGACATGATTAAAGAAATACTTGCAAATAAAAGCTACACTATGAATTAAAATGCAAGAAATACAGTAAAGAAAATAGAACTAGAGCTCACAAAATCTCCTCCTTAGCTTCTAGAATTACTTGGAATTTATAGGCAAGTTTGTTGGATGGACACGCCCCTAGGTCACGCCCGTGACCTAGGGCATGTCGGGTTCAGAACCGTCATCTTCAAGTATTGGGAACGTTTGCATGAAACTGCCAAAAATCATTAATTAGCAGGTCACGCCCCTAGGTCACGCCCGTGACCTAGGGCATGGATTGTTGGTTGCTGAAAACGGTGGGAAGAAGAAATGGCGGGAATAGCTACAGCCATTGTTGGAAGGGTAACGCCCATGGTCACGCCCGTTGCAAAGGGCATGTCTTGCAAAACCGCCAGGTCTTGAAACTGCTGCATTAACTTGGCACACTAGGATGTCACGGATCGAAGTAACGCCCGTGACTAATATTTCACGCCCGTGTCAAGGCAGAAACTTTAATTCGACGTGGATTGGATGTCTGGATCATCATTAGCGTGTCACGACTGGCTGACACGCCTGGGTTAGCATGGTCACGCCCATGACCATTGGGCGTGTATTTTTAAATGACGTGGCAGTGAGCTCTGGAGCACACGCCGGGGTCACGCCTGGATGTCACACTCGTGACCTAGTGGTCACACCCGTGTCCAGGGTGTGTACTTTGCAATTTTCTCGGCTTTTTCCAGCTTTGTCTCCTGATCAATCCTGTAAACTCCAAATTGAAATTTGCAGCCCAGATTGACCCTAAAATAAGAAATTAGAGAAATTAGATAATAAAATCATAAAATATATTTATAAACTAATTAATTATTAAATAAAAATTATATTAAAATATGGATAAAATTAGAGTTATCAGCACTGATGATAGCCAAAACTCACACTTAGAGAACTTGACATAGAGTCGACTTCTCCTTGGGGTATTCAAAACCAACCTTAAATGATTCACATGATCCTCCTTTAACTAATACTATATCAATATATCAAAAATAAAGATGATCATAAATCGGTCAAAATACTCTCAAAAGGTAATATCCATTTGATCCATGAATACCGATATTGTATTGGTTAACCCAAATGGCACCGCGGTGAACTCATAATGTCCATAGCATATACCTAACGCTGTCTTGGGAATATCACTTTCCCCCATCCTCAACCGATAATAGTCAAACTTCAAATCCAGATTCGAATAGACAATTGATCTAACCAGCTGATCAAACAAATTATCGATTCTTGGAATTAGATACTTGTTCTTCTCTATCAGCTTGTTCAGTTTTCGGTAGTCAATACATATATGCAAGCTTATATCCTTATTTTTCATAAAGTGGATTGGTGCACTCCAAGGTGATAAACTTTGACTTATATAGCCTTACTCAAGCAATTCCTGTAACTGAACCTTCAATTCTGCCATCTCCTTTAATGTTACACGGTATGTTGAGTGTATCACTAGTTTCACACCTGACACCAACTCAATAGTGATGTCGATCTCTTACTGAGGTGGAATTCCAGGGACATCTTCAGGAAACACGTCCGCAATCTCCGACACAATCGGAACGTCACTCAAACTAGACTTTGACTATATAGCCTCCAATAGCGTGAAGAGTAACTTCGCCCCTTTCTGAACCGCCTTGACCACTTGGAGAGAAGACATCAGTATCTTGCTCGATCCTCACATACCAGCAAATTTAGTCTCGTATTTGGTACTCTATTCTAGTGTAACTTTCTTTGAGTTGCAATCAATGATGGCAAGCTACTTCGAGAGCCAGTCCTTGTCAAAGGTCACATCGAACCCACATGTCGGCAGTACAGATGCATTGAATCAAAAGTAATGACTTCCTATCTGCACCTTAACACTACTCATACCGTCCGTACTAATCTCTTGCCCATGAAGTAGCATTATAAACGAAGGCACTTCACTACATTTCAATAATTAGAAAGGGTAAAGAAAGATTTATTGTTGGACAGGTAAGCATTAGAACATAGCCTTATTATCATTGTTGAACACACATACAGTTATTAGCAAGGTATAACATACCAAAGGCTACAACTGCTGCCCGCTACTTCATACTTGAACTGACCTTTCCAAGACCATATGCTCTCAGTTGATTGTACCGGGTGCAGTTACCTTCACTGCCTTCCCTCTCTCCACATATGACGCACCTGTTGTTTTTGTCATATTTTGAGCACCATTGTAACAATCTCGGGTAAGGTTTCCTAACTTGCCACAAGTAAAGCAAACATATGGACCTCACCTTGTCTTTGTTCCTATGACAGCAGAGGAAGTTGACACCGTCAAACTAAACCTCTTCTTCCACTTGCGACAATTAGATTTTGAAAAGTTTGGCACATTGAACTCTTGCTTTTACTTGACTTTTTCCAAGTCCATTTCCTCAGACCTAGCTATCATCACCAAAGCATGAAATCCAATTAACTTTGGACCCACCAGTAGAAGTTTTAAATTATTGTGCAGACCATTATAAAACCTGTTGACCTTAGTCTCCTCATTTTCAAACATAAACTCTGCTTGTTGTCATAGCCCAATGAATTTACACAAATATTCATCAGCTGTGCGTTCTCCCTATTCAAAACACAGGAACTGTTCAGGGCAAGCAACATGCATGACAGAGTACATAAACTATTGATCTGAAGCTCATCTCGCTACTCTCAAGTCAATTTCCATAACTTGCACATGGGTTATTGCAATGGTTTGAGGTTGTACAGGACTCCTTGGTTGGGCATTGATCATCGCATAAACAGCTTCAGTAACCAACTATATCCTTTACGTAGAAGGAGGGAGTGTAGGAACCTCAGCTGGTGGACTACTTTCCACCGAGTGATGGGGCTGATATTGCCCCTATAACAGCCCATTTTTCAGCAGGCAAAGTTTTTGGGGTGACACGGCCTGGGACACGGGAGTGTCCTGCGTTCGACGAAGTGTTTGGGAGGAACAATTGACGAGTGGTCGACAAAATTTGGTCGACGATCGTCGAGTGCTAGGACACGGCCTGTGACACGGGCGTGTTATAGGGTGTGTCAGCGCGGTCGACGAACTTCAGCCCGACGAATTTGAACTAGAGCGTGTCTAGTGCCGTATCATGGGCACACGACATGAGACACCGTCGTGTCACAGGCCGTGTGAGTCTCGGGTGATTTTGAGATTGTGCAGCCTGATGAACACGGCCAAAAACACGGGCATGTCTGAAGGCGTGTCGGGTGACACGGCCCGTGACGCGAGCGTGTCACATGGGCATATCACTGGATTGGATAAGTCGGTTGAGCACCGCTTGAGGCATACGGCCGGGGACACGGGCGTGTCATAGGCCGTGTCAGGAAAAAATTGGGCTTTTATGGCAAAACAGTGGCCGTCCGTTCCTTCAGATGGGATCCAATGGTTGAGCTTCCTCTCTACTTCCTTAAGGCCGTGGATGAGAAGGGAAATCTCATTTTCGCTTTTGGTCTTCTCTTTTTACATTCCTAGTGAGAGAAAGGGAGAGGAATGAGGAGGAGGTGGAAAGGGGCTGGTCACCGGTGCTGCTGCAGTTTTCCGACGAGAGATCCGAGGCTGGCATTGCGGAGGAAAAGCTATTGCGGATCTTCCTAGCCAGTTAAGAGTTCATGGCACAGAAACGGTCTTCAAGGGTAACGACCTTTCTTCCTAGCCATATGAAGGCTTCCTTTTTGTCATACGTATGTGATTCCCCCACCAAAAGGTGGCTGATTTTGGGAATCTTTGGGTTGATTCATGGAATCCCCTTTGTTGGCATATAGATCCGAAAATGGAGTACGGAATAGGCATGCTGTGTGAAGACCTTCTGGACAGGTTGGTCTGGATTGGTGATGTTGCATATACGAACCGGAGAAGTCTCCGTAATAAATGTGTAGTTTAGGAGTCGACGGGTTAGACCTGTGAAAGGAAGTAGCAGGAAGTACTGGAGTGGTAGTCCAGGAAAATACCCGTAAAATGCTTGTGCTGCTTGTGCTATTGGGTTCGACCTGTGAAAGGAAGTAGCAGGAAGTACTGGATTGGAATTCCAGGAAATACCCTTTGTAATGCTTAATGTTCATAGGGAGTCCACCTGTGAAGAGAGTAATAGGAAGTACTGGCGTGGTAGCCAGGAAAGACCCCGGACATTTGTGATATTTGCGGTGTCCACCTGCGAAGAGAGTAGCAGGAAGTACTGGTGTGCCCAGGAAAGACCCGCTAATATTGTGAGAGAATGGGTGTAAGAGTTATGCCCAGGCTTGAATACCAGAACAAGATTGGTGAGACCTACCCGCGCCTTTATTTAGACGCGAGTACGCCGTACTCGGTGATGGCAAGGTGATTTGAGCAACGGGGGGTGAAGGATCCGACCTGCACTATGTCCGTCCGACGTGAGACCAGAAAGTGTGGTATGTTGGAGCGCATAGCAAGAGTCTTAGGCCTATGCGCCGTGATATAATGGGGGGCTATGGGCCAATCCCGGTTCACTAAGACTATAAAACTCCGGCTGCACGCCATGGAGTAAATGCTCAAGTGAGTTGTCATTGGGCTGTGACCCTAATACGGTGGTGGGCAACTGATTTGCTAGTACACCAAGAATGTGCCCTGAGTGCACGGACCGTTGGGCGGGGTGGCTGACGGTTGTGATGGCATGTGTGCGTGAAAGCACATTATATGGTATATATATACATGCTTGTGATATGCTATGCTTGCAGGGAAGATTACCACTGCCCTGAAAAAGGGGTAGGGGTGTTATAATTTGGTCAGCTAAATGCTGACCGTTACCTTTGTTTGCCACCATTGGGTGGATTACCCCTGTACAGGTGCTGAAGAGCCAAGCAAGACAAAAAAGGGTTGATGTCCATGCTGCTTTAGCTGCTGCTGCTATTAGCCCTCGAAGGCTCATTTTGAAATATGTTATGTTTTCTTTTGACGTGGCCAGCCTGCGTGCTAATTTTTTGGCCACTATTTGAAAGCTCTGTAAGACATAAGGCCAACAAATTTTGTGTGTTGTACGACATTCCTATGATGTATAAACTGTGGTGTTTTATATGTTGGACATTCAAGAGAGGAGTTCAAGTGTTATAGGCTTCCTCTAGAATGCAATGTGTTAGGTGCGCTGCGCTACTCTGGTATCACTCCGTCGCTTTATCGTCTGTTTTGTGGTATATGCTTGGGGGCCACGGCCGGACCTTCTAGTATATATTATATGAACAGATGGGGTTGTTACATTTTTGATATGAGAGCTGTCTTGGTCTTTACCTCTCGAAGACGTGGTCGACTTCTTTTATGGGGTGGCGAGCTTGCAAACCATGTTAACATGTTTCAACTCCTGAATGTCCATGATAGAAATGCAAATTTTTGTGTTTGAGGAACCTGCGCGTTCCTATCTTGTTTCTTACTTGTGTAATTTTCCGAATGTAGGCGACGAGTGTCATGGCATGGCAGCAGGAACCCCAACACTCGATGGGAAGCATGACATCAACTTGGTACCAACATCTCCTCCATCGATAGAAATGACTCGACTGATTGCCAATGTGGTTTTTGCAACAATCAAGGCTTACCATGAGGGACAGGTTCAACCCTCTGATCCGGTAATGCATTCCATGCCGGGTTGTGAACTTGAGCAGACGGCAAGGGTAAGTGCCTCATCTTCGTTGGTGAACGTGTGTTTGAGCCAAGGAGAGGACACTGTTGAAGATTATTTTCATGCATTTGTTGCAATGAGACAACAACCCGAGTTTGTGTTTGGAACCGAGGGGATGAAGATCAATCAGTTTTATGATGGGCTACGTCAGGAACTCCGTTTCTTGTTGATGGGTCCTAAGTTCTTGGGATTCCAACCACTGGTGGAGGCAGCTAGACTGTTGGAAATGGACTTGTTGAGAGCCCAGCAGATGCCTGCGACCAGGAAAGTACGCACTCCAAGGGTTGGGAAGTCTGCTCACCATAAGAGGCAAAGACTCGAGAAGCGTACTTGTTATGCTTGTTGTCATGTAGGACACATCGCTCATGACTGTTGGGATGGTGTTCAACAGCCAAAGAAGCAATACAAGTGTTATTCGTGTGGTAAAGCGGGACATAAAGCCCGAGATTGCAGCATTGGCTCGTAGCGGGCAATAAAGGAGAATGAAATGTCGACATAATGATGTACATAAATAATTGGGCTCCTCATGTATGGTTGATTATGCATGTGTTATATATACAGTAAGCCGTTTTGGATGACAGTTCTATGATGGCGTTTATGTTATATAACTACAATACATGGATGTGTGGGATCAACGTGTTTGTACGATAGCCGTGAACACGACTAGATTGTTGGATGTTTTATGCCATGGGGACACTTGTGCCCAACCTTATCAGGAGTCGTTGATGTCTGGTTGAGCAGGAAATCAGAGCGTCTTATATGGAGATGGGAAAAGTAGTGGTGGAGTCCTCTGCGTCCCAAGCGCAATCCTAAGTGTTATGAGTGCGCGATAATTGTATTGCTTGCTTTTGTTTGCATCTTGTGTATGTTGCTTGTGTGTGTTCCGTGTACTATAGGATTTGCGATGATTCAAAACACGCTGACGCAAGCAATGTTTGATACAGATGCTTCGTATTCTTTTTTGTCTAGCTAGTTTCGAGCGCGGCTTGGGATACCTAGTCGTGTGAAGACAGATAGCGTCAGAGTGGTGTTGCCAAAGGGCTGTTGGATGCTTGCGGATCAAGCTTGCGATGTGGCGGTCCAAATAGGAAGTCAGGATTTCAGTTTGACTGCATCTGTATTGCCGATATCGGAATTCGACGTGATATTTGGTATGGATTGGCTTGCGGTGCAGCATGCCATGATTGATTGCCAGTCCAAAGAAATCATGTCGGGCCAGAATACCGAACAGGAGACAAAGTTCGCGGGTATGTGAGGAGTGGGCGGGATGTTGTTGTCTGCACTACAAGTCTTGAAAGCTATTCGGAAGGGTGTGTAGTGCTACTTCGCCCTGATTCAGGCTGTTGAGCCATAGGCCAGTGTGCGTGATGTTCCGATTGTGTCGGAATTTGCAGATGTGTTTCCCAAGGATCTCCCTGGCTACCACCCCAGCGTGAGATTGACTTCATGATCGAGTTAGTGCCAGTGCGAAACCTGTGGACCGCTCGCCATATCGCGTCGTGCTTAAGTAAATGGTAGAGTTGAAAGTCCAACTACAAGAATTGATGGAGCAGGGTTATATACGGTGGCTTGCGGTTATGTATTGATTACCGCGAATGAAATAAGTTGACCGAGAAGAATAAATATCCGATTTCGCGGATTGATGAGCTGTTTGATCAGCTAGTGGGATCGTCCGTCTATCGATGGACTTGAAATCTGGATATTACCAATTGAGGATCAGGGAAGAAGATATTCCCAAAACCACATTTGGAACAAGGTACGGACACTACGAGTTCACGGTCATGCCGTTTGGGCTGTGCAATGCGCCCTCAGTATTTATGGACTTGATGCACCGAATATTCGCGAGTACCTGGATTTGTTCGTGCTAGTGTTCATTGATGATATCGTGGTGTACTCGAGATTGGAAGCCGATCATGAGAAGCATTTGCAGTTGGTGTTTAATACATTGAGGCAGAATCAGCTCTATACAAAGTTCTCGAAGTGCGAGTTTTGGCTATCGTCGGTGGCTTTTCTTGGCCATGTGGTCAGTGGACCAGGCATAGGAGTGGATCCAGCGAAGATAAGGACCATAGAGGAGTGGCCAGTGTTGTCTTCAGTGGCCGAGGTCTGGAGTTTCCTTGGACTAGCAGGCTACTACCGAAGATTTGTTGAAAACTTCTCGCGGATTGCTTTGCCCCTAACCATGTTGACGGGAAAAGAATAGAAGTTAATTTGGTCACCAGAGTGCACGCGAGCTTTTGAAGAACTGAAGATTCGGTTGACCATGGCGCTGGTATTGTCATCGCCATGTGGTACCGATGCATTTGTAATCTACAGTGATGCTTCAGGAAGCGGCTTAGGCTACGTTTTTCGACAAAATGGAAAGGTGATTGCTTATGGCTCACGCTAACTGAAAGTGCACGAGCGGAACTATCCCATCCATGATCTTGAGTTGGCGGCGGTGATCTTTGCACTAAAGCTGTGGCGAGACTTTCTTTATGGTGTGAAGGTGGAGATCTATACAGCTCACAAGATCCTGAAATACATATTGGAGCAGAAAGACTTGGATATGCGACAACGAAGGTGGTTGGAGTCCCTCGGGGACTACACCTTTGAGATTCACTATACTCCCGGGAAGGGGAATGTTGTCGCGGATGCCTTGAGTCGGCGGACTCCGGCAAGAGCAGCTTGGTTGCAGAGGCATGATGAATGTCTCATTCAGGAGCTGGAAGCGTTAAAGATTTCTTGTGTTGACAAGAATTCCATTGCCAATTCATGTTTAAACTGGACGAAGGTGCAATGTGACCTTGCGGACCGAGTTCGACGGGCAACGGAGGTGGATGAAGATCTCCTACGCTATGCAAAAGCTGGGCCAGAAGGAAAGTTCTCCTGGAATGCCAGTCTTTTGCGGAAAGAAGGCCGTTTGTGCGTCCCGAATGTGGGTAAATTGAGGGAAGAATTGCTGTATGAAGCGCATTATAAAATCTACTCAATCCACCCAGGAAGCACGAAAATGTTTAGTGATATGAAAAAGCTATTTTGGTGGCCAGGGCTAAAGAAAGATATTGCTCTTTATGTGGCCAAATGCCAAACCTGTGCTATGGTGAAGGCGGAATGCCAGAAACTGGGCGGTTATTTGAAGTCGTTGTCGATTCCAGAGTGGAACTTTGACGATATTTCTATGGATTTCATGCACGGGTTGTCGAGATCTCAGCAAGGGAACGATTACATCTGGGTGATTGTTGATCGGCTGACAAAAGTGGCACATTTTTTATCGAACACGTGAGATGATTCTGTAGAAATTTTGGCAAAGCTGTACGTGGAACAGATTGTACGGCTCCACGGCATTCCTCGGAGCATCGTGAGTGATCGAGATGGGTGATTCACGTCAAAGGATTGGAGGCTAGTTCACCAGCTATTGGGCACGAAGTTGACTTTCAGTACGGCCTGTCATCCCCAAACGGATGGCCAAACTGAACGAACCAACAGAATGATGGAGGACATGCTCCGAATGTGCGCCCTAGATTTTGGAAAGAGATGGGAAGATCATCTCTACATGGTGGAGTTTGCTTATAATAACTGCTATCAGGCGAGCATTGGGATGGCACCATATGAAGCTCTCTATGGAAGGAAGTGTTGTACTCTCTTGGCTTGGGTAGAAGCGGGCGAAGCTCTCGGTGCTTCGGAAGGCCGTTAAAGATCCAACTTAAGTGATCACGGATGATCGTGTACCGGTGGAGTATTGGCTAACAACGAGAGTTAGACCCATTCATATCGAGGATCGAGCAGAGAAACAGTTGCAGAACAAGATGGTCCGGATGGCTAAAGTCCGATGGGACAAATGCGGCCATGAGGAGCTTACATGAGAGCGAGAGCAGACCATGCGAGCGGAGTTTACCGAGCTATTTTTGTAGTGATTGCATAGTGAAAAGTTTGTTGTAACATAAACGTTTCATGTGATAACTTTTTGGTTGCTGGTTGCCTTCCTGTATACAAATTTCGAGGACGAAATTTCTTGTAGTAGGGGAGGGTTGTAATAGCCCATTTTTCAGCAGGCAAAGTTTTTGGGGTGACACAGCCTGGGACACTGGCGTGTCCCAGGGCGTGTCCTGCGTTCGAGGAAGTGTTCGAGAGGAACAGTCGACGAGTGGTCGACAAAATTTGGTCGACGATCGTCCAGTGCTAGGACACGGCATGTGACACGGGCGTGTCACAGGGCGTGTCAGTGCGGTCGAGAAACTTCAACCAGACGAATTTGAACTAGAGTGTTCCTAGTGCCGTGTCATGGGCATACGACATGAGACACGGGCGTATCACAGGCCGTGTGAGTCTCAGGTGATTTTATTGTGCAGCCTGATGAACACGGCCACAGACACGGGCGTGTCTGAAGGTGTGTTGGTTTACATAGCCTGTGACACGCGCGTGTCACATGGGCGTGTCACTGGATTGGTTAAGTCGGTTGAGCACCGCTTGAGGAACACGACCTGGGACATGGGCGTGTCACAGGCCGTGTAAGGCAAAAATTGGGCTTTTGTGGCAAAATCGTGGCCGTCTGTTCCTTCAGCTGGGATCCAATGGCTGAACTGCCTCCCTGCTTCCTTAAGGCCATGGATGAGAAGGGAAATCTCATTTTTGCTTTTCGTCTTCTCTTTCTACATTCCTATTGAGAGAAACGGAGAGGAAGAAGGAGGAGGAGGAAAGGGGCTGGTCACTGGCACTGTTGCAGTTTTCCGACGAGAGATCCGAGGTCGGCGTTGCGGAGGAAAAGCTATTGCGGATCTTCCTATCAAGTTAAGAGTTCATGTCACATAAACGGTCTTCAAGGGTAACGACCTTTCTTCCTAGCCATGTGAAGGCTTCCTTTTTGGCATACGTATGTGATTCCACCACCAAAAGGTTGCTGATTTTGGGAATCTTTGGTTTGATTCATGGAATCCCCTTTGTTGGCATATAGATTCGGAAATGGAGTACAGAATAGGCATGCTGTGTGAAGTCCATCTGGACAGGTTGGTCTGGATTGGTGATGTTGCATATACGAACCAGAGAAGTCCCCGTGATAAACGCGTAGTTTAGGGGTCGACGGGTTAGACCTGCGAAAGGAAGTAGAAGGAAGTACTGGAGTGGTAGTACAGGAAAATACCCGTAAAATGCTTGTGCTACTTGTGCTATTGGGTTCGACCTGTGAAAGGAAGTAGCAGGAAGTACTGGATGGGAATTCCAGGAAATACCCTTTGTAATGTTTAATGTTCATAGGGAGTCCACCTGTGAAGAGAGTAACAGGAAGTACTGGCGTGGTAGCCAGGAAAGACCCCTGACATTTGTGAAATTTGCAGTGTCCACCTGCGAAGAGAGTAGCAGGAAGTACTGGTGTGCCCAGGAAAGACCCGCTGATGTTGTGAGAGAATGGGTGTAAGAGTTATGCCCAGGCTTGAATGCCAGAACAGGATTGGTGAGACCTACTCGCACCTTTATTTAGTCGCGAGTACGCCGTACTCGGTGATGGCAAGGAGATTTGGGCAACGGGGGGTGGAGGATCCGACCTGCACTATGTCCGTCCAACGTGAGACCAGAAAGTGCGGTCTGTTGGAGCGCATAGCAAGAGTCTTAGGCCTATGCACCATGATACAATGGGGGGCTACGGGCCAATCTCGGTTCACTAAGACTATAAAACTCTGGCTATAAGCCATGGAGTAAATGCTCAAGTGAGTAGTCGTTGGGCTGTGACCCTGATACGGTGGTGGGCAACTGATTTGCCAGTACATCAAGAATGTGCCCTGAGTGCATGGACCGTTGGGCCGGGTGGCTGACGGTCGTGATAACATGTGTGCGTGAAAGCACATTATATGATATATATATATACATACTTGTGATATGCTATGCCTGCAGAGAAGATTACCGTTGCCCCGAAAAAGGGGTAGGATCGTTATAATTTGGTCAGCTGAATGCTGACCGTTGCCTTTGTTTTCCACCGTTGTGTGGATTGTCCCTGTACAGGTGTTGGAGAGCCAAGCGGCATGAAAAAGGGTTGATGTCCATGCTGCTTTAACTGCTGCTGCTGATGTTAGCCCTCGAAGGCTCATTTTGAGATATGTTATGTTTTCTTTTGACGTGGCCGGCCTGCATGTCAATGTTTGGGCCACTCTTTGAAAGCTCTGTAAGGCCATAAGGACAACGAATTATGTGTGTTGCACGACATTCCTATGATGTATAAACTATGGAGTTTTATATGTTGGACATTCAAGAGAAGAGTTTAAGTGTTATAGGCTTCCGCTAAAATGTAATGTGTTAGGTGCGCTGCGCTACTCTGGTATCACTCCATTGCTTCATCGTCTGTTTTGTGGTATATGTTGTGGGGCCCCGGCCGGAACTTCTAGTATATATTATATGAACGGATGGGGTTGTTACAGCCCCACACAACTTGTAGTTACCTATAATCATTAAACACACAATTAAGAGACTAGTCATATTGCAAAGTAGCCATCACAGGAATACATAGGTTCCATAAACATGTGTATTTTCATTCCTAAGTGGACATTAATGGGTTCTTTCATGTTATCGGTAATGCACATATACATGCTCACCACTGCTTAAACGAATTCGAACATGAATTTGAATAAGAATGACCGACACCAGAAGCTGATACCAAATTATAACACCCCCATCTGTCACGTTGAATATAATAGCAGGTCCGTTCAGGGCGCCACCCCATATTCCAATAACAGTCAGTAGAGTTACGTATTGAAATAAAAACATTCATGTATCCTAACTGAGTTACATTCTAGTGGATGAATTTTAATTTCTTAAGAACCCAACACTAGGAATGTTCACTAACCAGCCGAGGAATGATATAAACAAACAGAAACAGTTTGGTCTTAATGGATTAAAATTGTTTCATTTACATATGTGTCTTATATACATCGGCACATAGTCCGGCCTTACATGAAAATAGAAAATATTTCTCACATGGGCCTTCGAGTGATAGCCAACATAGCAAAAAGGGCTTTAGCCCTCTATTTCTCGCTCGGCACTCCAGCACCTGCAAAGGGACAATCCACTAAGACGTGGCAAAACAAAGCAACAGTCAACTTTAGCTGACCAATTTATAACGAACCCACCCCCTTCTTGGGGAGGTAGAATTCCTTCCCTGCAAGAAAGCAGAATGGCAACATATCTATATCTCAATCACCACATAAGTTGGCACATAAAACTGCATGTCTCGTACACTCAAGGCACATTATCAGTATACTGGATATGCAGTCTCCCCAAAATCCTCAGTCCCAGACTGATGTTTCAATTTTGAGAATTCGTTAGTCATGCGTGTAGCCATGAGTCTCTCCCATGACAACAACGATTCCAAGTACCTTATGAATCTTGCCCAAACGGTATAGTGCCTATATATTTCAACCACATCTCGTTGCTCAATTTTTCGTTTGTACTACATATGATGTGGGACAGCTTTCCCTTTCTCTATACCACATGTATAACTGATGTTATGTAATAAATATGGCTCTCATGGCCACTATAGCTGGGCACTCCAGGATCTCAGCTCCACATGCTGCCCACCTTGTCCCCAGGACGTGGGCTTACAAACACAAAATTGCTTACCGGGAGCTACAGCCAATGGAACCACTATCGTCGAGCGGTATTTGATAGAACCACATTACTATCTCAAAACTGGGTGTTTCCTAGATCACGCCTCCATTACAACCTACAGTAAGTTGCACGCCCTAAAATTGAGTAAAACTACACGTTTACCAACAGAGTCTTCTCCGGCATGGAAATCAATCATCACCAATCTAGACCAACCTATCTAGATGGGCTCCACACAACTTGCATATGTCTGTACTTTGATTCCGAACTCTATATTCAATTTATACCAGGGATACAACTGTATTGACCCGCCGGAAGAGTTGCCTCCACTAGTTCATAGAGTATCATCCTTAATATGTTAAAGCAAAGGACTAGCATGTCCAAGGTTTTCAAGAGGAGAATTATTACTCTTGTATATAGCTTAGGTGCCATGAACATGGATTTGATATAGATGGAAGCATTTGCAGCACCTTACTCTCCTCAGATCCAACCTCGAATCGTGAATCCGACCATAAGAACTCCTTCCAAGCTCATCAAGAGGATTGAATCAACCTTCTCCATCCTCTGCTTTACTTATTCTTCTTTCCTAGGGTCCAAGAGACAGTGAGAGAGAGAAAGAGAGTGAAAGAGAAATGAGAATGGCATTCTCACCTCTGACCATTAACACTCACGGGCCAAACCTCAGCTATCTGATCTTAAGGCCAAAAGGGATGGTGGTCATTATATAACTAACCATTATTTTAATTTCACTATCGCCACGCAGTCGTACGCTATCGCTTGGTGATAGCTTAGACAGTGGCCATTTGACCCATTCAATGCCCCATTAATGCTTAATGACCACCTCAACCTCATCCGACACGTGGCATGCTATCGTCAGTGAAAGTAAGGGTTAGATCTGAAATACTCTAGAGGGGGCGGTGAATAGAGTATTTTGGGTTTATAAAACTTTTTCTAATTAACAAATCAGTCCTAAGATAATTCAATCTATCACTGGTGCTGTAAAAATTAAATTAAATACCATAAACACAGCAAACCTAAGCCACACATCACAACAAAAACAAAAGAAAAAGTGTAACCACACAACACAAGAATTTTATAGTACTTCCCCAACCTGGGTACATCCACTCTTCTACCACCCTGGTAGGAATCCACTCAGGTTTTTGATCTGGTGACTGCCACCAATGAGCTTTTGATCAGGTGCTCAAAAACCAATCCTCAAGTCTTTTGATCCGGTGACTTGCAATAAGGAATAACTTTTGAAGGGAGTTAAGAACCATTTATATAGCGGGGGATGAGAGAGTGATTATGTCTTCTCTTTCTCAAATACAACTGAGAAGACTTTAGTGGATCTTGATTTTGACAAAGCTCCCCCTGAGATATAGATTTGTTCAGGAAGGATGGAGCTTTGCTTCAGGGTGAGTAGGCCTTCAATGTTTCAGCTTTGACCAGCAGGTATCCAGGTCCTTCTTGACTGATATAGTAATTGTTGTCCTTTGAAGAATCCTGAGATGAAGACAGAAGAAGATTCTTGATTTAAATGGTTGTTGTTCTTCTTCTTCAGCTTGCTGTTCTTTCTCTGGTCAACGGCTAGGGCTTCTTGTTCTCTGTTACCGTATGATTGCTATTACTCTATTGTGCTCTGTGTGTTCTCCTGAGAAGAAGGAAGAAAACCCTTATTGTTGTCTTGTGTGTGTTTTTGGAAGGAAGAAGAAAAATCCTTTTTATATTTCCTGTGAAATCTTTCTTCTGAATTTTGAATTTCTTCCTTCATTTAATGCTGACGGCCTGGAGAATATTTGTATTGATTGATTTCACCAACTGTCCCATGGAAAAATGACAAGCAATAATCCTGATGAAATCTATAATCAATGATGCGTCTAACGGTAATATTCAGAGAATATTTAGCATTGATTACTCAGGAATTATTATAATAAATTAAGGACGGGGTGGAAAATATCTAAGTCTGGAACTTCACAGAAATCGTTGAGCAGAGAACAGAATTCATCGACCTGGATCTAGAGTTCGTCGAGCTGAGAAGTTAAGTTCGTCGACAAGATAATTGCTGTTCATCGAGCTGAGATCCAAGATCATCGTCCTGAGAGCAGATAACTGCTTTTTCTGGAACCTTGCCAACTCTGTGCATCAAGATCGTCGAGCTGAGATTCTGACTTTGTCGAATAGAGTTCATAGTAATGGTTCTTGGACTTTAGAATATTGATGTATCCAGAAATCGTCGTCCTGAGAACTAGGTTCGTCGACCTGAGAACTGGTTTCTTTGAGATGAGAATTGCTAACTACTACTTGATAAAAGCTTATCAGTATTGTGGTTTAAGTTCGTTGAACTGAGAAGATGAATTCGTCGACTGTAGTATGATTCTGGACTTAGAATACTTCAGTATTTCTTGTATTATAATGTTGAAGTAGATGATCCAGAAATCGTATACCTAAGATCCAAGTTCGTTGAGCTGATATTCTATCTTCGTCGACTGGAGTTTAGTGAGAAGAATTCTGGACTTGGAATGTTGAAGTATAGTGTCCATAGATCGTCGACCTGAGAATCAAGTTCATCGAGCTCAGCTCAGAGAATTGTCTCTGAGTTCGTCGAGCTGAGCATGACTATCGTCGACCTGAGTTTGACGAATGTCGAACTCATTTTCCTGAGTCTTTGAAATTTCTCCAAGTCTTGAGTCTTTTACAGTCTGTTGATGGCTGGTCCATGCAGTGTTGACTCTAAGGACATGGCCTATACTCTAGGACACATACATGACCCTAGCTATACATGTTGGGTCAAACATCCTAGTTTAGTGAACTTAGCCCAAATCCAACTAGGGATCCAACAATCTCCCCCTATTTTGGTAAGGTCACTAATTACAGACTCACAATATTAAAAGCAAGAAAAATATATATGCAAAAATTTTAACATATGCAGCAGATATATATATATACACAGAGAGCTTTGTATGAAGAGTATATACAGGCAGTTTTTAAAAAATAGAGAGATTAGGAATAATTCAAAATGTTCATTTCTTCTTCTTGGGCTCCTTTGGCTTATTCTCCTTAGCTTTGTCACCTGGCTGAGTAAACTTAATTTCCCTGTTAGGATCAGCTGCTTGAGCTTTTGTCATTGTCATGTAAGCAGCTCCAATGACATTTACGGAGGTAGCCCTTGGCACTACAGCTTTAGGGTGCAATTTCATATAATCATCAACATTAAAAAATTTGTTAGCCTTAGCAAACCTATTAAGCTCTTCCTTCCTGTATTTGGACATGGTTGGATATTGAGAAGGATCCTTTCCTTCAGCTTCTGTTTTATTAATCATGGATAGGCCAACCAATTCCTGGAAACTGGCCATCCTAACAGTTACAACTGTCTCAGGATCTTCAAATGATACAGGAGGGAAGACAGGACTCTTTGAGCTTTCAGCTTTCTGATGTTCTGTAATTTGCTGCTGTTGATATTGAGGTTGCTGTTGTTGTTGTTGTTGATGTTGTTGTTGTCTGCCTGATGAATACTGCCTCTGCTAGCTGCTTCCTGAAGAATAGGAGGACCTACCCTGATGTCTCTGATAGGTTTGAAACTGGGTAGTCCTCTAAGTTGAAGAACTTGAAGCACCAGCAGCAGGTGGAGGAGGAGGAGGAGGATCCTTTCTGTATCTTTGAGGAGGTGGGGAATATCTCCTGCTTTTCTTCATTTCTTTCTGTTGATTTTTGGACAGCCGCATCCATGCTGGCATGCTCTTATAAGGTGTGATCTTCTGGAGTATATAGTATGGAGTGTCATTTGCTGGATTTGGTTTTGGAGCAGGAGGTGGAGGAGCTTTCCTCTTCTTAGATACTTTCTTTTTCTTAGGATCATCATCTGAGTCCTCTTCATCATCATCCTCATCATCAGAATCTTGAGGAGTATCATATATGGCATAAATGGTCTTTAGTATTGATTTATCAATGGGCTTTTCAGCCTGAGTAGGAGCTCGAGAAGGAGCAGGAGGAGGAGAACTGCATGGAGCTGGAGCTGGAATAGAAGTGCTATACATAACAGTGCTTTCAGCCACTATTTTATTTTCTTCTTCTATATCTGCCATGATCAGTGCATCAAGATCAAGCATTGGTTAATCATCCATTATGAAGGTAGGAGCAGAACTATCTTTTGGAGGGGATGAAATAATGATGGGATCAGCTCTGGGTGGAGATGGCATGACAGGAGCATCTGAATGGCAAAAGTAGCCTTAAGTTGCATGACAACCTTGGGGCTTATGGGAGAGGTGTAAGGAACTACAGCCAAAGATGGCTGTATGCTATTTTCTGGAAGTTCACTCAAATAAGTTGTATCAAAAACTTTCAACAAATTCAATAGATCAACTATGGGATTTATAATATAATCTCCATCAGTTGTTATTTACTCTGTTACTATATCATCTAAATCCATGTCAGATTCAATAAATTGAATTAAATCAAATAAATATGTATCTGATGTTGCTGCTGCTTCTGCTGCTACTGATGTTGTGTCTACTACTTCTGCTGTTATTAATGCATGTGCTGCTGTTTTTGCTACTGCTTCTTCATTGATTATCTCCCCCTGCCTGGTTTCAGTGTACACTAGAGCCAGGCCACTAACTGAAGAGGGAGGAGCAGAAAGAGCAGATATCTTATCAGCAAGAGAAGATATGGAGGTAGCAAGAGGTGAAATAGCCTCTGATATAATTATTTTGAGGAGGGGAGTAAGAAGTGTAATGAGTGATGGAATAATGGAGGGGTCCAATGACAAAGATGCAGATGGTATGGCAGAAGGTGTTTCAATGGAAACAGAGGGAGGGATGGAAGATGATGGTGGAGGTGGAGCTAAAGCATCTATCATGTGGGCATCTTGAGAGGAAGAAGTATGAGGATGGGAAGTGGGCAGAGTGAAGGAGGGGATGTTGGCCAGATGATGGGGTAATGGAGAGGAAGGTGGGGAGGTAGATGGTGTACCATGGGGAGAGGGAGTGGGAGTGCTGGAGGGAATGTGTGTACCATGTTGGGATTGAGGTGAGGTAGGAAAGTGAATATGAGTTGGGGATGGAGGGACTTGAGATGATGAATGTGTAGGAATGTGGACTGTGGCATGAACTATGGAGGGGAGTTTTTGTACCATATAAGGTTGAGGTGGGATTGCTGGAGGTGAGGGAGGTGGAGGAGGGAGATCTTCAGCAGGGTGGGAAGTGGCTGGAGCAGCCCTGGTACTCTCAGAAGGACTGGTGGAGGAGGAGGAAGACTTGAAGGGCTTGGTGATGCTCCTCTCCCACTTGCCAAATAGGGCACAGGTGAGCCTCTTGGAGGCATTAATAAATATGGTCTGGGAGACCAGTGAGTTAGCAGCCTTTTCCTTCAGGAAGATTCCTAGAATTCTTCCAAAATAAACCTCCTTTTATTGTTCTTTTTCTTAATTAGCTCAAACAAAATCTGAGCCCAGTTTACCTGCTTCTTGTTCACCACAACACACATTACCAGGAATTGGTGCCTGGTTATGTAATCATGAGCATTGTTCTTGCCAAGCAACACCTTGCCCACAATATCTGTTAGGAATTTAAATTCAACAGAGAGATATTTCTTCAGCAGTTTGTTAGGGGTTTCACCAGAATAACCCATCTTACCCATCATTTCATCAAATTCCTCAGTACCGATTTCCAACTCTTCTTCGCCATTAGTTAATACAAAAATGTCGATTAACACTGCAGGAGTAAGGGAGACGACATTACCCAATATAGTTCCGGTCATGGTATTCTCATCGGTGGTGGAAGAAGTGTAGACCCAATCTGTGATCTCTGCGCTAGCTATCTTGATCCTGGTGGATATCAGATTCTTCAACTGCTATTCTTCAAGGAGTTGCACGATGTCCAGAAAGATAGGGTCTGAATGTTGAATAGATTCCAAGTCGACCTCAAATCCTGTGTCGAATTTCATCGCTGCAAGACTTCCTGCTGGAATCGCCATTAGTTCACCTGCAAGAGAAAAACGAAGATCAAGTGCAAGGGAATTGAAAGCATGGGACGGAGATTGAAGAAAACCTAGATATAAGATTTTCCGGAATATGAATCGACAAACTCCATTCCATGAAAAATAAATAATTCTTCAATCTGAGATCGACGAAATAAAGTGTAGTTAAATAATTCGTCTAGCTCAGTCTGAATATTTGAAGACATTTCGTCGAGCTCCGTTCGACGAAAGTTTTCTGAAGTAGATTCATTGATCTCCATTCGACAAAAACATCTTCACTCATAGAGAGTTCGTAGATCTCCATTCAACAAATATCTCAAGAATTTTTCCCAGTTCGTCGAACTCCGTTCGACGAACTTTGAAAAATTCGTCGAGTGTAGATAGAAGTTAAATCAAGGCTTCTCCATTGATCATGCCCAGCTGATTTATAAAGAACAAGTGATTCCTTTCATCCAAGGGTTTGGTGAAAATATCAGCTCTTTGTAAATCAGTGTAGATATAGACAAGTTTGATTTTGTTTTTGTCTACACCCTCTCTAATGAAATGATGTCTAATGTATATATGCTTAGTCCTACTATGATGGACTAGATTCTGTGCTATGGATATAGCACTTGTGTTATCACATAATAGAGTTGAATTATTTAAGTTGAAACCATAGTCAAGGAGTTGATTCTGAATCCACAACATCTGTGAACAGCAACTGCCAGCTACAATGTATTCAGCTTCAGCTGTTGATGTAGACACAGATGATTGTTTCTTGCAGAACCAAGACACTAATCTCATACCAAGGAACTGACAAGTTCCTGAGGTACTTTTCCTATCTACCTTGCATCCATCAAAGTCATCATCTTAATATCCAGTTAAATCAAATTCTGACTCAGTAGGATACCTAAGGCCTAGACTAGGACAACTCTTTATATATCTCAAAATTCTTTTTAGAAAAACTAGGTGAGATTCTTTAGGGTTCACTTGTAACCTAGCACAAAGACATGTGACAAACATTATATCAGGTCTGCTAGCTGTAAGGTATAATAGATACCCAACAATGCCCCTATATAACTTCTAGTCAATAGGTTTCTCATTTGGATCAGAATCTATTACAGCATTAGTGGCCATAGGTGTTTTCTTTGCAGAGGCATCAACCATCCCAAACTTCTTAAGAAGCTCTTTAGCATATTTAGCCTGGGAGATGAAAATGTCATCAGGCAGCTGCTTCACTTAGAGACAAAGGAAGTAGGAGAGCTCACCCATGCTACTCATCTCAAACTTAGAATGCATGAGGTCAGAAAACCTCTTGCATAGTTTAGAGTCAGTAGACCCAAATATGATGTCATTCACATAGATTTGTACTAACAAGATTTTATCCTTATGGTGCTTAGTGAATAATGTTTTATCTACGATGGCTCTAGTGAATTCATGCTCTATCAGAAAGCTAGCTAAGGTCTCATACCAAGCTCTTGGAGCTTGCTTTAGACCATAGAGTGCTTTATGCAATCTAAATACATAAGAAGGATGGGTTGGAGAGATAAAACCTGGAGGTTGTTCGACATAAACCTCTTCTTTTAGTACTCCATTTAGAAAGACACTTTTCACATCCATTTTGTAGACTTTAAACTTCTTGTAGGCAGCATAGGCAAGGAAGATTATGATTGCTTCCAACCTTGCAACTAGTGCAAAAGTTTGATCATAGTCTATGCCTTCTTCTTGCCTATATCCTTGAGCAACAAGCCTAGACTTGTTTCTCACAATTGCACCATGGGCATCAAGCTTGTTTCTATATACTCATTTTGTTCCAATGACTGGGTAGTCTTTGGGTCTTGGAACCAAATCCCAAACTCTACATCTCTCAAACTGATTGAGTTTCTCTTGCATTGCAATGATCTAGTGGGGATCTTGCTCATCATCTTTTATGGATTGAGGTTCAACTTGAGAGAGAATACAGGCATGCATCACATCTTGGTTGTGTTGATGCCTTGTCTATACACCTACTGTTATGTCTCCAATCACCTGGGATCTAGGGTGATCCCTTAGTATGACAAGATCAGTGAGTGGAGTTGGTTCAGCAACAACATTTGGATTTAATTCCTCATGTGGAATTATGTTTGCTGTTGAATGAGGTTCAGCCTCTTCCAAAGACTCATCTTCACTGTCTTCAACAACTTGTGGAGGATAGGGTGCTATAGCTTCTTATGGGAGGTTTAATTCACCCATTTTCTCACATAAGTGAGGTACCTACAAAGGGTTACTGGTAGAAATCTCTTTCTCCTTATAAGACATGTTTGTTTCATCAAAGGTAACATGAATTGATTCTTCAATTTTTAAAATAGATTTGTTAAACACCCTATAAGCTTTGCTTACTTGAGAATATTGTAGAAAAATTCCCTCTTCAGCCTTAGCTTCAAACTTTTTAATGTATTTCTTGTTATTATTATGTATATAACATATACATCCAAATATTTTAAAATAGGTGATTTTAGGTTTCTTCCCTTTAAGTAACTCATAGGGAGTCCTATTCTTAAGTTTATGTATCAAACTTCTGTTCAGTACATAATTTGTTGTGCTTACAGCCTCTGCCCAAAAGGATAGTAGCATATAAGCATCTGCAAGTAATGTGCCTGCAGCTTCAATCAGGATTCCATTCTTCCTTTCTGCTATCCCATTTTGTTAGGGAGTTCTAGGAGCTGAGAAGCAGTGCCTGATACCTTCCTTATCACAAAACTCATGCATAAGAAGAGACTCAAACTCTGTACCATGATCACTTCTGATCAATGCAACATGTGTAGAGTACTCAATATGTATGGTCCTGAGAAAATCTGTAAGAACCTTAAAGGTATCTGACTTAAATCTCAGAAAGAACACCCAAGTGAATCTTGAGAAGTCATCTACAATGATTAGAGTATAGGATTTCCCTCCTAAGCTTTGTACAGCAATGAGTCCAAATAGATCCATGTGTATCAAGTACAAGATTCTAGGTGAATCACTTTTATTAATTAATTTAAAACTAGATTTATTTTTCTTGCCTAGCTGACAAGCCCTACAAAGGACTTCCTTCTTGTAGGGAATAAAAGGTAAGCCTCTTACAAGGCTGTCTTTAGATAGCCTAGCAATATTTTTCATGTTTACATGTCCTAGTCTTTTATGTCATAATTCATTTTGATTGCAAACAATATTAAGCAAACAAATATCTAAATTGGCAGAAGAAAATCAACTAAGTGTATGTTTCCTTATTTATTTCCAATTAAAACTTTTTGTTTTTCTTTATTAGAAATAATACATGATGTAGAGTTAAAGTGTACCTGATAACCTTCATCACATAATTGGCTGATAGAGATGAGGTTATGTTTGAGTCCTTTTACATAAGTCGCCTTCTTGAATGTGACTGCTCTAATCCTTACTTCTCCATAGCCTTCAGACTGGCCACACTTTGAATCACCAAAGATTACCTTTGGTCCCATCTTGGAATTGTAATTGTGTAAGTTGTCCTTGCTGCCAGTCATGTGCTTGGAGCAACCACTGTCCAGATACCATAGTTGATTAACAACTGGGCAGCTCTTCACCTGCAGAGAAAATAATTAATTATTCTTGACCCAGGTTACCTTGGGTCCTTTATTTTGCTGATAGGAAAAACTTGAAATCACAGAATATTCAGGTTGTGATTTATATCCTAATGGGTGATATCTTCTAGGTGGAATTATCCAATCAGCAAGTGGGTTAAATGGTTTTCTAGTTTGATTAGAGTTGTTATCATAATTATGATTTTTACTAAGTCTAACTGGGTTCAACGAATAGTTGTGAGTTCGTCAACAAGAGTTTGACGAAACGGGATGAGATCATCGATCTCTGCTTAGAGAATGAACATAGTCATTTTCTGTGCCCCAAGTTCGTCGAAACTCTGCTCGACGAACCATACACAGTTCGTCGATCGCAGTAAGATGAATGATTATTATATAGATTTGCGTTCAGAGTTCGTCGACTTGAGTTTGACGAACTTGCTACATTTTGTCGATCTGAGTTCGACGAAATCTGCTAAACTTTGTTTTTGTCTAAGGTTTTCTGATTTTGATTTTTCTTGTTTTTATGTGTGATTTCTGTTTGATTGTTGTTCATTACTTCTTTATTCTTAGCTGACACAAATTTAATGGGGGTTGATAATATGTTCTTCTTGAGAATGGGGGGTAAACTTGATGATGCACCCAAGCCCAGTTTGCCATTTAGTCTAGCATTGACTGTGCTTGTGATGTCCATCAGCTTAAGGCTTCTCCCATTGAGAGATTCCTCAAGTTGTTTGACCTCACATAGCTCTATTTTTAAAGCAATTATTTGTTCATTAGTTAGTGTAAGTTCATCTTTCAGCTTAGTGTTTTCAGAAATTATATTTCTTGATTAGCTAGTCTTTCCCTAAGTGTTTTGATTTCCTTTTCAGAGTTTATTAAATCAATACACATGGTTTTAAATTCAAATTTGAAAGCATCAGAATTATAGTCAAAAGATAAAAGTACCTGATCAGCTTCTATTTTTGAAGCTTCTTCATTTTCAAATGCATCTTCTTCATCTGATTGACTTCTGGAGGCATCAATGGCCATGAGGCAGACTTCTTTGTCCCTTGCCTCTTCTTCATCTTCACTGGAGCTGGAAGATGTGGACTCATCCCCAGTTTCACTCCAGGATTCAGCTACAAAGCCATTCTCCTTCTTCTTGTATTTGCTGGAGGAAGGTATTGAACTTTGTTGTCTTCTTGTATCCTTCTCTCTTCTATTTTCTTTCTTCTGATTCTCTGGACACTCTGAGATGAAGTGTCCAAGTTTCCTGCAGCCAAAACACAGTACCTCTTTAGTAGGGGTTTTGTCATAACTTGGCTTGTCATCCTGCCTGGATGATTTCTTCCTGAAGTCTTTCCTTGCGATTTTATAAAATCTTTTGGCAAGCAGACTCATCAACTCTTCATTGACTGTTGAGGCTTCAGATTCTTCAACAGCCTTAAATGTCAGGTTGTTTTCCTTCCTGGCTAGTGGAGGTATCCTTTGCTCTACTGCTTCTCTGGATTTAATGAGCTGCTCATAGGACTTGAGCTTTCCTAAAAGAGATTCATTGGAAATATCATTTAAGCTTCTGGCCTCCTTGATTAGCCAGATCCTTGAATCCCATGAGCTTTGGAAGCACATAATGATTTTATCATTCACCTCAGTGAGGGTGATGTCCTTGTCCAAGGTCTTCATCTCATTGATGATTGAGCTCAGCCTGTTGTACATATCTGCTACAGATTCTGCTTCCTCCTTCTTGAAGTTCTCATATTGTGATATGAGATTGGATCTTCTGTCTTTTCTTTCATCAGCAGATCCAGCAACCATTTGCTTAAGAGAGTCCCAAATGGCCTTAGCTAATGTGCATTCTGATACTTTTTGGAAAATGTCATCTGACATTGTTTGGGCCAGAATGTTCATGGCCTTGGCATCAACAACCTTGGCTTTCTTTTGTGCTTCAGTCCACTCAGGTGGTGGAACTGTATTGGTGCTTGAAGCTGCTGTAGATGTAGAGGTTGTTGCTTGAGGAGGACCTGTCAAAATGGAAATGTAGATGTCCTCATCAATTGAATTCATATATAATTTGATTCTTGCCTTCCAGATGGCAAACCTATTTAGGTTACACACTGGAGGTCTGGTGCTTGCATAGTGTTTGTTCTGTGCCATGCTGTGAATATAAACTTAATAGAAGTAAAGGTCAGATCTAACACAGGATATTTTGGTTCAAGGGGTTAACTTGTACAACCAAAGGAAACTTGCTCTGATACAAATTGAAAGTAAGGGTTAGATCTGAAATACTCTAGAGGGGATGAATAGAGTATTTAGGGTTTATAAAACTTTTTGCTAATTAACAAATCAGTCCTAAGATAATTCAATCTATCACTGGTGCTGCAGAAATTAAATTAAATACCACAAATACAGCAAACATAAGCCTCACAGCCACATCAAGAACAAAAGAAAAAGTGCAACCAGACAACACAAGAATTTTATAGTGGTTCCCCAACCTGGGTACATCCACTCTTCTATCACCCTGGTAGGAATCCACTCAGGTTTTTGATCTGGTGACTGCCACCAATGAGATTTTGATCAGGTGCTCAAAAACCAATCCTCAAGTCTTTTGATCAGGTGACTTGCAACCAGGAATGGTGTTTGAAGGGAGTTAAGAACCTTTTATACAGTGGGGGATGAGAGAGTGATTATGTCTTCCCTTTCTCAAATACAATTGAAAAGATTTTAGTGGATCTTGATTTTGACAAAGCTCGCCCTGAGATATAGATTTGTTCAGGAAGGATGGTGCTTTGCTTCAGGGTGAGTAGGCCTTCAATATTTCAGCCTTGACCAGCAGGTATCCAGGTGCTTCTTGACTGATATAGTAATTTGTTGTCCTTTGAATAATCCTGGGATGAAGACAGAAGAAGACTCTTGATTTAAATGGTTGTTCTTCTTCTTCTTCAGCTTGTTGTTCTTTCTCTAGTTAAGGGCTATGGCTTCTTGTTCTCTGTTACTGTATGATTGTTGTTACTCTATTGTGCTCTGCGTGTTCTCTTGAGAAGAAGGAATAAAACCCTTATTGATGTCTTGTTTGTGTTTTTGGAAGGAAGAAGAAAAATCCTTTTTATATTTCCTGTGAAATCTTTCTTCTGAATTTTGAACTTCTTCCTTCATTTAATGCTGACGGCCTGGAGAATATTTGCATTGACTGATTTCCCCAACTGTCCCATGGAAAAATGGCAAGCAATAATCATGATGAAATCCATAATCAATGCTGCATTTAACGGTAATATTCAGAGAATATTTAGCATTGATTACTCAGGAATTATTAAAATAAATTAAGGACAGGGAGGAAAATATCTATGTCTGGAACTTCACAGAAATCATTGAGCAGAGAATAGAATTCGTCGACCTGGATCCAGATTTCGTTGAGCTGAGAAGTTAAGTTCATCGACCAGATAATTGCTGTTTGTCGAGCTGAGATCCAAGATCGTTGACCTGAGAGCAGATAACTTCTTTTTTTGGAACCTTGCCAACTCTGTGCATCAAGATCGTCGACCTGAGATTCTAACTTCGTCGACTAGAGTTCAGAGTAATGGTTCTTGGACTTTAGAATATTGATATAGCCAGAAATCGTCGTCCTGAGAACTATGTTCGTCGACTTGAGAACTGGTTTCTTCGAGCTGAGAACTGCTAACTGCTACTTGATAAAAGCTTGTCAGGATTGTGGTCTAAGTTCGTCGAACTAATAAGATGAATTTGTCGACTGGAGTATGATTCTAGACTTAGAATACTTCAGTGTTTCTGGTTTTATAATGTTGAAGTAGGTGATCCAGAAATCGTCGACTTAAGATCCAAGTTCGTCGAATTGATATTCTAACTTCGTCGACTGGAGTTTAGTGAGAAGAATTCTTGACTTGGAATGTAGTGTACATAGATCGTCGACCTGAGAATCAAGTTCGTCGAGCTCAGCTCAGAGAATTGTCTCTGAGTTCGTCGAGCTGAGCACGACTATCATCGACCTGAGTTCGACGAACATCGAACTCATTTTCCTGAGTCTTTGAAATTTCACCAAATCTTGAGTCTTTTGCATTCTGTTGATGGCTGGTCCATGCAGTGTTGACTCTAAGTACATGGCCTATACTCTAGGATACAGACATGACCTGAGCTATACATGTTGGGTCAAACATCCTAGTTTACTGAACCTAGCCCAAATCCAACTAGGGATCCAACAGCTAGCGGTATCGCTATCATCGGACGGTACCAACTCAACGCCTCTGGTTATCAATACAAACAACTCGATGCCACTGGTTGTTCTTGACGTCATCAACTAGACTCATATTACTCGATGCCTGTTACTCGACGCCTTCTACCCCTAGCAGTACCTAGCTATCGTCCTGTGGTAGCATCCAGTTTCTAGAAAATTTGTTATTTTCAAACATGAGAAACCTAGGTTGTTACACTCCGATATTAGGGTAAGTGTTAGTATTATCCCCTCTAGTTTCGCTCAAAAGCTTAATTTAGGAGAACTTGTATCTACTAATTTCACCTTAAAATTTGTCGAACAATCAGTAGCAACCCTTATGGGGGTAAATCACAACTTTTCGGTGAAAATTTGCGAGATTATTTTACAAGTAGATTTCTTTATTCTTGATATGGATGAGGATGATAGGAAATGCGTTATCCTTGGATATCCAATTTTGGCCACCACATGAACTATTTTCGATGTAGGTGAAGTTACTCTTCTCCTCCGGCTGGAATATCAAAATATTTTTATTAATGCGACAACCAAAGCCACCTCAAAATTTCCAAGTCCCTTATTATTGTATGATGATAAATTAAAAACGAGGTAGTGAGGAGCAACGTTATGGTCGTGCTCACAGATTATAACCAAAGTTCTCTTGGGAGGCACCCCAAGCTTATCTTCGTTACTTTCTAAAAAAATCTAGAAAATCGATAGAAAAAAAGAACAAATTCAAAATTTATGTTGTTTCTCTTGTTGTTCAATTAAGTGTTTACTGGTTTGAAGGCGATTCAACGGACGATAGTTGGATGGACGCGTCGGTCCAAAGTTCATTCAAAGCTTCAGGTTGGTAAATTTTAGTTTTCCTGCAAAGTTTGCCCTCTTATTTTTCTGAAAAAAATATTATTTTTTCTTAAGACGCCTTTGTCACGTGCATGACCTTCATTGGACATGGGCATGACCCGAGGTCGTTTATGTCTTCAGTTCAAGTTCAGGATGTCAATATCGGATAAGATTATTTCTATGTCTTTCGTCCTTGACACTGGAGTGACCTTCATTGGTCACGGGTGTGACAAAGGCCAGTTCGTAATGAATACAGTTTTTAAATTTTCACGGCCCCATGTCACGGGCGTGACCCATAGGCGTGTGCCCCTAACGGATAGTTTGACTTCAAAACGCCATATCACGAGAACCGTGCCTAATTAACCAAATTTATGTTACACATCTCTAGGTAATGGGCGTGACTCGAGGGCGTGACCCGTAGAATCTTTCTTTAAATAGTATTTTCTTATCTTTTCTTTACACCACTTCAAAAATCTGCAACCTGCCCAAAATATTTCTCCTTTCTTCTTCGTTCTAGCCATCTCTTTTCATCATGTGTCGATCTCGTTCTGCCGCCTCTTCTTCCACGCTGTCGTCTAATGAGTCTGAATCCATGTTTTCCTACTGAAATCTTACGTACCAAAAGCTTAGCAACTATTAAAATCTGAAACCTTTTGGTCTCTTCCATATTCTCGATTAGTGAATACTTGCAGCTTTTGGCGTTGCCAATCGCATTCAAGAATTTCTCTCCACCTCGGGTGGAGCGCCTTCTTTGTCATTGTCGAACCTGCATTTCTTGAGCTTTTAGTCGAATTTCTCTCTTCCCTCAAACTTCGGGAAACTCACACAGAAACGTTGTTGACTTTCTACTTGGGAAGTGTCCAACACTGGTTATTGTTTCGCAAGTTCAATGATTTGATGGTATTTGTTGGATCGGGTGACCAACCTTACAGATAGGGGTGAATAAGGTCTGCGGATTTATTTAAAATTTAAAATTAGTTTTATCCAGGAAAACTAGTTCTGGATGGTACCGTGGGGTGCTAGCTGGCTAGCGCGCGGCGGTAGGTCACAGAACTCATTTTCTTGTATAAACTTCATCTTAGAGACGCATAGACCCTTTAGAGATCTACCAGTACACAATCACAAAATTACAATAAGAATGAAGAACGGATAATAATTTTATTCAACTGAAATGAAAGGGGTTTACAGTTACAAACAACTAGATCTCCATGATGCCGAAGATCGAAGGCGGTGAAATAAAAACTTCTTTTTATTTTCTACACTGACCCACTACTCGGACCGGCTGGATCTCTCCCTTTCCATCCTCGGAAAGGTCTTCGACCCTGCTCTTCACCTTCCTTCACGGTAGTGTTTTAGAGCCCCATTAGATCCCCTAATCTAGACGTCCGTTCTCCGGGATGATTTCTCATGGAATCCTTCTCGGATTCCAACGACATTCACCGGTCGATTTTCCTCACCCACAAAACAGATAGAAAAGAGAAAAATACAATAAGAGATTAAAGAAGATTTAAAGTGATTCTCCCTCAAGACGATTCCTCTGTTGAGAGGTGCATGACCGGTGCTAAAGATCTTCATTCTATCGTAATTGATCAACTCTTGGTCATTGTAGTCCTTTGCTCGCCAGAGATCTTTGTTCGCGAACGAGAGGAAGGCAGCTTTCTCTCCCTTTGATGAAAACAGTGGAACATTGCTCTAAGATGGCACGCGAACCGTAGAATTAGAATATGTCTCTCGTTTTGTCTCTAGGAAAAGAGGCGTTCTTTTATATATCATGAGAAAATAAGCTACCGTCGACGGTAGAGCTAGCGCCTGGCGGTAGGTCAATACGTGTTGATGTGATAGCTATCAAGCTGATTTGGAAAAATAACTGAAATAATAGTTTTTTCATTTTTTCGAGCAATCGCGACACCGTACACATCTATCGTTTGGCATTAACATGTTGACTCGATGATCAAAAAGAGATCTAGCCTGTCGCGGTAAGGTTAGCACCATGTGGTAGGTCACATAATGCTTGTCCTGAATTAATTCTAGAAGCATGTGCAGGCGCTAGCGCCAGAGCTCTACGATAGGGTCTAGACTTGATTTCTCGTTCTTTTGTACCTATAAACCTGCACACTATACCCAAACCTCATATGATCAAATACAACATGGGATTTGATATTTTCATACTAAAGAGATGCAAAACATAGGCTCCAACAAACTCCCCTTTTTGATAGCTTTTGGGTCTAGACAACTGAAGCCCCATGAGAGGAATTACCCCGTCCATGACTTAGAGTTGGCGGCGGTAATTTTTGCGTTGAAAATATGGCGGCATTATGTTTATGGTGCAAAGGTGGAGATCTTCACGGATCACAAAAGCCTGAAGTATCTATAGGATCAAAAGGACTTGAACATGCGACAACGCAGGTGGGTTGAGTTTCTTGGAGACTACGAGGTGGCGATTCAGTACACGACAGTTAAAGCCAATGTGGTGGCGGATGCCTTGAGTAGGAAGTACTCGTGGCAAGGGAATTGGATCGAAGCTCATGATGAGCGATTTGTACGGGAGTGGGAGTCCCTTGGTTTGGAATGCGTTGCAAGAGGCGAGTCCAGCGTGGCTCGGTTGAACTGGATTGAAGTGCAGAACGACTTGACCGATCGCATTCAGGAAGCGACTCGGTTGGATGTGGAGTTTCAACCATTTGTGTTGGAGGCTCAAACGGGCGAGAGCAGCGCCTGGGAGATGATGGATGGGATTCTGAGGAAGGACGGAAGGGTTTGTATACCGCAGTTCGGCAAACTCCGTGAGGAGTTGATGTTTGAGGCTCACTTCACAAACTACTCCATTCACCCGGGCAGTACAAAGATATACTTGGATATGAAGAAATCCTTTTGGTGGCCGGGGCTGAAGCGGGACGTAGCTTTGTACGTGAATCGTTGCCAAACTTGTGCCTTGGTGAAGGCCGAATGTCAGAAGCCGGGCGGGTTCCTGAAGCCCCTTCCAATCCCTGAATGGAAATTTGATGACATCTCCATGGAAAGAGGACAGCGTGGAGAAGCTGGTGGAGTTGTATGTTCGCAACATTGTGCGACTGCATGGGATTCCAAAGAGTATAGTCAGCGATCGAGATGGACGGTTTACGTCCAAGGACTGGAGACTAGTTCAAAAGAGTTTGGGCACGAAGCTAAAGTTCAGTACGGCGTTCCATCCTCAAACTGATGGGAAAACAGAAAGAACAAACCGTACTATGGAGGATATGCTGAGAATGTGCGTTCTTGACTTCGGAAAGAAGTGGGAGGATCACCTCTTCATGGTGGAATTCACGTAGAACAACAGTTTTCAAGCGAGTATAAAAATGGCGCCATATGAAGCTTTGTATGGGAGGCGGTGTCGAACACCAATGTCTTGGGCAGAGGCGGGAGACACCAAAATTTTGGGAAAGGAGGTGGTAGTTGAAGCTTGTGAGATGGTACGGACCATACAAGAGTGTATGAAGGTGGCGCAAGACCGTCAAGCAAAATACTTTAATGCTCGTCACCGGAAGTTGGAGTTTGTGGTAGGTGATTGGGTCTATTTGAAGATCAAACCGTTCAAAGGTGTCTCACGGATTCGCCGACTCAAGAAGTTGAGTCCAAGGTTTTTGGGCCCTTTTGAAATTGTTGAACGAGTGGGAGAAGCAGCCTATCGGTTGGCGTTGTCCGCGGAGCTGAGTGGATTGCATGACGTCTTCCACGTCTCCGTTTTGAGGAAAGCCTTGGTGGAGGCTAGTGTGGTGATTGAGCCGGCATCGGTGCCGATTGAGGAAGGCTTGAGGACGCGAGTCCTTCCAATTGCTTTAGAGGATTCAGAGACTCGGTAGTTGCGGAATAAAGAAGTTAAACTCGTGAAAGTCCAATGGGACAACTGCGATCGAGAGGAGCTCTCTTGGGAGCGAGAACAAGCCATGCTAGAAGATTATCCAGAACACTTCATTTCAGGTTCAAGTTAAGTTTTTGTACCCTTGTGTTTTGTAATTTCGGGACGAAATTCTGTTAAGTGGGGGAGAGTTGTAACACCCCAGTTTTGAAAGAGGGTCGATTTGCGTTTCTGGAATTTTTTTGGTTTCTGGCAGGGGGCACACGGCCTGCGACAAGGGCGTCTCACAGGGCGTGTCGAGCCGTGTTGACACTCGGCCCGGGGTGTCGACACTTTCGCTCGACAATGTGTCGAGACTAGGGCACACGGCCTGCGATACAGGCATGTCGCAGGGCGTGTCGAGCCCGTGTCGACACTCGGCCCGGGGTGTCGACACTTTCGCTCGACAATGTGTCGAGACAAGGCACACGACCTAGGACACGGGCGTGTCCAAGGCCATGTGGGTCTGTCGACGATCTTCAGTCGACGATGTTCACTCGACGAGTGTCGAGTGTTGAGTGTCGAGACTGGGGCACACGGCCTGTGACACGGGCGTGTCACAGGGCGTGTCCCGCTTGGTCGACGATCTTCGCTCGACATTTTTCCGCGGTGTCGACACAAAGGATGTCGACGAGTGTCGAGACTTGGCACACGGCTTGGGACACGGGCGTGTCCCAGGCCGTGTCACTTCTCGGGTTGGTTTCGGGGCCGTGTCGATGGAGGCACACGACCAACCACACGGCCGTGTCATTGGGGACACGGGCGTGTCGGATCGAACACGGGCGTGTCGGATGCCCGTGTGCTGTTCCAGGCGCGTCGATTTGAGATTGTGAATGAGGCACACGGCCCAGGACACGGGCGTGTGCCAGGCCGTGTTTGGCCCATGTCTTTTATTTTTCTGTCGGATCGTGGCCTTTTCTTTCCCTGGTTTTAGGATCTGATGGTTCAGATCATTTCTTTAGGAGTTAAGTTCGAGAATAGGGTTGAAAACCCTCATTCTTCTCCAAGCATTCTCTTACTAAAGATCTAGAGAAAAGTGTGAACAAGGAAGAAGGAGAAGGAGAGTTTGGGCTGTAGGAGAGGTTGCGGTGCTCCAAATCGCGAGCCGAGTCCATATCCGTGGAGGTTAGATCATTGTGAAGGCTTTCATCCGGCTATTTTGCCATGGCAAGGAAGAGGAGTCGGAAGGTAACGACACTTCTCCTCTTGGTCTTAGGATGCATGTTTTTAGCATCTTTTCTTTCTAGCTTTTGGGCACCAAACTCTCAAATAAGAGGGGTTTTGGTTTGCCAAGGTTCAAGAGGAACCTCCGGGTTGATTGAGTCCGTCCCCGGCATGATTTGCATTAGAGATCCACTCCGTTAGTGGATTAGGCATGGTTGGTGAAGCCGTAGTCGCGACCGTTAGTCCGACTCGGTGATGTTGCATACGAACATTAAGGATTCGTAGAGTTTCCGTTGCGGCAAGACGCCGTTTGTGATGTGGTGATGTTTTCCCCCTTTTTCTCGAGTGAGTACGTGTAGTTGGAACCGGGCAAGGTTAGCTCCTCGTGGCGGTAGATGTTTTCCTTGGTGGACAAGGTTAGCTCCGCATGAGTTGGAGATGGTTTCCTTGGTGCGCGGGAACGCTGCAGTACAAATGAGGGACTAGGGTGGTTTTGTCTTGGTTTGTGTTGTGCCAAGGCGTGGCTATGTCTCCGTGGTCGGCTGGCTATCCCGTGATGTTCACGTCATGTGCGGAGAGTGTCCCGGCGAGACTAGTCCCCTTTTGTGAGACTGACAAGAATGCCAAGCATGGGGACAAGCCCGGGCAATGAGGCCATGAGCGGGTGGGGTCCGGCAAGGCTTCTTAGAATCGGTCAGTTTTGTGTTTGTTGGAATCCTGACATGAGACGTCAGAGCTTTTAGGCAAGCCCGGGGCTAAGACCTTGAGCGGGTGGGGCCTTGACAAGAGTTCCATGAGGTGGCCTGTGAGCCGTTGGGGGAAATGGTGACCCCCCCTTTTTTGCGGCTTTATGCCAGTGGGGAATCGATGAGTACCCATATGATGTGATGATGTGCTAGATGCATACGAGTTAGGGTGCCTTGGGTGAAACCCAGGTTATTGCATACATGATTGCATAAGTAGGCCCTTTTATTATATGCTCAACCAGTAGAGAACATGTATGATGTGTGTGACATCCAAGCCTGTTTCTGTAGTTGCTTTTCTTGCTTATGATTATTGCATACGAAGTGCTAACTTGCAGGTTGGAGTGGTACCCCGGGGTCCGTTAGGGGCGGGCGGGAGGAGATGTGTTGTTACACAGTTTGAGGTCAGCCTTTGCTGACACACGTTACTAATAAATTTTACAGGGCAAGGATCGCATGTAGGAGCTAGCTCGCCGGCCTGAAAGGCCTAAGCCTCATGGAGTGCTTTTTTTTGTAGCTCTACTTATGTGATGTTGTATGTTTGAGACTCATGTTTTCCGGCTTGCATGACGAGGTAGAATAGGAGTGATAAGCACATTCATGATTGATGTATTATTTGATTTTGGACACTTGTTGTAAGGCCATAAGGCCATTTGTTTTACTCTTCTTGTGGTGGATAAATTCTTGTCTTGCTTGTGTTTCCGCTGTGTTGTGCAAAGTGTTTTGGTTGTGGGTAGCTATATCAACTTTTAATACTAAAGTTGTGGCGTCCGTATGTTGTGGGGCCCCGGCCGGACCCATATTATACGTTCATTACAGGGGAGGTGTTAAACTATGAGAGTCCTATTTTTCCTCTCAGCAATTCCATTTTGTTGGGGTGTTCTAGGAGAGGAAAATTCTTGATGAATCCCTAGCTCTTCACAGAACATTGTCATGTACTCAGACTAAAACTCAGTGCCATGATCACTTCTGATTTTGACCACAGTGCTATTGAATTCATTCTGAATTTGCTTGACAAATGTCTGAAAGACATCAGGGGTTTCAGATTTATTCCTTAGAAATAACACCCTAGTAAATCTGGAAAAGTCATCAATAACCACAAGAGTGTGGACTTTACAACCTAGACTTTGAATTTGCATATGACCAAACAGATCTATATGCAAGAGGTATAAGCAACTCACTGAGTCTTTGGTGCCAATGCTCTTGAGGGAATTCTCAGTGTGTTTGCCCTTTTGGCATGCAGAGAATATACACTCCTTAGTGCATATAGACTTTTGCCCATTCCTAACTAGCTCATTACTGAACAGCTTGCCTATGGTCCTATAATTTAGATGGGCTAGCAACTTGTGCCACTGGACATAGGAAGAGGCTTTCTCATCTGCAAGTAGGCATACATGGGAGTCTTTGCTGGACCATAAGAAATCTAAACAATACACATTTCCACTCCTAGTGCATGTTAAGATGACCTCTTGGTCACTTAACCTCCTAATTTGACACTCATACTTGTGGAATACTATATCATAGCCAAGATCACAGAGTCAGCTAATGCTTATCAGGTTGTGTTGCAACCCTTCCACATAGGCTACTCTAGTGATAGTGACTATGTCATTAGAGATCTTAACATAACCTCTAGTCACATAATTTTCTGACCCACCAAAGATAACCTTTGGTCCATTCTTTACTGGAGCATAACCCTTCAGCATGCTCCTTGTTCCAGTCATGTTCCTGGAACATCCACTGTCTAAGTACCATATAGGGGTATGAGAACTTGGACTAACCTGCAAAACATAAATCAGTTAACCTTAAGACCACAATTTTTATTGGTTCCTTGGTGCATGTTTGGCTGAAAATAATTCTGCCTGCCTGCAACTTTTCTGACATGCAAGCTGACATTTGCTCTCTGTACACTATGATTGTGCCACAAATCACTAGCAAAGTGTCCTACCTTGCCACAACACCAACACTCATGTATGTTGTACCTTCTTTTTGGAGCAGGTCTAGTGGCTATGCTAACGACAGCTCTGGGTCTAGAAGGAGTAGCAATAGTCTTATTCCATGGTTTTATGGCCCTAGTCTTACAAGTGGTGGGTCTGGAAGTAGATGTGCAGGGGATATCTTGAGCCCTTCTAGCAGTAGCTTTCTTTCCAGAAAACATACTATTGATGGCCTCAAAGATACCCAGGTCTAGTCTACTGACAGCCTTGCCCTTTGTCTTAGAGTGGGCTGGAGGAATTGGGGAACAGTCGACAGCTTTATCGTTGACTGAAGGGGCTGTTGCACCAAACACAAATTATCCAGGATGGGCCATTTGTATTTTCTCATAGGAACTTGCACCTTTGTTGTAACTACCACCATACTGTGGAACATATTTGTTCAAACAAGATGGTCTAGCATGATTTGAGAGACCATAAATACTCGCATAGTCATGGCTGTTAGAGGGAAATTGCACTCTATTATATTTCATAGGAGGCTTAGAGGCTAGTGGCTCCACTTGAGCTTTGCCCTTTTCCTTGGTATTAGCAGCTCTTATCCTTCCCTCGAATCCCAACCATTTCTTTTCCTTTTGGGAGGAGAATGAGTCTATCAAGGGCAACACTGTGCTAGGCTTGGAGTAGCTAGCCACTAGTTCCCTCTCCTTTTAGAGCTTTCCATCAAGATTCCTGTTATGGTTATTCTTGAAGGTTATGGTGCTCATCTGAAGGATTGTTACATTCTTCAGTTTGCTAACTTCTTGAGTCTTAAGATCCAGCAATTTTGCTAATTCTTAAGCAACAAGCATTAAAGAGACAATTTTCTGAGCCTACTGTTTGTCCAGGAGCTTGCTTTTCTTTAGATCCTATAGAAGTGCACCATAATTATCAATCAATTGATTGATGTCTGCCTCAGATTCTGAGCCATCATCATCACTTGATGCAGAAGCACAAGAATCTGGAACTGATTTATAATCTGAACAAGCAGAGCTAGTAACGGAAATTACCTTGCTTGGACTAGGCTGATCCTGGCTGAGTTCTTCATCTGACCTAGCCATCAGCCCAACGCAGCTGCTATCTTCTTCAGAATCCACCTCTGAATCACCATCAGACTGTGATTGAGGGGACTTGTCTTCAATCCTGACAACAAGATGAACCTTCTAAGCTTCTTCTTCTAAAGCATCCAACCTTTTTTATGCAGTCTGCCTCAATAACTCCTTCTTTAGTAGAGTACATCCCAATATAGGCTTCTTCTTCTTATTCTTACTCTGATGAGGAGGTGTCAGTCCCGCTTCTTTGCTTCTTGGGAACGATGGATTTCTCCATCTTGCATTTTTGGTGGCGGTCCTTTTTCTCACTGCGTTCCTTTCTTTTGACTGGGCAGTCGACTATCACATGCCCAAATTTTCTGCAATGATAACAAGTCATGTTAGAGGAAACATATTTATCAGTTTTGGAACCATACCTGTCCTCCTTAGAGGATTTTCTCCTGCCCTTGTAGTAGTCATCCTTGGGGTGTGAGGAGGTGGAAGGCATGCCTATCCAGTGTTTTTTCTTCATGAACTTCTGGAATTGGCTGGTAAAGGCAGCAAAATCTTCATCAAACCTTTGGCAATCAGATATGCTTTCCTCTAATTTTCCAGAATCAGATTCAGCATCTGTCCTTGGTGGAGAGGGAGAAATTCTTCTGCCTTTGCTGGAGCCTTCAGCTTTGAATGCTACAAACTTGTCTGTTGCCCGAGAGTTGTTCTGGTTCTCCTCTTCTTTCCTTGCCACCAGTTGTATTTCATATGACAGCAGCTTCCCAAAGAGGGTATGAGGAACTATCTCACCCTGCTTTGCCACTTCTCTAATGGCACGGATTATAGTGTCTTACTCACTAGAGAGAGATCTAAGGAACTTATCATTCAGTTCATAGTGACTAAATACTCTTCCACAATTCTTCAGCTCACTCACAATCCTAAAGAACTTTTCATAATAGATGTCTATGTTGTCCCACTTGGATTTCCTGAAAGACTCATACTCTTGATTGAGCATGGACTTCCTATCATCTCTAACCTCATCTGTCCCCTCCATGTAGATCTCAAGTGTTTCCCATATTTCCTTTGCAGTTGAGCAATGGATCAGGTTCTGAAGAGTAGAGTCATCAATAGCACTAATAATTATGTTCTTTGCTCTCTTGTCCATTGAGGCCAAGGCCAACTCATCCTTGGTCATCCATCATATGTCTTGGGGGTCTTGACATTAGAATCCAGTGTTGACACTTTCATTGAGTTGTCTCTGCATTAGATGCAGGAAGTTGTTCATCAAGAGGTCTTTCTCGACCGACAAAAGAATTTTCTTGAACAATAGCTCCTTGAAGGATTCCCACAAGAATCCGTATTTAACTACCTCACCCTTTCTTTCCAGATGCCAAAATCTTCCTTCCTATAGATTGGAAGTATCATAACACTCAACTCCCTATTGGTGATTCCTGAACCCATAGAGACAGACTTCTAGCTAACCTTGGATATCTACTCAGACTGTTATGCCTTTAAAAAGCAACCTCCCTCTGATACAACTTGAAACTCTTGTTTTCAAGGCTAACTGAACACCTAAAGGGGGGGTGAATATTTTTCTTTCTCTATTTGATTTTTCTAACTTGTTTGTAGATTTCTGTGGTTGGTGATTAGGTTAGTTTTTGCTTTCAAGATCAATCACAGATGACACAACAATTTATAGTGGTTCCCCAATCTTGGGTGCATCCACTGTCCCTCTGCACCTATCTAACAGTGTGTTAGATTCAGCTCTCCCTCCAGAACTCAACTCCTCAAGATATTACAACACAGATCCCGCAGGACCACACAGGTCACACAGACCTACAACTTAGGCAATAAGCCAAACCCAGGTCAAAAAGACCTTTCACCCGGTACAAAGCCAAACACAAGTCACAAAGACCTCAGCCTTAATAATACAGTCTTACAACTCCAGATTCACCAAGAATCTTTACAGAAGTAGAAATAAATATAGATATGATTAGACACCAGAGCAAGATCTCTATGTCTTCTTCTTCCTGGACTGAGCAGATATCAGTCCAAGCTTTTGCTGTTGAAGACAATATGTAGGCAGTAAAACTTTCTTCAACCAGTTTTATTTTTTCTTCAGAACTTGTAGATCTGCTTCATCAGAATAGCTTCTGATCCTGCTATTGTAGATGGTGATTGCTTCAGCTATCTCTTTTCCCAGCAAGGCTCTCTATACAGAATAACTTCAGGCTCGACGAAAATGGCGAGGAAGAAGATGAAATTCGGGCGCACTTTTTGTTTTCAGAAAACCTAGAGAAGGAAAACCATTGATTGCTATGGCCAATTTTCTTCTTTTTATTCTCTGAAGGACAATTGAGCAGTGGGTCCCACCACCAGGGTTGATGGCTGAGATTGAGCCATTCAGGACGTACTTTCTATTTAATCTTGATTCAATGCCTCTTTGTTGTGTGTCGGCCGCAACACTTAATGTTGAAAATATTCCTCGGAAAGTGCAGAAGATGATAACAGCTGGCCGCCAACGTCTCCGACAGCATTTCCGCAACTTTTGAATTTTGGTTGACTTTTTGACTTTGATGATGTCAGCACAACTCAACATCTCTGGACTTAGACAAAATTCAATCATTGGAACCAATGGCGTTGAGTGAGTCGGTATCACTCAATGCCACAACACTTAGACAAAATTCTGTCTGTCTAGGTATTGAGCTTAACGAATGCTGAGCTCCGTTCGCCGAACATCAAGCTTAGCTCGACGAAAGCATAAGTTCAGTTCGACGAACTGTGGACTTGGTTCGACGAAAGGCTAAACTCAGTTCACCAAACACTGGGCTCAGTTCGACGAACGATGAGCTCAATTCGGCGAAGTTGAGATTGACGAAAGTCAAGCAATCCATGCATTTAGACCTAGCTGAGCTCGACGAAAGCCAAAACTCAGTTCGACGAACTCTAGGATCAGTTTGACGAACGTTGAGCTTAGTTCGACGAAGTTGAGCTCGACGAAAGCCAAGCAATCCATGCATTTGGACTTAGCCAAATTTCTGCTTCAAGGCATTGAGAGCATCGAGAGTGTTGAGTGAGCTTGCCTCATTCAATGCTATTTGCCTTAGCAAATATTTCTGTACCTTGGCATTGAGAGAGTAAGCTCCACTCAACGCCAAACTAATTAACAGAATTTTTTTGTTATCTGGCATTGAGTGAATAAGCTACACTCAACGCCTGTGGACTTGGGTGAAAATTTTGCCCAACTTTTCTATGAGTTGACTGGCACAGCAACACTCAACGCTAAAAGTTGTATGGCATTGGGTGAGTAGACTACACTCAACACTTTTGTACTTAGCCAAAGTTTTTGGCTATCTTTCAGTTAGGCTGAGATAGACTCAATGCTATATGTTATATTGCATTGAGTGAGCTGTCCTCACTCAATGCTTTTGTACTTAGGAAATTTTCTACTAGACAATATTGAATCCATACCTCTAGCATTGAGTGAGCTTGATCCACTCAACGCCTATGGACTTAGTCGATTTTTGCTATGTCAAGCAACCACTTATTATGTCTGCATGTCCAATCAATATGATATACGCAAACTGCACTCAATACCTCAAATGCACATAAAATACAGTTGATGTGTGTGACATTGACCTGTTTGAGTTCTCACAAATCAGGGACATTAGGAACAATGGAGCCAACACCGTCAACGTTAGGGCTACCGTGTGGTGGTAACTCATAGAAATCAAAAAGAAATGAGAAATTCCCCGATGTTAGTAGATGATGCAGCACGATCAAGAGGTGAGATCCAAAACACCCTGTTGTAGTCGAAGGAAAGAAAGATGAGCATCATGGAGGGGTTTGGTAAATATAACATCTAGTTGATCGTCAGTCCAAATGAAGCTCACTTTCACGTTCTGTTTCCTAATGTGATCCCGGATAAAGTGGTGACAAACTTCAATATGTTTGGAGTGTGATTGGTGTACTTGATTATTTGTCAAGTGTATGGCACTCTTATTGCTAAGGTCAATGTTATTAAATTTTAGGCTGAAGTCCTCTAACGGCTATGACATCCAAAGTGCTTGTGCGCAACAACTTCCTAGAGCTATTTACTCGACCTTAGTAGTAGAGAGGGTAATCGAGTTTTGTTTCCTGCTAGACGATGACACTAGAGTCGGACCTAAGAAGTGACAAGTACCACTCATACTCTTACGATTGACTGAACACCCAGCGTAATCAGAGTCAGAATATCCATTGAGCGTGAAGTCGGTAGTGTGAGGGTACCAAAGACCAAGATTTTGGGTTCCTATTAGATGCCTAAAGATATGATTAACAGCTTTGAAATGAGATTCTTTAGGATTGGCTTGATATCTAACATATAGACATACCACGAATGTAATATCAAGTGTAGAAGCACATAGATAAAGAAGTGATCTGATCGTTACTCTAAATGAAGTTTGGTCCACTGAAATGCCACTTTCATTCCTTCCTAATTTTAGAGATGCGCTCATTTGAGTTTTTTACTTATTTCAAATTTTCAAAGCCGAATCGCACAAGAATATATTTTTTGTATTTCGTTTGACTTATAAAAATTTTATCCTTTCATTGAGAAATCTGAAATTCTAAGAAATATGTTAACTCTCCAACTGGGCTCATTTCAAATTCAGATTACATTAAGGTGACAACTTCATTGCATAGATTTTCATTTGTGGCACAAAGATGATATCATCAACATAAATTTGCAATAAAATTAGATCGAGATTTTTGTGCATCATATATAGTGTAGTATCCACACTACCCATCCTAAAACCATGCTTTGGGGGAAAAGTCGTGAGCTTATCATACTAAGCACTAGGTACTTGTTTTAGTCCATACAAGGCCTTCACTAATTTGTATACATGATTTGGGTAGTCAGCATTCTTGAAGCTGGGTGGTTGCTCAACATACACCTCTTCCTTGATATATCCATTTAAAAATGCACTCTTAACATCCATTTGATATAACTTAATTTTTTTATAACTTGCAAGCTCCAAAAACATATGAATTGATACAAGACGTGCAACCGGAGAAAATGACTCTTCAAAGTGCACATCCTTTATTTGTGAATATCCTTGTACAACCAACTGTGCCTTATTCATATTTATCCAAGATTCACGATCAAGTTTATTTTTATATACCCATTTCAAACTGATAACTGGATGGCTATCTGGATGCTCCACTAATACCCATACTTTACTTCTCTCAAATTGATTTAATTCTTCACTCAAACCCAAGAACCACGATTCATCATTTAAAGCTTCTAAAATATTCTTGGGTTCAATTTCAAATATAAAATATATGTTCGAGAAGGATTCATGCAGGGATGACGGGTTCCATCCCCATGTGAGGGCTCTCCTATCACTAGTTCTCATGGATGTTGTTTTGAAAAATTTAGTGTGCTTGGAGGCTTATATCCCTGCACATTAGTTGGAACATCGACTAATTCTTCTCTCTCCTCAACCCTATCTCCCCACGGGACATCATCATCAACTACCTCTTCATTCAGCCTAGATTCTTCAGTTGGTGTATTTCCATTAAAGTGCACGTGATCCAATTCTTCAACAACTAAGGTTCTTTTATATAGACCCTATAGGCACAAATCGTACAAGACTATCCTAAGAGGATATCATGGTCTGATTTTTTTTCGTCGAATATTCCTAAGAGATCCTAAGTGTTTAGAATAAAACACGGGTAACCAAAGACTCTAAAATATGATACCGATGGCTTATTATAAAGTAAAACTCATACAGAGTTCGTTTAATAATAGGGCAAAGCATGACCCGGTTCATCACATAACTTCTTTGATTGAGTACTTCAGCCCAAAAATATCGAGGCCAGCCAAACTCGACAATCAATGTGTGTGCTAGTTCTTAGAGTGTACGATTCTTTATTTTTGCTAACCCCATTTTGTTGTGGAGTTCATGGGGCAGAGAATTCATACTTGATTCCCAGAATGTTACAGAAGTTCATGAAGTTTTCATTCTCAAACTGAAGGATTGTAAGAGCTTTACCTCCTGAGGGGATGGATCTATTTAACTCTAGAGGGGGTGAATAGAGTATTTTAAAAACTTAATCTGTTTTTATAGTGGAATTAAAAATAGTGATATATATATATATCTAAGTGAGTGCAGGAAAGAAAAACTAGCTAACACAGCACACAACACACAACAATAAGAAAACAAAAAGCAATCCAGACGATACAAGAAATTTATAGTAGTTCCCCTAAACTTGGGCACCTTCACTCTTCTACCACCCTGTTAGGAATCCACTACAGGTTTTTGATCAAGTGCCCTGTCACAAATATGTTTTTGCTCAGGTGCCTTGTCACCACAAGATCTATTTGAAGAGAGATCTCACAGCCCTTTAGGCTTTTGATTAGGTGCCAAAAAACCAAGCTAAGACTTTTGATATGGAGACTTAAGAATCAAGTGGTTAACTTTTGAAGGGAGTTAAAATCCTTTGTACAGTGGGGTGAAAATATATGAAATTGTCTTCTCTTTCTCAAACAACTGAGAAGAATAGTCGATTGCTTGATGTTGTCAAAGCTGCCCCTGAGATGATGATTGTTCAGGAATGGTTGGAAGCTTTGTAGGGTGTAGGTCTTCAATGATGATCTCCAGAAGCTTTCAGACTGATTGTATTTTGTTGTCTCTTGAAAGCTCTGAAAGTTGCAGATGATGAAGACTGTGAGTATGCAGACTAAATTTCTTTTTTTGTCTGTTTTCCTGAAAAAAAAATTCTTGAATATCTTTTGAATATTCCTTTATATCTCATATTGAAGTTCTGTCTCTGAATTTGAATTCTACTTCACGATTAACTGCTGAAATCTTGGAACTTGGACAAATGGCTAGAAGGGCAATAAACTGATTCCTTAACTGTCCCAGTTATTAAGCCGAATATTAAGTCTATGAAATCCAGTAATTAATGCTGCCAATGAACACTATATTCACAAAAATATATGCAATTAATTACTCAGAGCAATAAAGGCAATCATATATTATATAAGGCTTGTTCAATCCAAAAAATAACTGTAGAGAAGAGAAATAAAGAACTGACAGAAATCGTAGATCAGAACTGATTTCATTGATATGAACTCCAAGTTCGTCGAGCTGAGAAATCATCTTCGTCGAGCTGAGATCAGAGAAAGTTGAACTGGAGAAATAAGCTGTCAAAGCTAGGTTCCAAGTTTGTCGACCAGAGATAAAAGTTCGCGAGCTGAGAACTTAAGAGAAGTGAGAAGATCGTCGACCTGAGTTCTAAGTTTGTCGAGCTCAACTCAGAGTAGGGAATCTGAGTTCGTCATGTTGCGATCGACGATCGTCGAGCTGAGTTCAAAGATCTTCGAACTGATTCTCTGAACTCTTAAAAACTGCCATTCTTCTAAATTTGGAGCTCTGATTTCTTCTGAGGACTGGATCAAAGATTAACTAACCTAGTCAGACTGACATACACCTAACAAAATGACCCTAGGCTATACATGAAGGGTCAACAACCTAATAGTCAACCTAGTCCTAATCCAAACTAGGGATCCAACAATCTCCCCCTATTTGGGTGAGGACACTATGAATAATAGAAAAGAGAAAAATCACAAAGCATAAAAAATATCTTGTTGAATTAAAAATTGTTCCGCAGATATTAACATAGTGTCTTGTGAAGTAATAAATAAACAATAGTTCTAATCAAAAATATATACAAAGAATTGTTCACCTTTCCCTGGAATCCTTATTCTGCTCTTCTGTGGCAGGTCTGGTAAATATAATTTCCCTTTTGGGATCAGCAGCTTCCTGTTTGGTTATTTTTATATCATTGGCTCCAAGAATTGTAACTGATGCAGCTCTTGGAACAACTGCTTCTGGATATAAAGACATGTAAGCATCTGCATTAAAGAGATTATGCACCTGATACCTATCTAGCTCCTTCTTTCTATAGGAGGACATAGTGGTATACTTTGAAGTGTCCTATCCTTCTTATTTAGCTTTTTTGATCTGGGAAAGAGCTATCAGTTCTTGAAATCTGATCATCATGAAGTTGCGGTCCATTTTTGGATCACAAGTAGGAGAAATAGGCCTTTCAGGAGATGCATTATCAGGTTGATTATCTTCAGATACTTTATGTGCCTGTTGTGCCTCTGGTACTGTTGTTGCCTGCCTGCTGCTTGAAGAGTATTGTTGTTGTCTACTGCTGGAAGATCTAGACTGATGAGAAGATGTAGCTATATGAGCCTAAGAAATGCTTCCAGAGGATCCTACTATAGGAGAAGGAAGAGGAGGACCTCTCCTGAATTTTGGAATGGGAGAGTATCTCCTACTCTTCTTCCTAGCTTTTTGCTCATTCTTAGAATACCTCATCCAGTTTGGGGTATCTGGAGTGATTATTATGTTGTTCAGGATGCAGTATGGGATATCAACAGATGGATTAGGAACATGAACAGCCTTGGTAGGAGCAACCTTTTTCTTTACCTTTCTTTTCCTTGAGCTGGTGTTATTAGAGTCATCTGACTCATTTTCATCATCCTGAGAAGAATGTTATGGAATGTCATAAAGAGCATCCAATTATTTTAGTAAATCATCTGAAATTCCAGGAATCTTTGGATGTGCTATGCTTGTAGGCTCTGCAGAAAATTATGTAGCAGTCTGAATATTTCCTGCTTCTTCTTCCATGACAGCAAACAAGATGTCATCCAGGCCATGTATAGGAGACTCACACCATTGAAAGGTTGGTGGAGAGAATGTATTTTGCACAGGAGATGGTTCACTAACAAAAAAACTATCTGAAATTTCAGAAACTACAAAATGTGCCTTTAGTTGATCCACAACCTCATGACTTATTGGAGTAGTATAAGGTACAATAGCTTTGTTCTGTACATCAAAACTAGGTAGAATATTTCTATACAATGAATCAAAAGAATGCAGTAAAGAGTCTAAATTGATTGTGGGATTTAAAAATAAATCACCAACAGTGGTTATTTCTGCTATTGTAACAGCCATATCTATATCAGAATTAATTAAATCTATTATTTCAGATGGAGGGGCTAGTTCTGCTGAATCGTTTGACATATCAGGATCTGCTGCTATTACTGCTAATATAGGAGGAAGAACTGGAGCTTCTTCACAGAACATCTCCCCCTGGCTGGGTTCAGTGTGTCCTGAAGCTAGTCCTCCAGAAGAAGGAACGGAAGAGAGAGCAACAATTCTGGAAGAGAGAGTGATGATGGAAGCAGAGATAGGAGCTATAGCATTTTCTATAAGTTGCTCAAGAGTAGGTGAGATGAAAGCAAGATGATCTTTTCCTATATCAGATAAATTGATGTAGAGGGGTTCAGGAGCAGAAGTGGTGTAAGGATTGTGATGTCCACAGTTTGAACACGCAGAAAAAGCATGAGAGAATTCTGTGTGGGTGTATTCTGGAAAGATGAAAGGGGGAATGGATGGAATGTCAGTGGTAGAAGGGGGTACTGTGGTATTGTGTGTGGAGGAGGGTTCCTAAACTAGTGAGTGATGTGGAGATGGTGGAGGAGATAGTATATTGAAAGATGGTTGAGAGGAGGTAGATGGAATGTCAGATATATGAGTTTGAGGTGGAGATTGAGGAGGTGGAGATGGAATTTCCTCATGAATAACTGTGGGTGAATGTGGAGGTGATGGTTGAGGATATGGTTATTATTATAGTTGTTGTTGAGGTTGAGGAGGAGAAGGAATGTTGGAGGATGGAGGAATATCTTCTGGAGGTAGAAGAGAGGCTATAACTGCCTTTGTGCTCTCAGAAGTCCTGGAGGAAGAGGAGGCCCTAGAGGTCTTTGGAATTGTGCTTTACCATCTGCCAAATAGGGCAGAGGTGATCCTCTTTGAGGCATTGATGAATATTGGCCATGAAATCAAAAGTTCTTGAGCCTTTTCCTGGAGGAAGATTCCTAGAATCCTTCCAAAGAACACCTCTTTTTTCTGTTTTTCTTCTTTATTAACTCAAAAAAAATCTTGCCCCAGTTAATTGATTTCTTATCAACCAGTGCACTCATCACCAGAAACTGGTGCCTGGTGATATAGTCATGGGCAGTATGCTTTCCCAGCAAAATCTTGCCAACTATATCTGCCAAAAACTTATATTGAACAGATAAGTTCTTTTTTAGAAACTTATTTGGGTTTCCTTCAAAGTGACCCATTCTGCTCAACATATTCTCATATTCATCATTTTCCATTTCAATATCATCTTCTCCAGTCGCCAAATCAAAAATTTCAGTTAAAACTACAGGTGTTAGAGTGACCTGATTTCCGCTGATGGTGCCGATCATAGTATGTGCATCAGGAGTCGTTGAAGTAAAGACCCATTCTTTGATTTCATTTGCTGGTATTTTGATCCTCGTTGCCATGAACTTCTTCAGATTCTATTCTTAACCCAACTGAAGGATGTCGATGAAGATCTGATAAGTGTGGGAGAATGAATCAAAATCAATATCAAAGCCAGTGTCGAACTTCATGCTTGATAGAGAGAGCGCCAAAATCGCCATAGTTTTCCTGCAAAAGCAAAAGAGAGAACAAGAGCAAGAGAACAGAAAGCGCGGGATAGAGCATGAAGAAAACCTAGTTATTCAGAATAGGAAGCATTGGGCTCTATCCTGCGAAAGATAAAAAATCTTCATTCTCAGTTCGACGAAAAATTTCATGAAGAGATAATATCGTCGATCTTAGTCAGAAGAGGGGAAAACCTTTCGTCGTTCTCAGGTCGATGAAATTTTTATGAAGCAAAATCATCGATCTCCGCTCGACGAAATATGTTTCACTAAGACATGTTCGTCAATCTTCGTTAGACGAACTCATCACGAAGAGTTCACAGATCGTCGATCTTCGTTCGACGAACTGTGCCAAATCGTCGACCATAGACAAAAATTAAATTGAATCCGCCCCATTATCATACCTACCTGATTTAAGAAGAGCAGATGTTTCTTCTCATCCAATGGCTTGGTGAAGATGTCTGCTCTTTGTAAATCAGAAGAGATAAAGATAAGATTAATTTTCTTTTTGTCTACATAATCTCTAATGACATGATGTCTAATTTCTATATGCTTGGTCCTACTATGATGCACTGGATTTTATGCAATAGATATTGTATTGGTACTATCACTTAATATTATTGAATTATTTAAGTTGATACCATAATCCAGTAATTGATTTTGTATCCATAAAATCTGTGAACAGCAGTTGCCTGCAGCTATGTATTCAGCTTCTGCAGTTGATGTGGACATAGAGGTTTGCTTCTTAAAAAACCAGGACACAAGCCTATCACCAAGAAACAGGCAAGTTCCTGATGTGCTCTTTCTATCCACTCTACATCCAGTATAGTTAGCATCAGAAAATCAAGTTAAATAAAATTCTGACTCTGATGGATATAGAAGTCCTAGATTTGGACAACCCTTTATATATCTCAAAATCATTTTTAATAAACTATATTGAGATTCTTTAGAGTTCACCTGGAACCTAGCACAAATACATGTGGCAAACATTATGTCAGACCTACTTGCTTTGAGATATAATAGAGACCTAATAATAGCCACATAAGTTTTCTGATCAACAGTCTTGCCATGTTCATCAGAGTCAATCACAATATTAGCTGTCATAGGTGTTTTCATTGTTGAGGCATCACACATCCCAAACCTTTTAATCTGCTCCTTAGCATACTTGGATTGGGAGATGAAGGTACCATCAGGTGATTGCTTCACTTGGATACCAAGGAAGTATGAAAGTTCACCTGTGCTACTCATCTCAAACTTTGAATGCATTAGATCAGAAAATCTTTTGCATAGTTTGGGATCAGTAGAGCTAAAAATAATATCATTTACATATATTTGTACTAACAAAAATTTATTTTTATGATGTCAAATTAAAAGAGTCCTATCTACTATGCCCCTAGAAAACTTATGCTCTATAAGAAAGCTTACTAAGGTCTCATACTAAGCTCTTGGAGCTTGCTTTAGACCATAGAGAGCTTTATGGAATCCAAAGACATAAGAAGGATGAGTTGAAGAGATAAAACCTTGTGGTTGCTCCACATATACTTCCTCTTTTATATATCCATATAGCAAAACACTCTTTACATCCATCTGGTAGACTTTGAAACTTTTATAGGCTGCAAAGGATAAGAAAATCCCTATAGCCTCATGCCTTGCCACTGGAGAAAAGGTTTGATTATAGTATATTCCTTCCTCCTATGAATAGCCTTGAGCTACTAGCCTTGTTTTGTTCCTTATAATAGTTCCTTCAGCATCCAGTTTGTTTCTTAAGACCCATTTGGTTCCAATTGTTAAATTTTTCTCAACGTGGTCAGCAAGATAGCCCAAACACCAAATTAATATCTTTGGAACTACCAAGTTCGCACGCTGAACCAGCGGAAAACCTAAGGACTAGATGTTGCACCCAACAAAACAATGGAAGCACAAGAAGGTCTTATTATGCATTCACTTCTTTACAATCCGAGGCATACATAGCGAGACATGATTTCGCTAGTACTACAGCTGAAAACAGAAAGAACCAAAAAACAAGCCGGGCGGACAGTACCGGAGTCCGCCGAGACCGCGAGGTCGCCGAGACCGCCGAGACCGCTGAGCTCGCCCAAGCTATGCTGCAATCCGCCGAATACCACGGAGTCCGCCCAAGCTATGCTGCAATCCGCCGAATAGCGGACAGACCGTTATTCGCCTCCTACTGAACCCGAACTGAGGAACTCCCCTACCCGCCTGAAGCCGGCGGACAGGTTATTGAAGCTGGCAAAGATGAAACAGAACTGACAAGCTGCAGAGCGACCTCCTGCTGAGTCCGCAGAGACCGCACACTTCCAAGCACTGACCGAAGTCACAGCCAAACTCCTGGCTCCTTGAAGTTATCCGCGCGACCTGCACACAGCAAACCGTCAGCCTGAAACAATCCGCGCGGACTGACAAACAGAGACCGCAGCACTTCGCACACCCCAACTTACTGTTCACTCAAGTTACTTAGGTTACTGTAGATGTGCCAGGGGGGTCCTATTTATAGGCAAGGTGAGGAGTGTGGTCACCGCCCAAGAGATAGCGACACCACCCTCAGTCCGCGCTGTTAAAATTCAACAAACCGCAGACGCCCCCTTGGATACCCTGCTGAAAACTCAACAAACCGAAGGAGAATACGCCCACTTATATGTTGAAAGTTTTCCCGGATCGTGGAGTTAACAGTGGTTATCTCAACAAAGCAGTAACAACCAGCAACACATACAGCACAAGCTTCTTTATTGATCAAGAGCAAACTTCTTTACAAGGCGAGACATACATGGCGAGACATGCTTCACCAAAACCCAACACCGGGAGAGCAGAGACAGTTACAAAGACAAGAACAAAAAACAAGCCGCGCGGACTCAAACAATCAAGCCGCCGACCTACTGCTGTGGAGTCCGCTCAGTCCGCCAGGTCGCCAGACCGCAACCCAAGCCGCGCGGACTCACCCTTACTCCAATGCTTAGCTCTTCACCGCCGGTCTGCACGCCGCCAGACCGCACAAGCTGCGCCACCGAATGGAACAGTCCGCCAGAAACCGGCGACTTCCTGAACCCCGAACCAAGTCGCCAAAGAGAAGACCGCCTGGCCGCTATCCGCGACCTGCTGTTTACCGCCTGTTGCTTAACCGCAGAGTCCGCACTGTCCCTGACCGCAATCAGAGCCAAGTCCTGGCTTTCCAGCGCTATCCGCACAACCTGCACAGCACAACCGGGTCAACTCTCTATCCGCGCGGACACAAAGTCCAGTCCGCAGCAACTTACACGAGCTCAATTACTGTTCACTTACTTCGGTCTAGGTTCCTCTGGTTGGTTCTGATGTGACATGAGTCCTATTTATAGGCACGACGATGAGTATGGTCACCGCCCTAGTCGATAGGATCACCGCCACATCCCGCAGCAAGAACTTATGTGTCCGCCAGCCCGTGGACACACATGCCAGTTCGCCGCCCTGTGCAGATAGCCAGTCCGCCCCAGCTTCTCCAAGGCCGGACTCCAATATCCAGCCCGCCTTGCCGCCAGAGACCAAGCCAGGACAACAGCCGGACTCCACAACAGCCGTGTCCGCCATTCTGCGGACAAGGCATCAGCCCGCAAAACCCGAGCCCGCAGCCTCGCCATCAAGACGCCTGCCGGACTCAGCAGACACCCGGCTTCCGTCCGCATATCCCAAATCCATTACCTCAATTCCAAGGCACCTCCGGACTTAGCGGACACGCCAATCCAGTCCGCTGACAGCAGACCCCAGTCCGCGTCCCTGAGTCCATAACCTCATCACAAGGCTCAACCGGACTCAGCGGACTCTGGCTCCAGTCCGCACGCTCCTGCACAAGCAATTCTTCAGTCCGCATATCCCCAAGCTAGCACACAAGGCAACTGCACTTCTACTACGCTTGGCGGACTGAGAAACCAGCCCGCGCTCCACTGCGCGATCTCCCCGGACTGAGCCTCCTGGACTTGGTTCAGTTCCCACCAAGTCCAGCCCACTGGCCGCAAGGGCCAGTCCGCACTTACAGGCGGACACTGGATCTAGCCCGCCATACCGGGCGACCTCCAGTTCCTGTCCGCGCTGACCGGCGGTCTCCACGGCTTCCACTTGCCGCTTCACTAGAGCAAGACCAAGGCATCTGCCAAACCGGTCTGCCGAGCTCCAGTTCTTCAGTCCGCTTCAAGCCGGACTCCGCGGATAACATTCCTATCCGCCCGGTTACTTCCTGGGAGTAAACCGCCTGTTGAGCATACACTGGCCTGTCAGACCGCCGCTACTGTCCGCGCAGTCCGCGCGAACAGACCGCCCAGGCCGCCACAGAGCAAACCGCCTACAACATCCCTGCCGACCTAGCAGTCTGCCAACCCAGTCTGCGTAGTCCGCGCGGATAGGTTTCCCAAGCCTTCCATTCACCCACTTTCACTTCACAGAATTCAACACGCGCGAATACAACCACCGTCCGCTGAGTCCGCATGGACTTAGCCGGACACCAAGGGAAACCGCCAGGAGCTAGGCAACCAATGACGAACCCTCTCCAGTCCGCCTAAGCTAAGCGGACAAGGCACCAGCCCGCAAAGATCCAACTGCTTCAGGACAGCAAACCCCCTTCAATGGCTGTCCGCACCAACCCGAGGCAGTCCGCAAGACCCACACCTCAATCCGCCACAAGTCCACGACCAAAGGCAAACAGAAACAGTCCGCCCGGTCACAGCGGACTTGGCGGATATGGCGGACACCATGAACTTGGCACAATGTGTGACCAAGTCCAAAACCATCAAGGGCCAGTGCAAGCATGGCGGACACAAAGTCCCGTCCGCCAAACACCCTAGCACAGACCGCAACCAGTCCGCGAGCTCCTCGCACTTGTCCGACGCAGCAGCTTCCTCCCGGACTCCAAACACCAGGCCGCCAACTGGTCTCCACAGCAAATCGCCTGCTGTAACACCAGAGCTCGACAAGGCCTCAGCCAAGCTCTAGGCTCAGTCCGCAACAGCCAATACCGCAGACACTCCAGTCCGCAAGGCTTCCCGCGAACTCGAACCAACCCGCCAACAGCTCAAGCTTACACCCGCGGCCACTGAGCAAAGCACCAGTCCGCGAGCCTCTCTATCCTCAGATACCAGGCCGCACCAAACCGCGGACTCCATGCAACAACCCGCTCAGAACACAGCCGGCTTCCAGCAGACTTTTCACCAGGCCGCAAACCTCAGTGCGCCCAGTCCGTCCAGTCCGCCAAGGCTGTCCGCCACAGGCCGCGCGGCCTGTTCCGTCACCCACTTCCACTTCACAAATTTCAACACTCCCCCTTGAAGTGAGAAGTGGTGACCAAGCCCAGCAAGCTGCGCAAGCGTTCAAAGGGCCCCTTCGACAGTGGCTTCGTGAAGATGTCAGCAAGATTATCTTCACTCCGAACATGCCCGACCAGCAGAGATCCTTCGAACACCTTCTCCCTGATGAAGTGGTGATCAATCTCTATATGCTTGGTCCTGGCGTGACACACTGGATTGTTTACCAGTTTGAGAGCACTCTCATTGTCACCCCGGAGTAAAGTAGGCCCTTGCACTTCTTCATGGACATCCTCTATAAGCCTCCTCAACCAAACGGCTTCCCGAGCAGCCAAGGCCGAAGCCTTATACTCCGCCTCCATGGTTGAAACCGACACTGAGTCCTGCTTCTTGCTACACCACGAGATGCTAGCTGATCCGCAAGTGAACACATAACCTGAAGTAGACCTTCGATCATTCGAATCACCGCCATAGTCAGCATCCGTGTACCCGAGCAACGCAACCTCCGCGTCCCTTCTATAGAGGAGTCCCATGTCAGAAGAAGCTTGACATACTTCAGAATTCCCTTCGCCGCCACTAGATGAGATTGCCTTGGTTCAGCCATATACCGACTTACTCGGCCAACAGCATAAGCGATATCTGGCCTTGTAATCGTCAGGTAAATCAAGCTCCCAACAAGAGCCCTGAACACCAAGGGATCATGAAGAACCCTTCCCTCATCCCGTTGAAGCTTCAGCCCAGATTCCAGTGGAGTAGAGCACTTCTTCCCTTCGCCCATGCCAAACCGCTTCACAATGCGATCAGCATACCCTTTCTGGCTAATGAGAACCCCGCACTCCTTCCTCTCCACTTCCAGACCGAGAAAGTGATGCAACTCTCCCAAGTCCTTCATCTCGAAGCGTATAGCAAGCTCTGCCCTGAGCCTTGCTACTTCCTCCTCCGAGTTCCCTGTGATGATCATATCATCCACATACAGCAGGACCAAGACTCTTAGCTCTCCCTTCTTCTTGACAAACAAGCTTGAATCCGATTTAGAAGCCAGGTATCCACAGAATTGCAAGTACTCTGCAATCTTCCCATACCACGCTCGAGGAGCTTGTTCAACCCATAGAGAGCCTTCCTGAGTTTGCAGACATAGTCCGGATGCTTCTCAGAGACAAAACCAAGCGGCTGATCCATGAAGATGTCCTTGTCAATCTCTCCGTAAAGAAAGGCATTCTTCACATCGAGTTGTCACAACCTCCATCCCTTGCTAGCAGCCAAGGCGATCACCACTCTTACAGAAGTCATCTTCGCAACTGGACTGAATGTCTCCTCATAGTCTTCTCCATACTGCTGTGAGAATCCTCTAGCGACCAGGCGAGCCTTGAACCGATCAATGCTCCCATCAGCCTTCTTCTTCAACTTATACACCCACTTGCAAATAACCGGAGTAACGGCATCAACCTTGGGCACAAGGTCCCAGGTTTCATTCTTCTTCAGAGCATCAACCTCTTCCTTCATGGCATCATCCCACTCCTTCACTCCAGTGGCCTCGTTGAAGTTTGCAGGCTCTCGCTCATCCAGAGGACCTGCAAAGAAGCAGGAGACAAAGCTCACTGCATTCCCATCACAGTACCGAGCCGGTGGCTTAACCACCCTCTTCGATCTCCGAAGACACGGCTCCTTGCTCACGGCTTCCGTTGCTTCTTCAGGCTCCACTCCTACCTGGGGCAAGCATTGAGCAGTGCTCCCCCTGCTTCCTGAGCCAGAAGGCTCAGCCTCGGAGTTTGAAGTAACAGGAGCTGCTGGTGAAACAGCAAGCTCCTCTTACAAGCCTTCAGCAGCCTCCACCGGTGCTTCATCATCCTTGCTACTTCCGGTTAGCTCCACCGAGCCACCTCCATATGACGTCAGCTCGTCGAAGACAACGTCTCTTGACACCACGAACTTCTTCGTCACAGGGTCCATGCACTTCCATCCCTTCTTCCGCTCATCATAGCCAACAAAGACAAGTTTCCTTGCCTTCGCATCCAGCTTTGTCCGTGAAGCATCCGGGACATGCACGTAGCAAGTTGAACCGAACACCCTAAGGTGTTCAACACTCGGCTTCTCCTTCAGCAACAGCTCAATAGGAGTCTTCATGTTGATAGGGCTGAGTGGCATCCGGTTGATAACATAGGCAGCACAAGACATTCCCTCCGCCCAAAAGGACCTTGGGATATCTTTCGCATGAAGCCAACATTTGCAGGTCTCCGTCAGATGACGGATCTTCCGCTCCGCTACCCCATTTTGTTGTGGAGTGTGAGCACAAGTAAGCTCTCGTTGGATCCCGTGCTTCCTGCAGAAGTTAGAAAACTCGGAAGAGACAAACTCCCCCCCGTTATCAGTTCTAAACTTCTTAATCTGCAAGCCAAGCCGGCCTTCTACCAACTCCACGAACAAATGGAAGGCTTCCGAATTCTCCTTTAAGAAGTACACCCAAGTATACCTTGAGTAGTCATCAACCAAGACAAGCATGTATCTGCTTCCACCAAGGCTGGCAGTAACCGTCGGTCCCATCAGGTCGCCATGAATACACTCCAATGGTTTCTTGCTCCTTGTTTGTGATTTATCAAACGGAAGGCGATGTGCCTTACCGTATTGACAGCCCGCACAAACATGCCCATCACCAAAGGAGGACAACTTCGGCAACCCCCTCACTAGACTTCTACTCGCCATTGCCTTTAGCTTGTCCATGCCAACATGCCCCAGCCTCTCATGCCAGATAGCCGCACTATCATTGGCCCTCATTCTATCAACATAAGCACTGGTGGAAAGAACAAACAAGTTCTTCACCCTCCTCCCAACATGAGCAACATCAGCCTTTACTGCTGATACGTTGCGAAGGAACCTCACGTCTGTTGCTCCAAACAGAACGTGATACCCAGCGTCCACCGCGTTGGTCACCGAGAAGAGGTTCTTTTTCATGCCCGGCACGTGATACACACTCCTTAACGTGAGTGGCCCCTGATCACTACCCAAAGACACGACCCCCTCCTTCTCTACTGCATAAACAGTATTATCAGCAGTGATAATAGCTTCATTACCTGAGTAAGCCTGCATGGAGGTGAACTTTGACTTGTCTCCGGTGAGGTGATGACCACACCCGGAGTCGAAGATCCACTCGCTGTTGAAGTCCTCAGCAGATAAGGCCCGGACACAAGTGCCCGTCATGAAAGCTCCTCCCCATTCTGCTTCTTCACTTCGCGAGCAAGCTTCCTCCTTTCCTGCAGCATGCCCAGGCTGTAGTTTGACCTTGCAGTCCTGCTTGAAGTGCCCACGCTGATGACACCGGTAGCACTTCAAGTTCTTCTTCCAGTCCTTAGGAGCATTGCTCCTCTCCGGCGTATATGAAGATGAAGTCTCCTTCTCAACAACGGCCTGCACCTTCTTCTTCTTCTTCCCTTCCCATCCCTTCTTCTTGCCTGAGAAGAGGGCCTCGCTGCCTTCCTGATTCAGATTCACTCCAGCCATCTGCCTTGCTAAGCTCTCCTACGAGGCAAGCAGATTCTCCAGCTTCAGCAACGACGGCAGAGTATCCCACCCTTGAACAGATGTAACAAAGGCCACATACTCCTTCCGCAAGCCGCGGATAATGTGCCTTTTCATCTTTGTCTCAGAGATAGGCTCATCAGGATCCAGTGCCGACAGCTCAGCACATAAGCTCTTCATCTTTAAGAAGTACTTGGAGATGGAAAGGTCTCCCTGAGTTGCCCTGGCCAACTCATTCTCCAGGAACTGCAGCCGCGCCACATTCTTCCTATTGAACAACTCATCAATGGTTGTCCAAATATCAGCAGCCGACTCACATCCAATGATGTGATCAAACAGTTCCGGAGAGACAGCTCTCTTCAGAACGAACTCTGCCTTAGCATTAGTTCTTCTCCAGAGCCTCACCTGCTCAGCAGTACCGAAAGCAGCAGTAACTTCCTGTCTATCGTCTCCACCGACGACTTCCCACAGCTCCTCGCCTAGAAGATAACTCTTCATGCACGACTTCCACTTCTTGTAGTTAGTCGGCGTTAAGAGTTCAATGCCCAGACCTCTTGCCAAGCTTCCTTCCATTGCAACCACCTGTTGGTATCCTTCAGCAGCTCCGAGCAACAACACAGGTTGATCACCACTCAATCACTGAGTAACAACACTGGCTGACTTCCGCTCACGCAACTGAACCAGCAACCTCAGAAACCTTGCTCTGATACCATGTTAAATTTTTCTCAACGTGGTCAGCAAGATAGCCCAAACACCAAATTAATATCTTCGGAACTTCCCAGTTCGCACGCTGAACCAGCGGAAAACCCAAGGACTAGAGGTTGCACCCAACAAAACAATGGAAGCACAAGAAGGTCTTATTATGCATTCACTTCTTTACAATCCGAGGCATACATAGCGAGACATGATTTCGCTAGTACTACAGCTGAAAACAGAAAGAACCAAAAAACAAGCCGGGCGGACAGCACCGGAGTCCGCCGAGACCGCGAGGTCGCCGAGACCGCCGAGACCGCTGAGCTCGCCCAAGCTATGCTGCAATCCGCCGAATACCACGGAGTCCGCCCAAGCTATGCTGCAATCCGCCGAATAGCGGACAGACCGTTATTCGCCTCCTGCTGAACCCGAACTGAGGAACTCCCCTACCCGCCTGAAGCCGGCGGACAGGTTATTGAAGCTGGCAAAGATGAAACAGAACTGACAAGCCGCAGAGCGACCTCCTGCTGAGTCCGCAGAGACCGCACACTTCCAAGCACTGACCGAAGTCACAGCCAAACTCCTGGCTCCTTGAAGTTATCCGCGCGACCTGCACACAGCAAACCGTCAGCCTGAAACAATCCGCGCGGACTGACAAACAGAGACCGCAGCACTTCGCACACCCCAACTTACTGTTCACTCAAGTTACTTAGGTTACTGTAGATGTGCCAGGGGGGTCCTATTTATAGGCAAGGTGAGGAGTGTGGTCACCGCCCAAGAGATAGCGACACCACCCTCAGTCCGCGGGAATACAACCACCGTCCGCTGAGTCCGCATGGACTTAGCCGGACACCAAGGGAAACCGCCAGGAGCTAGGCAACCAATGACGAACCCTCTCCAGTCCGCCTAAGCTAAGCGGACAAGGCACCAGCCCGCAAAGATCCAACTGCTTCAGGACAGCAAACCCCCTTCAATGGCTGTCCGCACCAACCCGAGGCAGTCCGCAAGACCCACACCTCAATCCGCCACAAGTCCACGACCAAAGGCAAACAGCAACAGTCCGCCCGATCACAGCGGACTTGGCGGATATGGCAGACACCATGAACTTGGCATAATGTGTGACCAAGTCCAAAACCATCAAGGGCCAGTGCAAGCATGGCGGACACAAAGTCCCGTCCGCCAAACACCCTAGCACAGACCGCAACCAGTCCGCGAGCTCCTCGCACTTATCCAACGCAGCAGCTTCCTCCCGGACTCCAAACACCCGGCCGCCAACTGGTCTCCACAGCAAATCGCCTGCTGTAACACCAGAGCTTGACAAGGCCTCAGCCAAGCTCTAGGCTCAGTCCGCAACAGCCAATACCGCGGACACTCCAGTCCGCAAGGCTTCCCGCGAACTCGAACCAACCCGCCAACAGCTCAAGCTTACACCCGCGGCCACTGAGCAAAGCACCAGTCCGCGAGCCTCTCTATTCGCAGATACCAGGCCGCACCAAACCGCGGACTCCATGCAACAACCCGCTCAGAACACAGCCGGCTTCCACCAGACTTTTCACCAGGCAGCAAACCTCAGTCCGCCTAGTCCGCCCAGTCCGCCAAGGCTGTCCGCCACAGGCCGCGCGGCCTGTTCCGTCACCCACTTCCACTTCACAAATTTCAACACCAATGACTGGATAGTCTTTGAGTTTAGGAACCAAATCCCAAACTCTGCACCTCTCAAACTGTTTGAGCTCCTCTTGCATTGCAATAATCCAGTAGTGATCTTGCTCTACATCTTTGATGAAGTGGGGCTCAAGTTGAGAAATGAAACAAGCATGCATCACATCATTGTTGAGTTGATGCCTTGTTTGCACACCAACTGAAATGTCTCCAATCACTTGAGATATAGGGTGATCTCTAAGTGTGACAAGATCAGTGGGAGGAGTTGGTTGAGCAACAGCTTGTGGAATTAATTCCTCTTGTGGAATTATATTAGCTGTTGGAGGAAGTTCAGCCACTTCCAAACTATCTTCTTCAACTTGTGGAGAAGGATGAGATGGAACCTCTTGGGTGAGGTTTAGATCATCCAATCCTTCACACAAGTGAGGTACCTGTAAAATGTTATTGGTAGAAACTTCTTTCTCCTTATAAAACATGTTAGCCTCATCAAAAGTAACATGAATAGATTCCTCAATCTTTAAAGTAGATTTATTAAACAACCTATAAGCTTTGCTGACTTGGGAATATCCTAGAAAAATTAACTATGCAGCTTTTGCTTTAAACTTTTAGTGTATTCCTTTTCATTATTGTGAATATAACATAGACATCCAAATACGTTAAAATAGGTGATTTTAGGTTTCTTCCCTTTAACTAGCTCATAAGGAGTCTCATTCTTAAGCTTGTGTATCAGACTTCTGTTCAGTATATAGTTTATTGTTCTCACAGCCTCTGCCAAAAGATAGGGGAATGTAAGCATCTACAAGTAATGTGCCTGCAGATTCAATTAGGGTTCTATTTTCGTTTCAGCAACCCCATTTTGTTGAGGAGTTCTAGGAGCTGAGAAACAGTGCCTGATATCTTCCTTCTCATAGAACTCTTGCATAAGAAGAGACTCAAACGCAGTACCATGATCACTTCTGATCAATGTAACTGGAGTAGAGTACTCAATCTGTATGTTCTTGAGAAAATCTGTAAGAACCTTGAAGTTATCTGGCTTAGATCTCAGAAAGAATACCCAAGTGAATCTTGAAAAGTCATCTACAATCACTAAAGTATACGATTTCCCTCCTAGACTTTGTACAGCAATAGGGTCAAAAAGGTCCATATGTAGTAAATACAATATCCTAGGTGCGTCACTTTTATTTACAGATTTAAAACTATTTTTAGTTTGCTTGCCTGACTGACAAGACCTGCAAAGGCCTTCCTTCTTGTAGGGGCCAGAAGGTAATCCTCTAACAAGGTTGTCCCTAGATAACTTAGCAATGTTTTTAAGATTTACATGTCCTAATATCTTATGCCAAATTCCATTTTGATTGCTAACCTGATTAAATAGACAAAGTTCTGAACTAGCTGATTGAAAATTTACTACATATATTTTGCCTTGTATAAGTTCAGTTAAAACAGGTTTGTTCTTTACATGAAATAATACATGAAGATGAGTTAAAAGATACCTGATAACCTTCATCACATAATTTACTTATGGATATTAGGTTATGCTTTAAGCCGCTTACATAAGCAACTTTCTGAAGGTGACTGCTCCAACTTTAACATCTTCATAGTCTTTAGTTTGACCATAGTTGGAGTCACCAAAGCTCACCTTTGGACCTAGCTTGGACTTGTAGTTTGTTAGATTGTCCTTACAGCCAGTCATATGCTTTGAGCATCCACTGTCCAGATGAAATTATTGATCAAAGACTTGATAGTCTTTCACCTGCATAAAAAGGGATTAGATGTTCTTGACCGAGGATACCTTGGGTCCTTGTTTCTTTTGATAAGAGAAACTGAAAATAACAAAGAATTCTGGTCGATTTTTATATCCTAAGGGATGATATCTTCTAGGTGGTATTTCCCATTAAGTAAAAGGATTAATAAATTCTCTGAATTGATTGAAGTTTCTAACATGGTTGTAATTTTTATAAAACCTGACTAGGTTCGACGAATTGTTATGTGTTCGTCGATCTGCGTTCGACGAATAGGGGTAAGTTCGTGGAACTCTGCTCAGAGAATGAACATAATCATTTTCTGTGCACAAAGTTTGTCGATCACTGCTCGAAGAACCATATGCAGTTCGTCGATTGCAGTAAGACAAATTATTATACTTATAATTTGTGTTCATAGATCGTTGATCTGGGTTCGACGAACTATACATATTTCATAGATCTGAGTTCAATGAAATTGGTTGAACATAGTTTTTATTTAGATTTTCATTCTTTTCCTTTTTATTTGCATATTTCTGAGAGATATTTGGTTGAGTATTCTGTCCAAATTTTTCTTTGCATTTTTCAGAGATAAATCTGATTGGAGTTGAAAGAATATTTTTCTTTAATATGGGGGGTAAGCTTGATGAAGCACCTAAGCCCAACTTGTCATTTAATCTGGCATTGACCGTGCTTGTGATGTCCATCAACTTAAGGCTTCTCCCATTGAGAGATTCCTCAAGTTGCTTAGCCTCACATAATTCAATCTTTAGTGAAATGATTTGTTCATTAGCTAAGTCTAAACCATTTTTGAGTTTGATATTTTCACTAAATAGGTTATCAAATTCAACCTGTCTATCTCTAAGAACTTTTATTTCCTTTTCTAACTTTATTAAATCATTGCATAGGGATTTAAATTAAGTTTTAAAATCTTCTGAATTGAAATCAAATGAAGAGATTACCTGATCATCCTTAGATTCAGATTCCTCTTCTGATTCTTCATCATGTTCCTCAACATCATATTTGCTGCAGGAGGCATTGATAGCCATAAGGCAAATTTCCCTTGCCTTTGCCTCCTCTTCATTTTCACTAGAGCCGCAAGATTAGGATTCTTCATCTTTGTCACTCCAGGTCTCAGCAATGAGACCTTTCTCCTTTCTCTTATGTTTGCTGGAGGAGTGCTTGCTGTAGTGCTTGCTTGATTGTCTTTTATTTTCCTTTTATTTTCTTCTGTGTTTCTTCTGAGCCTCTGAGCATTCAGGTAGAATGCGCCCAGGTTTTTTGCATCCAAAGAACACAATCTCCTTGGTAGGAGTCTTGTCATATCTTGGCTTGTCATCATTCTTGGATGACCTTCTTCTGAAATCTTTCTTGGCCATTTTATAAAATATTTTGGCCAATAAGCTTTGTATTATTTCATTAGCTGGAAGAGCTTCTGTTTCTTCTGTTGCTTTAAAAGCAATGATGTGCTCCTTACTTGAAGATGTAGAGGCCTTTTGTTCAGTATCCTCCCTTGTCTTGATCAATTGCTCATAAGATTTTAGCCTGCCAAGGAGAGATTCAGTAGAAATCTCATTCAAGCTTCTGGCCTCCTTAATTGGCCATATCCTGGAATCCCAAGTGCTGGGTAAGCACATTAGGATTTTGTCATTTATCTCAGTTAATGAGATATCCTTGTCCAAGGTTCTCAGTTCATTTATGTTGACACTGAGTCTGTTATACATATCAGCAACAGTCTCTGATTCTTCCTTAAAATTCTCATCTTGTGATATGAGGAGGGATCGCCTGTCTTTTCTTTCATCAGATGAACCAGTAACTATTTAGATCAGTGAGTCCCAAATAGCCTTTGTAGAGGTGCACTCAGCCACCTTCTGAAAGATGTCATCTGACATTGTCTGTGCCAGAATATTCATTACTTTGGCATCAGCCATCTTAGATTTCTTTTGAGCATCAGTCCACTCAGGTGGTGGAACTACTGAAAAACTTGTTGAAGTGACAGCTGTAGGTCGAGGGGGACCTGGCAAAATAGAATTGAAAATATCCTCATCAATAAAATTCATATAAAGTTTGATTCTTGCCTTTCAGAGTGCAAATTAATTCAAGTTGCACACAGAAGGTCTGGTGCTAGAATATTCCTTATTCTGTGCCATGCTGTAAATAAGAGGCTAGAGTGAAAAAGATCTATCGAAGGATCTTGGTTCAGATGTAAGTCTGTGAAACCAAAGCAACCTTATCCTCTGATACTAATTGAAGTATGGTAAGAGCTTTACCTCCTGAGGGGATAGATCTATTTAACTCTAGAGGGGGGTGAATAGAGTATTTTAAAAACTTAATCTATTTTTATAGTGAAATTAAAAATAGTGATATATATATATATCTAAGAGAGTGCCGGAAAGAAAAACTAAATAACATAGCACACAACACACAGTAATAAAAAAATAAAAAACAATTCAGACGACACAAGAAATTTATCGTGGATCCTCTAAACTTGGGTGCATCCACTCATCTACCACACTAGTAGTAATCCACTATAGGTTTTTGATCAGGTACCCTGCCACCAATAGGTTTTTTCTCAGGTGTCCTGTCACCACAAGATCTATTTGACGGGAGATCTCATAATCCTTTATGCTTTTGATCAGGTGCCCAAAACCAAGCAAAGTCTTTTGATAAGGAGACTTAAGAATTAAGTGGTTAACTTTTGAAGGGAGTTAAAACCATGTGTACAGTGGGGTGAAAATATATGAGACTATCTTCTCTTTCTCAAACAGCTGAGAAGACTAGTGGATTGCTTGATGTTGTCAAAGCTCCCCCTGAGATGATGATTGTTCAGGAATGGTTGGAAACTTTGCAGGGTGTAGGCCTTCAATGATGATCTCTAGAAGCTTTCAGAATGATTGTATTTTGTTGTCTTTTGTAAGCTCTTATGAGTTGCATATTATGAAGACTGTGACTATGCAGGCTGAATTTCTTTCTTTTTGTCTGTCTACCTGAAAAAAACCTTCTTGAATATCTTTTAAAAAATCCTTTATATCTCATGCAGAAGTTTTGTCTCTGAATTTGAATTCTATTTCACGATTAACTGCTGAAATCTTGGAACTTGGACAAACGGCTAGAAGGGCGATAAATTGATTCCTTAACTGTCCCAGTTATTAAGCCGAATATTATCTCTGTGAAATCCAGTAATTAATGTTGCCAATGAACAGCTATATTCACAAGAATATATGCAATTAATTACTCAGAGCAATAAAGGCAATAATATATTATATAAGCCTTGGTCAATCCAGAAATTAACAGCAGATAAGAGAAATAAAGAACTGACAGAAATCGTCCATCAAGACAGATTTCGTCGACCTGAACTCCAAGTTCGTCGAGCTAAGAAATCATCTTCGTCGAGTTGAGATCAAAGAAAGTTGAACTGGAGATATAAACTGTCAAAGCTAGGCTCCAAGCTTGTCGACCAGAGATAAAAGTTCATCGAGCTGAGAACTTGAGAGAAGAGAGAAGATTGTCGACCTGAGTTCTAAGTTCGTTGAGCTTAACTTGGAGTAGGGACTCTGAGTTCGTCAAACTTCAATCGACGGTCGTCGAGCTAAGTTCAAAGAACTTCGAACTGATTCTCTAAACTCTTAAAAACTGCCATTCTTCTAAGTTTGGAGATCAGATTTCTTCTGAGGACTGGATCAAAGATTAGCTAACCTAGTCAGACTGACCTACACCTAACAAAATGACCCTAGGCTATACATGAAGTGTCAACAACCTAATAGTGAACCTAGCCCAAATCCAAACTAGGGATCCAACACAAACTCTCCCCATCGATCTGACCTTATGCATTTAATCTTTAGTTCCTTTTCATTTTGTCGTCTAGTGTATAGATTTGTGAATTCAATGAATGTGTTCGATTTATTAGCGAGAAAGATTGTCCAGCAGAAATGGGAGTAGTCATCTACAATAGCAAACGTGTCTCATTTTCCACCTAGATTACATGTACTAGGAGGACCAAATAGATCCGTTTGTATGAGTTCTAGTGGTCTAGACGTGGAAATATTATTTTTGCTTTTGAATGAGGTTTTGATAAATTTTCCTTTTTGACATGTAGCGCGTAAAGAGGTCAAACTATCGTTTAATTTTGGAAGTCCACGAATTAGTTTATGTTTTGATAGTCTGACTGTTAGCTTACTTCATGAGTGACCTATTCTCTTATGTCAAAGATCTAATTTCTCTTTTTTGGTAACTAAGCATTTCAAATCAGAAGTATATATATCTTTAAATCTAACAATGTAAACATTATGAGTCTTATAAGCAGTAAGTAAAACACTATTCATTTTAGTATCTATAATATTGTGGGTGTCGGTAGAGGATTCAAATAATACGTTCAAGCCTTTGTCACAGAATTGACTAATTGAAATTAAATTATAATTAAGGCCATCGACAAACAATACATTTTAAATTGAAAATGCTTTGTTACCTATAGTTCCAATTCCAAGAATAAGTCCTTTGTTGTTATCCCCGAATGTTACAATGCCCCTGCCCCCTTTCTTCCTCTCCAGGCTAAGGAACTTGTCTTTATCTCCTGTCATGTGCTTGGAACATCCAGATTCCAAGTACCACACGTTCTCCTTGTCCTTAGCCTACCAACATAACTAAAAGGAAGATGAGGGTAAAGATTTGGTTACGCAAGTTGTCCCACCCATATGATAGGTAGAAGACTTTGGTAGCCAGATTTGCATAGTTTTCATGGGACCTTTCCTCAAACACGAGTCGGATGTGTGACCAAACATTTGACAGTTTGCACATATGGTATAAGCAGTGGATGCTGCCTTTTTCGTGTTTCTAGAGCTCGTGCTGGAGGATGGGGACAACCTTCCATAATAATGAATTTCATTTTGTGATTTTTTATTTAAAGCATTAGACTTAGCAAGAAGTAAGTTTCCGCTTGGAGGTAGCGTTGGACTTACCTACCCTTGTCCAAACTTTCTAGATCCATAATATTGTGCTCCCAGCAGCATATTTAAAGATTTTTGCCCTATTCCAAATTTTTAGATAGCACAGTTTAAATAATGGATCCTCGCCTTCAGGGCGGTATTTTCTGTGACTTACATTACGCACTGATTTGAGAATTACTTTTTACCTTCTTCTATTTTTGCAAGAGACATATGAAGCTTTTTCTCCAAAACATTATTTTCATTAATTAGATTGTTCATTTTCAAAGATGTCTTGGAGAGACTTTATTTTTTCTCTTCGATCGTTGCCACCAAGTGAGAGCACTCTTAGAACTCGATCTTCCCTTTTCTGGATTTAATTAAATCATACTTTAAGTTTTCTAAGTCCTTTTTTATTTTCTTGTTTCTAGTTTTAAAGGACTTTTTCTCAAGAATTACGCTATCTGGACTATCACAAAGATGCTCATAAATTTCAAAGAGTTAGTTATAAGAAGGTGGGGTTACCTTAGTGTCACTCTAGACACTGGATTCATTGGAGGACTCATCTAGATTCTTTCCTATGAGGCGCAGATTTGCCTTGTCTTCACTACTTGAGTCGTAAGTGCTTGACTCGTTAGATCCATCTTCGCCTCATGTTAACACCTTCAGCACTTTCTTCTTTCGTTTGTCCTGACTCAGTTTCTCCTTTTCCTCCTTCTGGAGCCTCAGACACTTCCTCTTGATGTGCCCAGGCTTAGGGCAGTGGTTGCACTCTGGTAGAGACTTCTCAACATCACTCTTCATCTCCTTTGATGGTTTGTTCCACCTCTTCTTCTCTTCAGCCCTTCTCTTCAAAAAATTCTTGAACTTTTCTTGCCTCGTGGGATTCTTCATGATTCTTTTGAATTCTCACACATAGAGGCTTTCTTCATCTTCGTTCTCAAAATATTCTGCAACATTCCTCTCTTTTACTGCCCTCAGCGTCAGCGTCTTCTTTTTTTTTCCGTGGGATACTCCTCAGCTTATATCTTTAGTTAGAGCTCATGGGTATTCAGGTTTCCAATGAGGCTCTTTATCTCCATGGTGCTGATATCATGTGATTTAGCAATCGTCATCACCTTTGGGTTGAATCGTAGAGGCAAGTAACCCAGGATCTTCCTCACCAGGTCTCCATTTGAGTAGGTCTTCCCGAGAGATCTAGAGGTATTGACAATCTTGGTGAAGCTAGTATACATGCTATCCACCTCTGTGTTGATCTCCATCCAAAACTATTCTTATTCATATTCTAGTCGGAATAGTTTCGATTCCTTCACGTGGAAGGTACCTTCATGATTCAGTTCAAGTAAACACTAAATATCACAAGCAGTTTCACAATTGCAAATTCTATTGAATTTAGTTTTATCCAATTCATAGAATAAAGAGTTCATGGCTTCTGTATTGTTAGTATATTTCAATTTATCAATGACATCCCATTTATCTTGCGGTTTGAATAAAACTATATTGCCTACAGTGATTGTGGGTGCCGTGTATTTTGTTTCTACCATGACTCATACGTCCATGTTTGGTGTCATTAAGAATATCTTCATGCGAGTTCTCCAATGGCTATAATTTCCATCCCATAAATAGTTGGCGTATACTAACACCTTGATCCTCAGGGAAAGCATGATTAACGTTGGCCCTGATACTTCAAGATTTTATTCTTTTTAAAGTAACCTGCTTTGATACCATTTGTTGGATCTGGTGGCCAACCTTAGGGGTGAATAAGATTTGTAAGACCCCATTTTTGCACCGGGTTTTATGCCCAGAAATGTCGCTTTTTGGTGACTCAAAATCCTGAGGAGGTCATCGCCACAAATCGTTGATTATGCCGACAAATACACGAGTATATACACATATGAAAAGAAGTGGTATCTATAGAGAAACCAATCCACCATCACATGCAATATATATAAGTCCACATAAGCTCACAAGCTGATCAAAAGAAAGAGCAACTATAAAAGTAAAGATAAAATGGCTCATGCCCAGTACATATAATCCTCACTATATAATGCTCGCGAAAGTAAGGCTACTAATCACTCACTGATCACATGACTGATGGTCCTGCTACCATACCTGGAGAAGGTTGGTTCACCTCCTCGTAGATGTTCTGGTTCCCTTGATGTTGGAGTCCCTGGTGTTATGCCCATCAGGCCGTTAGAGTAAACTAAGTCTTTATCCCCCTCCCCTCCCATGGGACACCTAGGCACCGTGCGAGAGAGGAGGAAAGGAAAGTACCAAAAGTGGAGAGTAAGTAAGAGCAGGTGATAGTGGACCTATCTATCATATTTTAAAAGTATCTTAGTAATGACAGGTATATAAATGAACATGTAGTAAAAGTAGCAGCATAATGAAAATGACAGATTTAAGTTAAGGTAGAACACCTAACTATCATCACAGAGAAAGTAATCTTATCTTATAAGAATACACATACAGACTTATAAGTTAAGGGGTAGTTTTGTAAGGCCTAACAAATAAATATCCCATAATAATTTATATGTTAGGGGTAGAGGTTTTATGCAAGTTATGTATGACATGAAATGATATGCATACTAGATAATATGTTTCACACAAGTGCAACGCACTCACCCGGCTCTATGCACACAGACCTTTAGTTCCCCCATTTGGAGTTAGCTAAACTCTTAGGTATCTCTTGTTGTGGCAAGCGTAGGTAGTGGGTTGGGCCTCCCCACTCCTAGGCTAGTATTCACACTACCCAACCTAGACCGTACATACTACTCAGTATACCCACAATCGGGTGATAGCGAGTTTCTTATACTAGTGTTGGCCAATCCATCAGTCTTTTAGGGGCTAAGTGAATACTTACACTTATCGAGTCAACATATAGATGTCGGTGTGAACGATCATCGAATAACGAGGACACACCACTTAATACACATGCACACATGCTCTAAGGAGCTTTCGAGCCATCAGCTCACCAATCAAAGTCATCAATTCTATCAAACACTGACTCCTCCGCTCGTGAATCTAAATCAACTATCCTCCCAAAATGAAGGGATGAGTGCAAGTGATGGTGGTTTATTATTGGTTACTCTTTTAATATGGTTATTCTTATAGTTTAGGGTTAACCTTGGACAGCCCAGGGCATGTCCGAAGAAGGGCTCTCGAGGGCACTAGGAACTACGATGGGCTGAAGCCCAAAGCTCCCTTTCTCAAGGCACTTATTTTTTTGGTAACTACTTTTTACCAACCATATCCCACATTGCCTTAAGCTAACTCTAAGTGGATTACCATCCTCAGGGCAAAGACGATACTTCGTCGGCCCCGAGCACAACTTTATCTCTTTGATACCCTGAGTACCTGACATTTGGCCCTATGTGTGACCTTATCAAGACTCCACCCAACTCGGTTCACCCACTATATTTCCACCTAGGTGAGGCCTACAATTTTACCCGGAATACTTCAATTCATTGTATGTAGACCAAATGTAGTAGCTCAAGTGTATGAAAGTGAATACCCCAATTTACTTTGTCAACAACTGTAGGATTATTTCTAATAGTCTACCATGACATGTTGAGCCCAAATCCAGAATTTGGTATTTTTTTCTAATCAAATCAGCCTTTAAATAATTTTCCCTAAATCAAGAATCCTAAGTTTGAACATGAAGTATAAGTTTCTGACATGCAATGAACAGACCATAATTTTCACAACCTCTTATTGACTAAATAACAACAATGTATGAGTTTTCTAATTTTTTAGAAATGATTTCTATCATAAACCAAAATATAAACATTTTTATTAAAATGATAATTAACAAAGGGACTATAAAATTTTATCTTCCAAAAATTATAATAAAATTACTATAGGTCACAAATGATTAGAAAGTGTGACTGCACAAATTTCATCATCATCTAATTTATTCTTGCCACATAAATAAATTAATGATGAAAACATCACCTAGGGCACTCTATGAAGAAAACTCTAGTTAATTACTTCCAAAAATTACAATAAAAATAACAAGGCATTATTGGGTCTAAAAAGTTTACTTGCCAAGTTTTATAATTTTCCAGTACTCAGTTTATCCTGAAACAAATTATTTCCCTAATCACATTTTCTAAAATTATAAAGAAGTTACTAAAATTCTTCATCCATAAATTACAATAAAATTTGCAAAAATAAATAACATCAATTTAAGCCCTTTACCCAAGTTTCATGATCATTCAATACTGCCATGGCATGTATATGTACTTGATAGGAATGTACACACTTTAACTAATAAGTGATTTAAGGGGAAAAAATACTCATAAAAATTCTAAGTAAATTTTCCATGGTGTTTCTGCACCCTATGAAACTACCTACAAAGTCTTGAGCCAAGACTTGAAGATATGACCAAATAACCCTCACTAACCCTAAAAGGCATCCCTAAGGTTGAACTAGAGTTTCATGCTATTCCAACCCTAAAAACTTCTAAGACTGCTTCAAGGGGTGTTTCAAGCTATAATATGTTTGTGGCAAGGTTTCAACTTTTTTGGTTGAGGGGTTGACCACTTAACAGTACCATGTGCACTATTGAAGAACTAGGCCTATTTCCTTTAGGTGACCAACTTTGCTCACCAAGTTACCCCGTCAAATAAACTCCAAATGGGATAATATTTTTTTCATAGGCATATAATGACCCCTTTGGTCATCCACCATAGTTTGGGGGAAATTTGAGGCCCATAGACATAATTTAATCACATGTATTGATTATTAAATTTTTAAAAAACTATAGGAAAATCATCTCTAAAAATTTTGATTTTTGGATATGATGTGGGCCATTGCGAGACCATCCTATGGTCAAAATATCAGGCCATTTGACTTAGTGGGCCACTGGGGACACTCATTTTAATTTCTGGTTAGCCTTTGGACACTTTGCACCAAAACATGTGATGCGGGAATTCTATTGATACAAATAGGTTTATTCAAATTTTATATTAATCTAGACACAAAGAGATAGGTATTCTATGTTGGACATATTTACAGAAAATGCATTTAACTATTTTTAATAATTGAAAACAAGTAGCTGATAAAGTGTGACAGAATGTATTTATATATATGGGCCTGCCTTTAACCGATCACGCCAATCCAATGGCCACGGTTCATCATCCTCTATGAGCTAAGGTCCAGGATCAAAGCTTCCTAGAGCTTTTCAAACTCCAATTCCTGGCCACCCGGCCACCTCCCTGGCCGGTCACCGCCACCGCCACCTTCGTTGAGGTGGTGGATATCGCTTGACGGCGGCACGGCCGCCGGAGGGGTCGTTTCTGGCGAACCCGAGGGGTTGAGTTTTCATGGAAATTTACACATTTTCTCCTCACTGATCGGGATCGTTTTGGTCCGATTTCACCACCTAAAGATCTATATATCTAGCATAGAGGAGAAGGAAGAGGATTAGACTTGCAGGCAGGCTTGGCTGCGTGTGCGGTGGCGATGTGCCATGGCCGATGTTCTCAAATCTTTTCCTTGCTGAATTCTCAATCCTCCACCTAAATCAGTGATGTAACCATTTTTTTTGATTGCTTGGAAGCTTTTAAAGCTGATGGAGGGGTTGTTTTGCGGAGTAGGAGAGGCATTCCTTGAATGGTCATTAATGGCCATGAAGGTGGTATTCGGCCATGGTGCATAGGTGCCTTATCCTATGCCTGGCTGGCTGGAATTGATGGCAATCTCCTCCCAAGGGTCAGATGAGTGAGTGGAGGCAAAGGGAAGGGGAATGGGGGAGCCTCTTTGCATTTTCCATTATTCCCCCTCTTTCTCTCTCCTCCCTAAAATGAAATCTCCACTTTCTCTCTCCAAATCACCACCTCTATAATTTAAGTGGCTCTTTCGGTAATTCCCACTTGTTGTAGCTAGTGGGCCATCACAATTAGGCCTAGCCCAATTGGATTGAAGTTACGCTTAGCATTTCCTCCCCTTTTGAGCTAGGTTTGACTAGAGTTGACTTGGGGGTTTTAACTTAGTCAAAGTAGTGGGTTAAATGGTCAACTGAGTGTCTTAAGTCCCTTGCCATCTCCCAAGCCCATTTGTGTCTTGGGGTAATCATCTTAGGTCAAATTAGGGCAATTTGACCGAACTAGGTTTAGGGTTGACCATAGTTAACATGACCCCTTAGGTTGACCCCAACTAGGTTGTATGGGCTCTAAAGGGTCCCTATGAGGTTGAGAGTTGTATGGTAGGGTCAAGTAGTCATCTTAGGAGCCAAAGGCCAAACTCTAGCTTAGGTTTCCAGAAAATACTATTTGCAGACCAAAGTGCTTTCACATATTTACCTAGGCACCCATGGTCCTCTTGGTCTTCTTACAGCTTTGTCATGACTTATTCATGTCAAAAACTTCTCAGGGGTCTGGTTGTTTGTTGGATGTTAAAAATCCCAATACAAAAAATTAAAAATTTCGTCCCTTAAATTAAGGTCAGGCCTACGGGGTTTGCATTAAAATTTAAAGAACACAAAATTCTTGGGTAGTTAAGGTTTTACCTACTGGGAAGAGTTCCAGATACTTCTGTAGTATAAGGTCCAGAGGCTCCCAGTCATGTTCCTCCTATCCGTGATTTGACCACAGGACATTTACCGGTGGAACCTTATTTTATTGCAGGACTCGTACTTCTGTATCGTCTATTCCTACTGGCTTCAAGCAGACTGATCGGTCAGATGCTATCGGGACAACCATAGTGGAAATCTGCTACTCTGGCGGTAGGAGAGCCTTCCTAAGAGAAGAGATGTGGAAGACGTCAAACATTCCTACCAACTCATGCGGTAGCTCTAGTCTATAGGCCAAAGGGCCAATTCTTTCCAGAATCCTATAGGGCCCCATATATCTTGGACTGAGCTTCTTTCGCCCGTGCACCTACGAGACTCCATGCATCGGGAGTATCTTCAAGAATACCCACTCACCAACCTAAAACTCCACCTGATGATGTCACGCATCGTAGTATTTGGAATGTCTACTTTAGGCCTCCAACATCCTTTCTCGAATCAATAGTATCTAAGCATCTGTGTCCTCCATAAAATCCGAGCAAAGTGCCTTCGAATCCTCATCCTGGATTCAAGATATTGGAGTCCAACATATCCGTCCATATAAAGCCATATAGGGGGGCATGCTATACTGGACTGATGACTGTTGTTACAATAAAACTCGATAAGCGGCAACAGTCTCTCCCACGGCTCCCACAATCAAAGATACATAAGTGTAAGAGATCCTCCCATTTCCGGTTTGTACACTCTGTTTGCCCATCTGTCTGGGGGTGGAATGAAAATGTTTAGTTGCATTACCTAATTCACCTAAAGGGTGAATAGGTGAGTTGTGCATCTTTTTTCAGAAAAAAAAAATTTAACGATCTATGCACAAAAAATCAACCAAGTAATCAAAGAGCACACCAAGAATTATAGTGGTTCCCAAACCTTGGGTACATCCACTTTCCACTAACTGATCTAGCAATGCACTAGTCTCAGCTACTCCAATAATCTCGGATTGAAACCAATCCTACACCTCGGAACAACGTTCCTATAACTCGATCCGAATACTGGATCCACACTCGGAAGATGAAAACTTACTATAAGAACTCGGAGAAAACAACTCCTACAACTCAGATAAAGATCTTCTACAAGAATAAGATGAAATAACAAATACAAATAGTTATTTGATCTCAGATTTGAAACGCTTCTGCATGTTCTTCTTTCTTTGATCTTTGCGGCTTTATTAGAATATGTTGAAGAAGAATCGGTAATATTTCTGGATCTGAAAATCTCTGGACTCACATGATCAAGTAGAAGATCTGTCGATTGAAAAGAATCTTGATTTGTGAATTTTCTTCTCTGAATCGATCTGGATCGAAAGCGCTTAGGCGATGAAGATGATGATCAGCGGCTCTCGATTTGGAATTAAAAGTCGGATTCAGAAAACTTGGAATTTCTTCTTGCGGCGGCTGAAATTCTTATTATTTTCTTCTTAGAGTTGGTCGAAAATGACAAGACCTTATATAGGATTACCCTAACGGTCATAATCATCATTAATGACATCCACGTGGACCAATCACGCATTAATGATGTTTAAAATACACGTCTGTCTGGACTTAGCAATTTTTAGAGAACAGAACGGGTGCTCTCGAGAAGAAGATGTTTACTCGAGAACAAATGAATTCTCTTACTCGAGAACACTACAGAAGTTCTCGAGAAGAAGACTTAGAAAAAAATAATGTGGAGGAAGAAAACAACATTTTCGGTAAAGAAGTAAAGTACTCGAGAAAAATAGCTGATTGCTCTCGAGAAGAAAATATTTAGTACTCGTGAAAAAAAGGCTGTCTCGAGAAAAATACTTAGAAAAATATGTGGAGGTGGAAATCTGTAGTCTCGAGAATGATAGAAGTACTCGAGAAAAATGATTTTTTGTTCTCGAGAAGAAACATTCTAGTTCTCAAGAACAGATAATCATCTCGAGAACAAACCGCTAGCTCTCGAGAAAATTACTCTGGTTCTCAAGAAATGACTTTTGTATCTCGAGAACAAAAGATTGTCTTCTCGAGAATATTTTTATTCTTCTTGAGAGAAAGACTTAGAAAAATATTTGTCCGGAACAGAAAAATCCCTAGAAGAAATGTCATATATTACTCGAGAACAAAAGCACTTCTCGAGAACAGTATGAAGTTTTCTCGAGAACAATTTCTGTTACTCGAAATGAAGACAAGTCTTACTCGAGAATAATCATAAGTACTTCTCGAGTATAAATAGAGTACTCGAGAAAAAGACTTAGACTTTTTCTGAAAAACTTAAAATCTTCATTCTTCAAAAAAATCAGCATCCATCTTTTCTCTTGCTTTTACTTCTTGAAAAGGAAGTGTGTCCTAATAGTGAGGCTACACATGAGTCAAAACCATGCATCACACAATAAGGGATTACATTATATGGTCATATGTTTGGAGACTCATTGTAGACTGACATTGGTCTACACTTAGCAATTAAGTCTTGTAAACACTTAACATTAAGAGCATCAAATACAAACTTAATTCATCTTAGTTTAAGGGTGACTTCATACAAATTTGGGTTATTATGGATGCAATACCCAACAATCTCACCCTATTTGTAGAAGTCAGAACGCTCTACACTAAGGTGAATTACATTAAGAGAAAAACACATAAAGAAACGGATAGCATGAAAATTTCGAGAAATGCAGTAATATGTAAAAATCAGATCAGAATTAGAAGTTCATATAAGAATAAAATTGTCCAATAGAATTAAATTCTACAATTTCAAAAATGAACTTTCAGCATCTTTAGTTTACTGATCCTATGAATGTTGCTTTCCTTATCTCTCTTGCTTGTCCTGTTGTCTCTTTTGATAACTGTATGGCTTGGGGAAGTATTTAGGAGATCTAGGTGTAGCCTTAGGATTATTTCTGCCATGTATTCTATCATAAATCCTTCTCTTTGTAAGAGACTTCTCAATAACTCCCATTCATCTAAACTGTAGTGCAAGCTTTTGTTTTCATTGAAATCAACTACTATCTTTAGAGTTTCTAAAATAAGAGACTTAGAGGTAGGGCTCCAAACTTCAGTATACTCTTGAGTTCTCTTCCCTTCAACGACTGGATGTGGAGTTGATCTACTTGTAGAGGCTCCATCACCATACTTCCTTCTCTTGGCTTTTTGAACTTCTCAAGGATTAAGAGGCATTCCTGTTTGTTCAGATTTCCAAACTTGTTCATACACATTAGGAGGAGGTCCTTCATAGTAATCTAGAAGAGGTCCTTCAAAGTGTGCGGGAGGTGGTCCTTCAACATATTCTGGAGGAGGAGAGAAAGTAGGCCTGTTGATATCTAGATTTGCAGGTGGAGGAGCATTAGGATCCATGGCAAGATCAGGAAAAAACTGATTGTGCATCCATATGGAAGTATCATTGGTATATAACTTAGTGCTGTTGACTTCTTTGAGGATAGATGTCTGAATTTCTTTTAACTAATCTTCCCACTGATTTTTCATTGACAGAGGTTGTTTTTCTAGCAGTTCCTTCAATTTATCCTCCCCCTTTCTAACTTCTAGGGAGAGGGTGTTGATGATATCTTCTTTGAATTTTCCAACTTCTTCACAAGTTTTAAAATTTCTTTCATCACCTCTTTTGTCTAGGAGAATTGGATTATTAGCGAGGGTGACTGATTGCTCCATAACAGTACCAATGCTAGTAATTGTGTGATCAATAGCTTTGCCACCTATTTGCAATAGTCTTTTAAACTCATCTGTATTGTCTTGGATTTAAGCAAATAATCGACTCATTACTTTTTCTAAAGCACTTACTTTATTAGTTACAACCTTCGGAGAATCATCAAAGTACTTTCTCTGAGCAGCAAGCATAGCTTCAATTTGGTGCAGAATGGTACCTTCAGGAAAGAGTTTTTGCTGAGTAGATGGAGGAGGCTTAGCAAAAACTGTCCCAGGAAGGATTTCTTCAATTACTACAGTAGAAGTAGAGGCTTTACTTCTTTAGACTGAGCTGGTTTCATCTTCATTAATTGTTGGAAGTATGCTTGGAATCTGGAAATGAAGAGTTGGAAGGGGTGGTGCAGCAGCTTCAACTAGAATATCATCATCTGAATCATGAATTAAGACTAATTCATCATCTTGCATATCTTCAGCAGGAGACTAATCAGCTGGAGGAGAGGATTCTGGATGTTCTGGAGACTGTGCTAGAACTGGAGATTGTTATGGTTGAGGAGGAGAAGACTTAGCTGGAGACTTAAAAGAAGTTGTTGTAGATGGAGGATGATCTTCAGGGATATGGAAAGGAGCTTCTTTGGAAGAAAGTTCCTATATTATCTTATTTATGTCTTCTTCAGTATAAATAAACTGAGTTTGAGTCTGATCATCTGTCAGAGCATCAAAATCTGGAAGATCAGCAGCAGGAGAGTCTGGAATGTGTTCAGCAGCAGGAAATTCTGAGTCGGTATGTATAAATGAGGATGAGGCAGCAGCAGTAGAGGTATATGGAATTGCTTCTGAAGGTATGTTGACAACATCAGAGGGAAGATCTTCTAAAACTAAATTTGCAGCAGCAGTAGGAGTAACTGGAGGAGGAAATTTTGTGGCAGCAGCTGGAATATCTTGAGCAGATATGGCTGAAATAGCAAGAGCTGGAGGAACTGAGGTAGATGGTGCAGGCTCTCCCTCAATAACTGAATCAGTTATTTGATGTGAAGGAGGAGATGCGGTCCTGTCCACATCTTCTATGTCCTTTGGAGCTTTGTCAGACTTCTGCAATTTGACCTCCCATCCCTAGATAGAGGTAATGGACACCTTCTTCATGTGATGGAGGGCTATGCCCTTGTTCATTGGAAATGCTTCAGGATTCATCTGATTTAGATATAAAGAGAATATCCTTCCATAATTGGTGCTCTTAATGCATGCCTTTATCTTCTCAAAAAGCATCATTACCCACTGAAATTTCTTTCTACATATAACTGCTGTCATTAGATCAAAAAATTCTAGAGTGATATAACTTATGGAACTTGTATTACACAGAAGGACTTTTCCTAGGATATCAGCCAATAATTTACTTTTAGCATTCATATATTGTCTTCTGATGGTGTTAGAGGACTGAGAAATACCACAGAAACTATAGGCACTCTCATAATCACTGCTTATCAATTATCTTCCATATCTATGGCTGGAAGTTGTAGAAGTTGAGAAATAGACAGAGCATGCATCTTTACCTTAATATTCTGAACCTTAGATTTGATGATTTTGCCATTCCTCTTAATCTTGGCATTCTGGAAGAATTCTTCAACTTCAGAAGAGAGAATTCGGCATGGATGTTCAAGAATAAAGGATAACCCAGTTGTATCTAGCAGAAGGAGGACATTTCTGAAATCATCGGATATCTCTGCAATCCCGGTAGAATAGAGTTAACTCTCGATCCCTAGCTTTGAAGATGAAGCCATTGGTGTAGAGAAAACGATCTGACTGTCTGGCAAAAGGGAGAAATGGGCTTGCGGCAGACATCGAAGACGAGGAAGACGAAGCGGCTTTTCTCGAGAAGGGTTTTTAAATTGAGAATAAAAGTCCCTTAGACTGATTTCTATTTATATTTACCTCTAATTTCGATGATTAAACATATAAATAATCAATAAAAATAACTGGAAAGAGGCGGCGAAGCGTCTGGGTGCCGATATGAAAAATTGACCTTGAAGAAAAAAATTTCCCACCAGATTTCTCGAATGAACAACTTGTTCTCGAGAAGAACTTTATCAGCACTCATGTATAATAATGCTTGGTATCGAGTAGAATTTGTCTTGTTCTCGAGAAGAGATTTCCTATTCTCGAGTAGAATACTTCTTCTCGAGAAATAATTTCTTTGAACACGAGAATTGATTTTGCTATTCTCGCGAGGAAGTCTGCTATTTTCGAGTAAAATACTTTTACTCGAGAAATGAAGTCCGGATTCTGAAATTTTCTAATTTTTGAAGTAAAACTAGATCTTGACCTTGCCTGTTACCTTTGTCTTCATTCTCCTTCATCCTTGTTGAGCATGCCAAGTTCTGTCTTAAAATACGAGAACTTAGCCTCGTCCAGCGGCTTCGTGAAAATATCTGCAATTTGTTTGTCTGTTGGGACATATTGTAGATCTATGTCCCCATGCTCCACATGCTCCCGGATGAAATAGTATCACAGCTCTATGTACTTTGTCTGGTTATGAGTGACTGGATTTTTGGCTATTGCAATCGCACTAGATGAGTCATAAAATAAAGGAATGTTTTGGACTTGCAGGTTATAATCTGCAAGCTGGTTCTTTATCCACAATAATGATGCACAACAACTGTCGGTAGAAATGTATTCTGACTCGGTCGTTGAAATTGCGACACAATTCTGCTTTTTGTTGCTCCATGATATGAGTCTCCTTCCAAGGAATTGTCAAGTCCCGGATGTTCTCTTTCTATCATCTTTACTACCTATAAAGTTTGCATCTAAGAAACCAATTAGTTCGCTGTCATTACTTCTTGGGTACCATAAGCCAAGATTTGGTGTACCTTTAAGGTATCTCAAAATCCGCTTTGCAGCAGCATAATGAGATTCCTTAGAGTTCACTTGAAATCTAGCACACACACACACACATGTTGAAAACATTATATTCGGTCTACTAGCAGTAAGTTAAATCAAGGATCCAATTATGCTTCGTACTTTGTTTCATCGAAAGGTTTTCCTTTCTCATCCATGTCCAGAGACATAGTTGAACCAATTGGAGTCCTCATAGAGGTTGTGTTCTACATTCCGAATTTCTTAATCAACTCCTTGGTGAATTTTGTCTGAGATGAAAATTCCATCTTCAGATTGTTTCACCTGAAGTCCTAAGAAATACTTCAACTCTCCAATACTGCACATTTCAAACTTCCCTTGCATATGTCTATAAAACGTTTTGCAAAGGTTGTCATAGTAGAGCCAAATATAATGTCATCGACATAGATTTGCACTACCAAAATCTTGCCTTTTAATTCCCTAAGAAATAATGTCTTATCTATCTTTCCTCTTGTGAACTTGTCTCAAGAAGAAAGATAGATAGCGTCTCATACCTAGCTCGAGAAGCTTGTTCCAATCCATTTAATGCTTTAAATAAAAGGTAGACATGATCATGGAAGTTAGAATCAATGAAACCTGGAGGTTGTTCCACATACACTTCTTCCTTTATGTCACCATTAAGGAAGGCAGACTTCACATCCATCTTATAGGTGGTGAAGCCCTTAAGTGCAGCATATGCTAGGAACAACCTAATTGCCTCCAGCCTTGCCACTGGAGCATACGTCTGGTCGAAGTCGATTCCTTCTTCTTATCGGTATCCTTTGGCAACGAGTCTGGCTTTGTTCTTTATGATTTTTCCATCCTCGTCCATCTTATTCATGTAGACCCATTTTGTCCCGATGACATTTTTACCTTTGGGTCTTGGAACAGGCTTCCAGACTTGACAACGCTTGAACTGATTCAATTCTTCTTCAATTTCCATTACCCATGATGCGTCTGAGTTTGCTTCTTCAAACTTCTTCGGTTCAACCTGTGATAGAAAACTCAAATATAAATTTTCATTAGTTGTACCACTATCAGTTCTAACACCATCCCCGGGATCTCATATGATTTGGTCCATTGGGTGATCCTTCAAGTGTCTGAGCTCTAAGGTCCTTGCATCTGAAGCTTCTTCAACCACATGTGTGATTTTATCAACTTGAATGGTCTCCTCATCTTGATCATCAACCTCTCCAATTGGGGTTGGAGTGGGGATCTTGATGAACTTTTCACCCTTTTCTTCAATTAGCTCATCCAAGTTTAATTCTTTCAGCTTTGAACCTGCATCTTCAATAAACACACTAGAAGAGTAGCCTTGCAGCAAGCTCGTCTCATCAAATACAACATGAATAGATTCTTCTACAACCAGAGTTTTCCTATTAAATATCCTATATGTCTTATTATGGCTACTATATCCTACAAAAATACCTTCAAAACTCTTTTTGTTAAATTTAGTAGTGTGATACTTGAAAGTAATTCAATTGTCTACCTAAATCACTTAGAGGGGGGTGAATTGGTGAGTTGTGCGTATTTTTGCGGAATAAAAAAAATTATCGAACTATGCACACAATAATCTACCTAGCATTTATAAACAACAAGAGATTTATAATGGTTCCACAACCTTGGGTACAACCACTTTCCACTCACCGATCTAGCAAAGCACTAGACTTGGCTACTCCACTATCTCTGATTGAAAACAAATCCTACGCCTAGGAACAAAGTTCCTACAATCTTGATCCACAACACGGATCTACACTCAGAAGATAAAAACTTCCTACAACTCGGAGACAAAAGCTCCTACACTCGGAGAAGAATCTCCTACAAAAATAAATGGAGAAAATTTGAAATACAAACAGAATATTTTTCTCAGATCTGGAAACTGTCGGCCAAAGTCTTCTTCTTTGATCTTTGCGGATTTTTCAGAAAATGATGAAGAAGAGGCTCGACAAGATCTAGATCTGGAATATCTTTGACTCACACAATCCGTGAGATGAAGAAGAGTTGAGGAGAAATCTCGATCTGTAAGTCAACCTTGATCTGAATCTTCTTGGTCGAAAACCCTAGCCGATCTGCACGATGAAGAGGGCGGCGGCTTCCATTTTTAGAAAGAGAAAATAGGATTCAGATTTCTTAGAATAACTCTTGACAACTTGTTAGGGTTGGTCGATTTGACAAGACCTTATGTAAGATCTCCCTAACAGCCATAATTATCATTAATGATGTACACGTGGACTAATCACATCACAGTATTTGAAAATCTCATCGGTTATGGACTTAGCGAATTTCTGGAAAATATGACTTAAATACTTGAGTGAGATATAAGCTACTCGAGTACTTAATATGATTACTCAAGAGGATAGAAACAGACTACTCGAGTAGAAGTTCTTGAGAAAATTCAGAAAGGATGAGTAATCACTCGAGTAGAAAAAGACTTACTCGAGTGCTAATATGATTACTCGAGACGTGGAGATGAACTACCAGAGTACTAGAAATATTACTCGAGAAAAAGACTTAGCGGATTTCCGGGGAGAAGAATTCTTGTTACTCGAGTACTGGAATTGGACTACTCGAGAAGTAGATAGACTACTCGAGAAGTAGATTAACTACTCGAGTATAAGAATATTACTACTCGAGTATAGGACATAGAAAAATATTCTGAGAGATAAAAATCTGATCACTCGAGCATTAGAGCTGGACTACTCGAGTAGTAGAAAAACTACTCGAGTACATGAACTGAACTACTCGAGTGAGGTAAAATAACACGAGAATCTTCCTTCTGTAACTCGAGACAAAAGACTTATCTACTCGAGTGGTTAACATCACTACTCGAGCAAAAGACTTAGAATAAATTTAGAGAGGAAAAACTGTTAACTCGGGAATAAGAGAAAGTCTACTAGAGTAGTGGACTTGGCTACTCGAGAGTTTTGTTTATACTACTCTAGAGCTATTTCCCATACTCGAGTACAGACAGACTTACTCTAGTAATTACTAAGTATTCAATTCGAGTATATAAACTTCTACTCGAGTGAAGGACTTATAAAAATTTTCCTTCTTGAGGAATTTCCTTTCTTCAATAAAATCTGCAACACATCTTTCTCCAATCAATCCTAGTGCTTGAAGCATGAAGTGTATCCTAATAGAGAGGCTACACATGAGTCAATACCATGGATCCCACAATGAGGGATTACATTGTATGGTCCTGTATTTTGTGACCCATTGTAGACTGACATTGGTCTACACTTTGCAATTTAGTCCTACAAACACATAACTCAAACAAGACATCAAATACAACTTAATTCATCTCAGTTCAAGGGTGACTTCACCAAATCTGGTTTATTGTGGATACAATACCCAACAATCTCCCCCTATTTGTAGAAGTCAGAACCCTTTATACTAAGGTGAATTATATAGACAAATAAAAACTAGATATGCAAGAGAGAAAGTAGTGTAACAAGCATAAGGAACAAAATCACAGAGTAGATGAACAAAATTAAGAATTATATAAATAAGATTGTCCAAAAGTCTTTTCTACACAAATATTAACCACACTCATGTAACTTTTTCATCCTTAAACTTGAGGTTGTTGCTGTTTGTCCTTCTTCTCTTGTTGTCTTCTCTGGTAACTGTAAGGCTTAGGATAGTACTTTGGAGGCTTTGTAGGAGTAGCAGTGTTGTTTCTTCCATGTTCTTTGTCATGCAGTCTTCTCTTTGTCATAGACTTCTCATATAGATCCCATTCTTGGCTGTTGTAATGATTTTGTCTATTTTCATTGAAATCTATGACTAGCTTGAGAGTATCAAGAATGAGTGAATTTGAAGTAGGAGACCAAATCTCTATAAGTTCTGGAGCTTTTCCCTTCTCTGCATCTGGTACAGGAATAGATCTACTGGCAGAGGATCCATCACCATATCTCCTCTTCTTTGGAATGTGAATCTCAGGAGGAGCTTGGAAAAAGATGTCTGTTGGATCAGCCTCCCAAACCTTGGCATAAAAGTCTGGAGGAGGGCCTTCAAAGCCTTCAGGTCCTGGAGAGAAGGAAGGTTGAGGAACTAGATCTAGAGCTATAGGATTCAAATTATGAGGAATGACATTTTGATCTGCTGGAAAGTCAGGGAGTATCTAATTATGCATCCACACTGCTTTATCATAAGTATGAAACTTTACACTTTGAATCTGACCCAGCACATCATCATGAATTTCTTTCATCTTTGCTTCCCAGTGTGTTTGCTTGTTAGCATCTGATTTCTCTAAGTATTCCTTGACTAAATTATCCCCCTTTTATTACTTCTGCAGTCAGAGTATTGATAGCATCTTCTTTGAAAGTGCCTACTTCTTCACAGACTTTTAAAGTGTGAGCTTGAGCATTCTTTTCCAACTGAATCTGATTATTGGCAAGAGTAACAGCTTGATCCATGACATGACCAACACTAGTGATTCTGTGGTCTAGATCTTTGCCACATATCTGTAATAGCTATCTTAATTGATCAGTATTCTGCTGAATCTCAGCAAATCCTCTGCTCATCTCTTTCTCAAGAGCAGTTACTTTCTCAGTGATAGCTTTGAATGAATCATGAAAATATTTTTGTTGTTCTTGGAGCAGTTCTACAAACATACCCATAAGATCAGTGGCAGCAGGAGGAGCAGCAGTAGATGTAGAAGGAACTGGAGGAGGAGGAGCAAACCATGGGGCAATTTCTTCAATAACCACAGAGCTCTCAGCTTTGGTAGTGTGAATAAGGGCATCCCCTTCTTCAGTGATGAAGGTGGGGATAGGGAAATCTAAGCTCTTCAGGGGAGCTTTAGCTGGATCTGAAGAAGTTCTTTGTCTGTAGTAGGAGAGTGGGGGAAAGGGGATTCAGGAGAGGGAACAAGAGATCTAGGAGGAGTGTGAGTAGGAGATGGTACTGGAGATTATTGCTTGGATGCTTCAGTAGTTTGTTCGTTTTGAAGAGGGGGAAGAGGTTCTTCAGAAGTGAGTTCTTCAATCATCTCATTGATGGCTGCTTCAGTGGAGAGAAGGGTTTGTTGGATTTGAGCATCTATTGGAAATTCTTTAGGAGTGAATGGATGGAGAGAAGTATCAGCTGGAGGAGTAGGGACTCTGTCTTCTAGAACAGAAGGAGCAGGCTCCCCCTCAACAGTTGCACCAGATGTGCTGGCAACATGAGGTGGAGAGGGAGATGGGGTCCTATCCTCTATAGCTGGCTGATCATAGGCTATGGCATCTTGAAAAGGATTCAGCAACTTTAACTCCCACCTCTGAATGGATGAGATGGAGACTTTCTTCATGTGATGAAGTATTGTACCATTGGAGAAGTTGAACACCACAGGATTGATCTCATGAAGCAGTAGAGAGATAATCCTTGCATAATTTGGTGCCTTGATTCTTTCTCTGATTTTGTCCAGAATTAACATACCAAATTGATATCTCTTCCTGCAGATAATAGCTTGCATGATATCAAACATGCTGAGAGGAATTTCTCTGATTGAGCTGGTCTTGCACAGAAGGACTTTCCCAATAATGTCCACCAAGAGTTTGCCTTCTGGATTGAGTTCTGATCAACGGATGGTGAGAACAAATGGAGAGACGCCACAAAACATACATGTTCTATCAGAATCCTCAGGACCTAGGTCATCTTCTTCATCAACCAATGGCAGTCGAAGAGGAGTTGAAACAGACCTTTTTGAGAGCTTAACCTTGATTCCCTTTACTTTGGACTTAAGAACCGTGTCGTGTCTCTTTACGTTGATGTTCTTGAAGAAATCTTCGACTCCTGGAAATAAAATCTTACATGGTTGTTGTAGAGTGAATGTGAGGCCGGCGGTGTCGAGGAGGATCAGGAGATTACGGAAATCGTCTGATAGGTTGTCAATCCCTGCGGGGATGAGTTTAGAGCCGATTACAATCTTGGAAGAGGGTGCCATGATCCAGAAATTTGGGAGAAATCTGCTACGGGGAATAAAATGGCGCAAGCTCTGCGACAGTCGGCGAAAGGCGAAGAGTTTTTCTGCATACTCGAGTGAGAGGGTTTTGATTCGTGTAGAGAAATGAATTCTGGACTTTTCTATTTATATAACCCTAATTTTAGATGAATAAGAAATTAAATAAAGCTTAACATACCTTGGAAAGGGCAGTATAAGCCTTGGGTTGCAAATAAAGAAATTTGAAACGAAGTTGAGAAAGATTCTTCTGGTACTCGAGTGAATCAGAAGTACTCGAGTGAAATGATGATAGTACTTGAGTGAAGAAGTGGAAGTACTCGAGTCATCTGTCTTTATACGTCTTGAGTGGCAGCTTAGTACTCGAGTAGGTTGAAGAAGTACTCGAGTAAGTTTACTCGAATGGCTGAGGAAGTACTCGAGTGAAAGTCGAAGTACTCGAGTAGGCTGGATTACAACTTGAGTAGTCTTTGTCTTACTCGAGTAATAAAGTCTGAACTTTGGAAAATTTCAACTTCTGATGAATTTCTTGATCTCTGAGCCTTTCTGTGAGTCCATCTTCTTTAATCTTCTTTGTTGAGCATTCCATGTTCTGTTTTGAAGAACGAGTACTTGGTCTCGTCCAGCGGCTTCGTGAAAATGTATGCAATCTGCTTGTATGTTAGGACATATTGTAGATCAATGTCCCCATGCTCCACATGCTCCCGGATGAAGTGGTAAAATAGCTCTATGTGCTTTGTCCAGCTGTGAGAGACTGGGTTATTGGCTATTGCAATTGCGCTAGAAGAGTCGCAAAATAATGGAATGTTCTGAAACTTCATGTTATAGTCTTCAAACTGGTTCTTTATCCAGAGCAACTGTGCACAACAACTGCCTGCATAGATATACTCTGACTCAGTTGTTGAAATTGCAATACAGTTCTTCTTCTTACTAATACAGGAAATGAGCCTTCTTCTAAGAAATTGGCAGGTCCCGGATGTGCTCTTCCTGTCATCTTTGCTACCTGCAAAATCTGCATTTGAAAAACTAATTAGCTCGCTATCATTACTTCTTGGGTACCATAAGCCAAGATTTGGTGTACCTTTAAGGTATCTCAAAATCCACTTTGCAGCAGCGTAGTGATATTCCTTAGAGTTCACTTGAAATCTAGCACAAACACATGTTGATAACATTATGTCTGCTCTACTAGAAGTAAGGTAGAGCAAGGATCCAATTATGCTTCTGTACTTGATTTCATCAAAAGATTTCCCTTTTTCATCCTTGTCCAGAGATATAGTTGAACCCATTGGAGTCCTCATAGAGGTTGTGTTCTCCATTCCGAATTTCTTAATAGGTCCCTTGTGATCTTAGTCTGCGAGATGAAAATTCCATCTTCAGATTGTTTCACCTAAAGCCCTAAGAAATACTTCAGCTCGCCCATACTGCTCATTTCAAACTTCCCTTGCATAAGTTTTGAAAACATCTTGCAGATGTTGTCGTCAGTAGAGCCAAAAATAATGTCGTCGACATAGATTTGCAATAGCAAAATCTTGCATTTTATTTCCCTAAGAAATAATGTCTTATCTATCTTTCCCTTTGTGAACTTGTTCTTAAGCTGAAAGCTAGACAGCATCACATACCTAGCTCGAGGAGCTTGTTTCAAACCATATAATGTTTTATGTAATAAATAAACATAATCGGGAAGTTAGAATCAACGAAACTTGGAGGTTGTTCCACATACACCTCTTCCTTTATGTCACCATTAAGGAAGGCAGACTTCACATCCATCTGATAGACAGTGAAGCCTTAAGAGCGACATATACTAGGAATAATCGGATTGCCTCCAACCTTGACACTAGAGCATATGTATGGTCAAAGTTGATTCCTTCTTCTTGACGATATCCTTTGGCAACGAGTCTGTCCTTATTCTTTATTATCATTCCATCCTCGTCCATCTTTCTCCTGTAGACCCACTTTGTCCCGATGACATTCTTACCTTTGGGTCTTGGAATAAGTTTCCATACTTGACAGCTCTTGAACTGATTTAGTTCTTCTTCCATCGTCATTATCTGCGATGCGTCTAAGTTTGCTTCCTCAAACTTCTTCGGTTCAACCTGTGAGAGGAAACTAAAATATAAATTCTCGTTAGTTGTACCTCTAAGAGTTCTGAGACCATCCTGGGGATCTCATATGATTTGGTCCATTGGGTGATCCTTCAGATGTCTGAGCTCTAGAATTCTTGTATCTGGAACTTATTCTTCAATCACCGGAGTGACTTCATGAACTTGGACGATTTCTTCATCTTGATCATCAACCTCTCCAATAGGGGTTGGAGTGGTAATCTTGATGAACTTTTCACGTTTTTCTTCAGTCGGTTCTTCCAAGTTAAGTTCATTCAACTTTGTACCTACATCTTCAATGAACACACTAGAAGAGTTGCTTTGCACAAGCTCGTCTCATCAAATACAACATGTATGCATTCTTCTACGACTAGAGTGTTTCTATTAAATATCCTATAAGCCTTACTATGGCTACTATACCCTACAAAAATACCTTCAAAACGCTTTTCGCTAAATTTGGTAGTATGATACTGGCCATTGTTAAGCACGAATCACTTACAACCAAAAATTCCAAAATATGAGACAGTCGGTTTCCTGGCCTTTAGAAGTTCGTAAGGTGTCTTATTATGGTTCTTATTTATGAGTGCTCGATTTTGCACATGGCATGCAGTGTTGACGGCTTCAGCCCAGAAATATTCCCGTAGTGAGGCATCACTCAACATGGCCCTGCAGGCCTCTATGAGTGTTCTATTCCTTCTCTCAGCCACTCTGTTTTGTTGAGGAGTTTGAGGAGAAACAACTCATGAAAGATACCCAAGCTTTCGTAGAATTCTGTCATGACCCCAGACTTGAACTCTATTCCATTGTCACTTCTGATCTTGACTACGGAATAGTTGTATTCATTCTGGACCTGCCTAACAAAATTTGTAAAGATGTCAAAGGTATCTGACTTATGTTTTAGAAAGAACACCCACGCAAAGCGTGAGTAATCATCAACAATAAGCAACATATAATCCTTACCTCCCAAACTTCTAACTTACAGTGGACCGAACAAGATCATATGAAGCGAATGTAAACATCTGTTAGAATCTTTGCCAATAACGCTTTTAAAGGTAACCCTTGTTTGCTTTCCTTTTACACATGCATGACAAGGTCTATATTTGATGTACTTGACATTTGGGGCATCACATACTAAATTCAGTGAAAATAATTTATTAATAGTTTTGAAATTAATATGTGTTAATCTCTTGTGTCATTGGTCACCAAGAGACGCATTATATTTAGCCATAAAACACACTTGTGTAGAAGTGTCTATACAAATGAAATTTAAACAAAATATATTTCTGCTTCGAGTGCCTGATAGAATAATTTCTATATTGTCAACAGATTTTATCAAGCACTTATCAGCATGAAATTCAACAATATATCCTTTATTGTAAAGTTGAATTATGCTTATGAGATTTTGTTCCAATCCTTCAACATAACCCACATCTGAGAAGGATACTTTAGCATTAGAGATCATACCATAACATGTTGTAATTCCTCGGTCTGAACCTCCAAAGATGACCTTTGGCCCGTTCATGACTGGAGAATAGTTCTAAGTAGGCTTCTTGTCCTGGTCATGTGCCGAGAGCATCCACTGTCCAAATACCAGATAGGCATTTTGGTGGCCTTTGGAGATACCTACAATTATAAATCAATTTGCCTTAGAAACCCAAACACATTTTGGTACTTAGTCTCTTATTAGAATGCTCCTCCTATGAGTATTAGCATTGTTAGTGGTCTTTCTCATATTGCTAACTTGAGGAGTTGCAAAATTCCTGGGATTAAACCAGCAGTCAATGGCAAAGTGACCAATCTTGCCACAACACCAACAGTCGAACATGTTGTATCTTTGCCTTCTGTTCTCCTGCTTGATCTTTTGAGATGGTGGTATAGCAGGTGTAACATTCTTGGAGGAGGAAGCTTCATGGTGATGACAATCACATGATTTCTTCTCCTTCGATGGCCTTTCCACAATAGTCTTTACCTTTGGTGCTTTTTTAATGTTATGACCATGATTATAAGGGCCATAGCTTTGAAGAGTGATTTCTTCATAAGGTTCCTTAAAGACCCTCTCACCAAAGTTTCTGGGGCAAGTCCATCCTTGGTAACGAGACCTGGGCTCTACATAAGTAGGTCTAGGGAAGTGACCATAGGATGAGTCAAGATCAAACACATATGTTGGAAATATAACCTTCTTGAAAGAGGTCTGATCTTGAGGGGCTTTCCCCTTCTCTTTGGACAAAGCCTTCTTGACCCCCTTATTCTTTCTCTGAGCCTTATTCCTCCTAAAAGATTTACTAGGAGCTTCAACATGGCCTAGCCCAGCACCCTTAGCCTTAGCTAAGAATTCAGCAACGTAAGGAAGGACAGTCTTTGGCTTCGAGAAACTTTCAACAAGTTTCTTTTCAGCTTCAAGTTATGCTTCCAATTCTTTTATGATTTTCTCCTTAAGGTCTAGGTGCTTGAGATCCTTGTTATATTCTTCAATGGCAGCATTGAAGTTTTCTCTGAGTGAGTCAGTCTTAGAGACTTCCTCTCTCAAGTTCTCTCTTCAGCTTTTAGATACTTTATCTCTTTAGCTTGAGTTTTCACGACTCGTCGACATTTGTCGTAAGCCTTTATCCACTCCTTGTACTGGGCCATGAGTTCAGACTCATCGTTAGAAGAGCTGTCCTCATGATCATGCTCAGAAACATCGGAATCGGAAAGAGGAGTGTGAGAGTTTACCTTCCCAGTGAACTGGGGCTCTTGTTCATCATCAGACTGAGCCTTAAACCCGAAGTATGCTTTTTCTTCGTCACTCGACTCAGATGAGTCCGAGTCGCTAACAGTCTTGCCCTTCTTGGCTATTAAGCTCTTTTTTGTCTTCTTTTTATTGTAAGAAGATTTCTTTTCTTCTCTTCTTCCACCCTCCTTCTTCATGTGGGGGCAGTCAACGATGACATGACCTGGCTTATTACAATAATAACTAGCGATATCAGTAGAAATATGTTTGTTCGATTTAGAAGTATACCTGTCATGGCTGCTTGAGCCTTTTCTGTGTCGATCACCATCATGTCGTGATCTTCTATAGGAGGAACCCTTGTCTTTCCATTGCTTCTTTTTGTTCAAGAAATTCTTGAACTGTCGTGAGAGTAAAGAGAACTCTCCTTCAGATAGCTCTGAGCCTGAGGGACTTGGCTCCGAGGTTTCTTCTTCACTAACTTCTTGTACTGGGGCAAGAGAGGAAGCCTTGGACTTCCATGAGGTGTCTGCCTTGAGAGCAACAGACTTCTCCTTGTATGAGGACCTGCTCTTCTCTTCTTCAGCTTTTCTTGTATTGAGTTGCAGCTCGTATGACATGAGCTTCCCGAAGAGATTCTGGTGGTCTGTCTCAGCTAGCTTTCCAAATTCCTGGATTGCACAAACCTTGTTATCCCATTCCTTAGTTAGGGATCTCAAGAACTTATCATTCAGTTATCCGTTTGTGAGGACGCGGTCATATACTCTTAAGTCGTTGACTATCATGAAGAAGTTTTCAAACGTATCAGCAATGGTATCCTTGGGTTCTTGTCGAAAGGCATCATATTTCTGATTAAGAAGGGATCTTCTATCATCCCTAAATTCTTTTGTTCCTTCCATCAAGGTGACGAGAGACTGACACATCTCCTTAGCAGACTGGCAGTGGATCAGGTTCTACAACATGAAGTCATCAACTGCACTTGCTATAATATTCTTGGCCTTCTTGTCTAAAGACACAAGTACAATCTCATCTTTGTCGAGATCCATCAATTTCTTAGGAACCTTCTTTGTTGGATCTATCTTGTAGATGGCCATCAGAACGTGAGGACCTTCTTCAACGATCATGAAGTTCCTTGGATCCACAACTTTCATGAAAAACTTGATTCTTTCTTTCTACATAAGAAAGTTATTCTTTGTGCATAATGGAAGCTTGGCAAAATCTTTAGACTTGTCCATGCTTGTATAATCTCAAAAGACAACTTCCCTTGCACAAACCTTTAGACTTCCATTCTTTGTGCATAAGGGAAGCTTGGCAAAATCTTTAGACTTCTCCTTGTATGAGGACCTGCTCTTCTCTTCTTCAGCTTTTCTTGTATTGAGTTACAGCTCGTATGACATGAGCTTCCTGAAGAGATTCTGGTGGTCTGTCTCAGCTAGCTTTCCAAATTCCTGGATTGCACAAACCTTGTTATCCCATTCCTTAGTTAGGGATCTCAAGAACTTATCATTCAGTTATCCGTTTGTGAAGACTCGGTCGTATACTCTTAGGCCGTTGACTATCATGAAGAAGTTTTCAAACGTATCAGCAATGGTATCCTTGGGTTCTTGTCGGAAGGCATCATGTTTATGATTAAGAAGGGATCTTCTATCATCCCTAAATTCTTTTGTTCCTTCCGTCAAGGTGACGAGAGACTGACACATCTCCTTAGCAGACTGGCAGTGGATAAGGTTCTACAACATGAAGTCATCAACTACACTTGCTATAATATTCTTGGCCTTCTTGTCTAAAGACACAAGTACAATCTCATCTTTGTCGAGATCCATCACTTTCTTAGGAACCTTCTTTGTTGGATCTATAGTGTAGATGGCCATCGGAACGTAAGGACCTTCTTCAACGATCATGAAGATCCTTGGATCCACAACTTTCATGAAAAACTTGATTCTTTCTTTCTACATGGGAAAGTTATTCTTTGTGCATAATGGAAGCTTGGCAAAATCTTTAGACTTGTCCATGCTTGTATAATCTCAAAAGACAACTTAAGTCAGATCTGATCAATAATTTAACCTTTTATTGATAAACCTGGCTCTGATACCAATTGAAAGTAATTCAGTTGTCTACCTAAATCACCTAGAGGGTGGTGAATAGGAGAGTTGTGCGTATTTTTGCGGAATAAAAAAATTATCGAACTATGCACACAATAATCTACCAAGCATTCATAGACTACAAGAGATTTATAGTGGTTCCCCAACCTTGGGTACATCCACTTTCCACTCACTAATCTAGCAAAGCACTAGACTCTGCAACTACACTATCTCGGATTGAAAACCAATCCTACGACTCGGAAAAAAGTTCCTACAATCTTGATCCACAACACGGATTTACACTCAGAAGATAAAAACTTCCTACAACTCGGTGACAAAAGCTCCTACACTCGGAGAAGAATCTGCTACAAAAATAAATGGAGAAAATTTGAAATTCAAACAGAATATTTTTCTCATATCTGGAAACTGTCGTCCAAAGTCTTCTTCTTTGATCTTTGCGGCTTTTTCAGAAAATGTTGAAGAAGAGGCTCGGCAATATCTGGATCTGGAATATCTTTGACTCACACGATGCGAGATATGAAGAGGAGTTGAAGAGCAATCTCGATCTATAAGTCAACCTTGATTTGAATCTTCTTGGTCGAAAACCCTAGCCAATCTGCATGATGAAGAGTGCGGCGGCTTCCGTTTTTAGAAAGAGAAAATAGGATTCAGATTTCTTAGAATAACTCTTGACAGCTTGTTAGGGTTGGTTTATTTGACAAGACCTTATATAAGATCTCCCTAATGGTCATAATTATCATTATTGACGTACACGTGTACCAATCACGTCACAGTATTTGAAAATCCCATCGGTTATGGACTTAGCGAATTTCTGGAAAATCTGACTGAAATACTTGAGTGAGATATAAACTACTCGAGTACTTAATATGATTACTCGAGAGGATAGAAACAGACTACTTGAGTAGAAGTCCTTGAGAAAATTCAGAAAGGATGAGTAATCACTCGAGTAGAAAAAGACTTACTCAAGTGCTAATATAATTACTCGAGATGTGGAGATGAACTACTCGAGTACTAGAAATATTACTCAAGAAAAAGACTTAGCGGATTTTCTGGGAGAAGAATTCTGGTTACTCGAGTACTGGAACTAGATTACTCGAGAAGTAGATAGACTAATCGAGAAGTAGATTAACTACTCGAGTATAATAATATTACTACTCGAGTATAGGACTTAGAAAAATATTCTGAGTGATAAAAATCTTATCACTCAAGCATTAGAGCTGGACTACTAGAGTAGTAGAAAGACTACTCGAGTACATGAACTGAACTACTCGAGTGGGGTAAAACAACACGAGAATCTTCCTTCTGTAACTTGAGACAAAAGACTTATCTACTCGAGTGGTTAACATCACTGCTCGAGTAAAAGACTTGGAATAAATTTAGAGAGGAAAAACTGTTAACTCGAGAATAAGAGAAAGTCTACTCGAGTAGTGGACTTGGCTACTCGAGAGCTGTGTTTAGACTACTCGAGCGTCATTTCCCTTACTCGAGTATAGACAGACTTACTCGAGTAATTACTATGTATTTAACTCGAGTACATAAACTTCTACTCGAGTGAAGGACTTAGAAAAATTTTCCTTCTTGAGAAATTTCGTTTCTTCAATAAAATCTGCAACACTTCTTTCTCCAATCAATCCTAGTGCTTGAAACATGAAGTGTATCCCAATAGAGAGGCTACACATGAGTCAACACCATGGATCACACAATGAGGGATTACATTGTATGGTCCTGTGTTTGGTGACCCATTGTAGACTAACATTGGTCTACACTTGGCAATTTTGTCCTGCAAACACATAACTCAAAGAATACATCAAATACAACTTAATTCATCTTAGTTCAAGGGTGACTTCACCAAATCTGTGTTATTGTGGATACAATACCCAACAATACTTACCATTGTTAAGGACGAAGCACTTACAGCCAAATATTCGAAAATGTGAAACAGTCGGTTTCCTGCCCTTTAAAAGTTCATAAGGTGTCTTACTGTGGTTATTGTTTATTTGTGCTCGATTTTGCACGTGACATATAGAGTTCACGGTTTCAGCCCAGAAGTATTCCCGTAGTGAGGCATCACTCAACATGGTCCTGCAGGCCTCTATGAGTGTTCTATTCCATCTCTTAGTAACTCCATTCTGTTGAGGAGTACAAGTAGAGGAAAACTCATGAAAGATACCTAGGCTTTCACAAAATTTTGTCATGGCCCCAGACTTGAACTTTGTTCCATTGTCACTTTAGATTTTGACTGCGAAACAGTTGTATTCATTCTGGACCTGCCTAATAAAATGAGTAAGGATGTTAAAGGTATTTGACTTGTGTTTTAGAAAGAACACCCACGCAAAATGCGAGTAATCATCAACAATAACCAATGTATAATCCTTACCTCCCAAACTTCTAACTTGCAGTGGTCCGAACAAGTCCATATGAAGTAGATGTAAACATATATAAGAGTATTTGCCAATAATGCATCTAAAAGTAGCCCTTGTTTGCTTGCCTTTTACACATACGTGACAAGGTCTATCTTTAGTGCACTTGACATTTGGGGCATCACGTACTAAATTAAGTGAAAATAATTTATTAATAGTTTTGAAATTAATATGTGCTAGTCTCTTGTGTCATTGGTCACCAAGAGATGCATTATCTTTATCCAAAATGCACACTGGTGTAGAAGAGTCTATGCAAATGAAATTTAAACAAAATATGTTTCTACTACGAGTGCCTGATAGAATAGTTTCCATATTGTCAACCGATTTTATCAAGCACTTATCTGCATGAAATTCAACTATATATCCTTTACCCCAGAGCTGGCTTATGCTTATAAGATTGTGTTCCAATCGTTCAACATAAGCCACACCTGATAAGGATACACTACCGTTAGAAATCATAACATAGCCTTTAGTAATTCCTCGGTCTAAACCTCCAAAGATGAGCTTTGGCCCGTTCACTGTAGAAGGCTTCTTGTCCCGGTCATATGCCAAGAGCATCCACTGTCCAAATACCAGATAGGAGTTTTGGTGGCCTATGGACATACCTGCAACCACACATCAATTTGCCTTAGGAACCCAAACTCGTTTGGGTCCTTGGTCTCTAGTTAGAACACTCCCCCTACGAGTATTAGCATTATGAGTGGTCTTTCTCACATTGCTAACTTGAGGAGTTACAAAATTTCTGGAATTAAACCAGCAATCAATGGCAAAGTGACCAATTTTTCCACAGCACTAGCAGTCAAACCTGTTGGGTACATTGGAAAATGTGTACCAGATTTGAAGAAGCCTCACCCTACTCAATGATATGCATCAAGGTGTATTTGATGTGTTTTGAGTGTATATGTGCAGGTTAAGTAAATACAGGAATGCAGAAAAATTTTTAAGTCCATGTGTCGACACTTAGAGAAGCAGTGTCGACACCTATGAAGGCTTGTGTCGACACTAGAGAAAAGCTGTGTCGACATTTGGAGTTAGTTGTGTCGACACCAAGAAAGGCTTTGTCGACACCAGAAGAAATTGTGTCGACACCAGGAGGCAGTGTCGATGCACAGAGAAGTATTGTCGACATCAACTGTGTCGACACCAAAAGTCAGTGTCGACACACAGGAATACTTAGTCGACATCAATTGTGTCGACACCAAGAGATAGTGTCGACACACTGAAGACTTTGTCAACATACTGCAAAATTTCAACAAAGTTAAAGAAAAGAAGTAGCTGTGTCGACACACAGAGGTAGTGTCGACACACAGAAGACTTTGTCGACATCAACTGTGTCGACACACAGGACTTGTGTCAACACACAGTAAAGTTTCAACTATGCTGAAGAAGAAGTATGTGTGTCGACACACTGAGGTAGTGTCGACACATAGAAGATCTTGTCGACAACAAATGTGTCGACACACAGGACTTTTGTCGACACATGACAGAATTTCAACAAAGTAAATTTGTATGAAGAAAAGAAGTGACTGTGTAGACAACACAAAGGTATGTGTCAACACATTCAACAGAAGGCTGTGTCGAGAAGTATTAACAACAACAAAGGAGATGTGTCGACACCACCAAGGCTTGTGTCGACACTTTGTTCACTTGTGTCGATACTTAGTCTACTTGTGTCGACACATGATGAAGATCAGTCTCGACACTTTCAGACAGAGACAATATTTCAAGAAGTGACTAGATGACTTGACAGCTGCCATTTCAACCGGTCTACTGCAACTGTCAAAGCTGTCAGAAGTTTGTTAGAAACCGGATCAGACGGTTACCATGGAGGAAGATTATAAAAAGTCTTTCTCCTTCAACAGAAGAGGTGATCAATTATAATTACAATTCAAGATCTACACAGAGATCTAACAACACAAAAAGAAGAAGACCTTCGACAGAAGATCTAAGAAGTTGGAGAGAGAGAGAGCTCCATCTAAGAAGAGCAGTTGCTGAACCAGGCTGACAAGAAAGATTCAGATTGAGATCTAAATCTCAAGTTAGAAGCTGATTGAAAATCAACTTTTCAAGAGTTCAACCCTACTGAGTTCAGATTCAAGAAGCTTTGAAGAAAGCTAAGAGAGGTTGTGCTCTGCCATCAGGTTCTTCCAAGAACTGATCAAGAATCCATCCATCCCTTCTCTCTCTACCTGGGTGGTGGTAAAACACTTTGTAAACTCTATTTTCTATAGGATCTATTCTAGATCTGAGCTGTAAGCCTATTTTATAAAGGCTGAGTGTAGGAGAATATATTCTCTGAGTGGTAGGCCTTGTTGAAGGCTGAGGTAGGGATGTGAGCCTGAGTTGTAGGAGATTGATATCTCTGAGTTGTAAGCCTTGTGTAGGCTGAGGTAGGGCAGATTGCCTGAGTTGTAGGAGCCTTGTTTGTGGTTCTGAGTTGTAAGATTTGAGGATCTGAGGTGAAGTGAAAAAGTTAGGCCGAATCTAGCACACTACTAGATAGGCGAAGGGGGAAAGTGGATGTACCCAAACCATGGGGAACCACTATAAAAATCTGTATGCAATCTGTGTTGTGATATTTTTGTGAATCTGTATTATGTTAGCTGTAACATTTACTGCTGCTAAGTAAACAACTGAATTGATTTGCTGCCTTAAAAAACAGGAATTACACCTATTCACCCCCCCCCCCCTCTAGGTGGTTAGGCACTAATTCTTTCAAGTGGTTCAAAGCGAGGTTACTCAAAGAAGGACTTAATAGTCTGAGTGAGATCCTTAAGGAAAATTCAAGAATCAAGAAAATGAGTTCAGGTGAAAATCATAAGGAGCTAGGTTCTATGAAATTACCCATATGCAGAAAGGAGATATTTGGCATCTGGAAAGAAAGGGTCAGGCTGTTTATGGAGGCTTCTGATCCAAGAATCTATATTACAGTCAAGGAAGGTCCTTATATCCCAATGAAGATTTCAATTCTGAATGCAAACCAAAGAATTCCCAAGGATTTCTCAGAAATGACTAAGGATGAGATCATCGTGGCAACTATGGATAAGAGAGCACAGAATATCATAGTTAGTGTCATAGATGATACAACCTTTCAAAATTTGATTCACTGCAAGACCTCCAAGGAAATGTGGGATACTTTAATAGTCTATATGGAGGGTTCTGAAGAAGTAAGACAAGATATAAAATCTATGCTAAACCAGGAATATGAGAGTTTCAGACAAGGAAAGTCTGACAGTATAACTGAGTGCTATAAAAAGTTCTATAGGATTGTAAATGAGTTGATGTCCTATGGTAGAATATTCAGTACATATGAACTGAATGATAAATTCCTAAGATCCTTGACAAAGGATTGGGACACTAAGATTTGTGTCAATAGGGAAGTGGCTAAACTTGCAGATATCTCTCCAACAACCTTATTTGGAAAATTGCTGTCATATGAGATGCAGCTAATGGCAAGGAAAGTGTAAGAGAAAAGTGCAAAAGGTGAGCATAGAGAAAAGTCTGTGGCCTTCAAGGTTGAAGCCACTAAGAAAAATTGGAGGATGTCTCCATCACCTCCTAAGATTGTTGCTGAAACTACTTCAGATAATTCAGACAACCAGAATTCAGACAGTAGTGACTCAGATGAAGATTTTGCAGCATTTACAAGATAGTTTCAGAGATTCCTGAAAAAGAAGCAGTGGAAGTCTAAGCCTTCCACATCGCAGCCTAAGGATGAGTATTATCAAAAGAGGAAGTCATCTAGGAAGGACAGGAGCATGTCTAAGCCAAACAAATCTACAACATCAAAGATAGTTTGCTATTTCGGTAATAGGCCTGGACATGTTATGGCTGAGTGTCCAGATAAAAGAAAAGAGACTGCAGATAAGAAGAAGAGTCAACACCAGAGCAAGAAGGATAAGTCCTTTGTTGCTAAGAAGGAGAAGAGCTTGACAGACCAATCTACTTCAGAGTCAGAATCTGAAGCTGAGGCCTACATTTGTCTATATGCAGCAGATGAAGAACAAGAGTTTCTCCATGTGCTGAACTCTATATATGAACAAGAAGACCATCAGTGCAAGGGACTGATGGTGGTGTCAGAAGAAGATAAATGCCAGGATTAGCCTGATCCTAGTAAGGTACAATGTCTTTCTAGAAATTCAGATTGCAGTACTGAGTCAGAGTCAGCAACATATGCATCAAGTGATGTGGATGGGTCTGAGTCTGAAGGTGATATTCATTAGCAAATAGATGAATATGGAGACTTGCTGCAGGCACTAAAGAAAAGCAAAAACCTGGCCAAAACTCTGGCCAAGGAAATTGCAAGTCTTAAGATGACTGCATCTGATTCAGAGAAATTGATGTATCAGAAATTGAATGAGATAGCCAGACTGAAAAACATTACTATTATTCATATGGGTACTATCACATTTAAGAATGATCAGATTAAAAATCTGGAGAATAGACTTCAGAAAGAGCAAGTGATTGTAGCTAGTTTTTCTAAACCTAAATCTGTATTACCCTTGATTGATGAGTTTGTATCTCAAAAGGGTAAGGCTGGGTTAGGGTTTAAGAAAACTGCATGTACTGCTAGGTCCAAATCTAAAGGCAAAGCCCCAGCACAAAATAAGAAGCCTGCTGTAGATAATTCAGCTAGGGTTGTACCTAAACAAAGATACAACAAGTTTGAGTGTTGGTGTTGTGGCAAGGTAGACCACTTTGCCTTAGATTGTTGGTACAATTATAGTGTCAAGGAGAGTAGAAATCTGCCTGCTAGAAGAGCTACAGGCAGATTTGTTAAAGTTCAGAATAACTTGCACCAAGGACCCAAAAGTTATTTGGGTTCTAAGGTTAAGTAATCTGTGTTGCAGGTGAGTCCAAGTAGCCATGCCCCAATATGGTACTTGGACAGTGGATGTTCCAGACACATGACAGGAGTAAGGGGGTTGCTGAAGGACTACACACCTATCATGGATGGCCCTAAAGTAACCTTTGGTGGTTCAGAAAAAGGAATCATCAAAGGATTTGGTAACATTTCTAATAACCAGATTACTATCTCTCAAGTGGCCTATGTGAACGGTTTGAAACACAACCTTATAAGCATATGTCAGTTGAGTGATTTAGGATATGACATTTCATTTATTAAGAATGAATGTCATTTCAAAAGGTCAAGTGATCAAAAGGTCATATTGACAGGATATAAAAAGAGAAATGTTTACTGTCTTAACTTTGAGTGTGAGAACAATGTTTCTCCTATTTGTCTTGTAGCTGATGAGAGAGCCTCTCATTGTGCTAAATGGCACAAGAGGCTGGCTCATCTTAACTACAAGACTATTGGTCAACTCTTTAGCAAAGAGTTAGTGAGGAATGGTCCTCAAGTTAAGTGTATAAAGGATGGGATATGCTCAGCATGTCAAAAAGGCAAGCAGACCAAATCCTCCTTTCATAGCCTTGAAAGTAAGGATTCAGTGAGGTGTCTATACCTCTTGCATATGGATCTATTTGGTCCTATGCCAGTTCATAGTCTAGGTAGGAAGGTCTACATATTTGTGGTGGTAGATGACTATTCTAGATATTCATGGGTGTTCTTTCTGAGACAAAAATCTGAAACCCTAACTGTCTTATATAGTTTTGTTAAACAAATTCAGAATGTGTTGAACAGTACAGTGGTCAAAATCAGAAGTGACCATGGCACTGAATTTCAGTCTGAAATTATGACAAGACTATGTGAAGAATTTGGGATTTTTCAAGAATTTTCCTCACCTAAAACACCACAGCAAAATGGTATTGCTGAAAGGAAGAATAGAACACTGATTGATGCTTGTAGGACTCTATTGAGTGACACTTCTCTCCCAGAATATTTCTGGGCTGAGGCAGTAAACACTGCATGTCATGTGATCAATAGGGTTACTATCACCAAGAGGCACAAAAAGACTCCCTATGAGATTGTGAAGGGCAGAAAACCAAACTTATCCTATTTTAGTATCTTTGGTTGCAAGTGCTATATACTTAACAATGGCAAGTCTTATCTAACCAAGTTTGATGCCAAATCCCAAGAGGGGATATTTGTTGGGTACAACAATAATAGTAAGGCTTATAGGGTCTACAACTTGATTACTCAAGTTGTAGAAAAGTCTATACATGTAGTCTTTGATGAAACAAGACTGATTAACTGTGAGTTGTCAAGTAGTGCTTGCAGTTGTACAGGTGTAAATGAGAGAATGGACAAGCTTACCATTACAGAAGATTCTACTACACATCAGGAAGTGGAAAATGGTGGTTGTTGTCCAGTGGGAGTACAAGACTCTCCCTATGCTGTAGAAAACCAAGAGGTGCAGCTTAATGAAGAGGCTGAAGGTGTTCAACCTGAAGAAAGACTACCTCCAGCTAATAGACACTTAAAGGATCATCCAGCAAATCTGATAATTGGTGATCCATGACAAGGAGTGCAAACAAGAAGCAGGAATCTGAGCATAGTTCTTTGCTCCAGCTTCCTATCTCAAGTGGAACCAAAGAAATTTGAAGAAGCTGTTCTAGACCCACATTGGATTGATGTCATGCAAGAGGAGGTGAATCAGTTCAGAAGATGCAAGGTCTGGAAGTTAGTTCCTAAACCAAAAGACCACAACATCATTGGAACAAAGTGGATCTTTAGGAACAAATTGGATGAGAATGGGATCATTGTGAAGAATAAAGCAAGACTTGTTGCAAAAGGATATATGCAGGAAGAAGGTATTGACTTTGATCAAATCTTCGCCCCAGTAGCAAGACTGGAAGTAATTAGGATGTTCCTTGCTTATGCAACATATCAAGGCTTTAAGGTATTTCAAATGGATGTAAAGTCAGCATTCCTAAATGGAAATCTAAAGGAAGAAATCTATGTAGAGCAGCCCTCGGGTTTTGTTGATCCTCTCAAACCTGATTATGTTTATAGACTTAGGAAAGCATTGTATGGGTTGAAACAACCCCCAAGGGCTTGGCATGAAACCCTGTCTAGTTTCCTTATTGAGAACAAATTCTCAAGGGGGAAAATAGACAAGACTCTATTCCTTAGGGAATCTAAAGGTAAGATAATCATAGTCCAAATATATGTTGATGACATAATATTTGGGTCTACTGAAAGTAATCTTTGCAAAACGTTTGCAAAACTTATGCAAGGAAAATTTGAAATGAGCAATATGGGGGAACTTAAGTTCTTCTTGGGTCTCCAAGTAAGACAGACTGAAGATGGCTTGTCCATATCCCAGTCTAAGTTCACCATGGAGTTAATAAAGAAGTATGGTATGGAATCATCCACTACCATGAGAACTCCTATGGGGTCAAGTGTGTATCTAAGCAAAGATGATGCAGGGAAACCTATAGATGAAACTTTGTATAGATGGATAGTTGGCTCCTTTCTATATCTGACTACTAGTAGACCAGATATCATGTATGTTACATGTGTCTGTGCTAGGTATCAATCTTGCCCTAAAGAATCTCATCTGACTGCAGTCAAAAGGATTTTGAGATATCTTAAGGGCACACCTAATCTAGGTCTTTGGTACCATAGGAATGGAGATTTTCTACAGACAGGCTATTCAGATGCAGATTTTGCAGGTTGCAAGGAAGATAGAAAAAGTACTACAGGCACCTATCAATTTATAGGTGGAAGACTAGTGTCTTGGAGCAGTAAGAAGCAGACCAGTGTGGCAATCTCCATAGCTGAGTCAGAATATGTTGCTGCAGGAAGCTGATGTGCACAACGTTTGTGGATTCAGCACCAGCTAGAAGACTATGGTATTCAAGTAAGTAGAACACTTTTGCTTTATGATTCTACAAGTGCAATTTCTATTGTTAATAATCCTGTTTCACATAGTAGGACTAAGCACATAGAAATTAGATACCATTTTCTTAGAGAACATGTAGAGAAAGAGGACATCTCACTAGAATTTGTTAAAACAGATTATCAAATTGCAGATATGTTTACTAAGCCTCTAGATGAAACTAAATTCAATAAGTTTAAAATTGAATTAGGAATGTTGAACATAGATTAGTTTAACAAAATTGGCTAAGTAAAATGGTGTCGACACAAGGAGTTGTATGTGTCGACACATAGAGATGGTGTGAAAGAAATTGTACCTAATCACCTAAAGGGGGGGTGAATAGGTGACTAAATCTTTTTAAACTTTTAGGCAGATTATATCACAGATTTATATCTAATTCTTCACAGCAATCAATCAGCTATCACAGAATAAACATGCACATAGTGAACACACAGATTTATAGTGGTTCCCCAAGGTTTGGGTACATCCACTTTCCCCCTTCGCCTATCTAGTAGTGTACTAGATTCGCCAAACTCCTCCACTATCTCAGATCCTCAAACAGGTTCCTACAGCTTAGGCCCAAGGCCCTACAACTCAGTCTTCTCCAAAGACCTACACTCAGCCACAAGGCCTACACTCAGCCACAAGGCCTACACTCAGCCACAATAGGCCTACACTCAGAGAATTATATCTCCTACACTCAGGAACACAGGCCCTACCACTCAGACTTTATAATTGCAGGCTTACAACTCAGATCCCTAAGGATCCTACAAGTAATTTAGAATACAAAGTATTTACCTACAACTCAGAGAAAAGAGAGATGAGTTGACAGGTTCTTGATGAGTTCTTGGAAGAACTCTGCTGAGATCAACCTCACTTGGCTTTCTTCAAAGCTTCTTGAATGTAGAACACAATAGGATTGATTCTCTACAGCTGATCTTCAATCACTGCAACTTAAGATTGAGAACTAGGTCTGAACCCTTCTTCACAGCCTGGTTCCAACGGCTATCTTCTTGGATGGAGCTCTCTCTCCAACTACTTAGAACTTCACTTGAAGGTCTTCAATGAATTGCTTTTCAACAACTTGTTATCTGTAGAATGTATAAGCCATTATATAGACTTTCTTCATGGTGACCGGCTGATCCGCTTCCTAACAGCTTTCTGACATCTCTAGCAGTTGCAGTAGACCGGCTGGAATGGCAGCTGTCATGTCATCCAGTCACTTCTTGAAATATCTGTAACTGTCTGAAAGTGTCGAGACAGTCTGTCTTTAAGTGTCGACACTTATAGACTAAGTGTCGACACAAGTTGACTAAGTGTCGACACTAGACTTCAAGGTGTCGACACAACTCCTTGTGTTGTACATTTTACTTCTCGACACAACTTCTTCATCATGTGTCGACACTGATATTGTGTGTCGACACAACTCCTTGTTCTTTAGTACTTTGTTGAATTCTTGTAAGTGTCGACACAACTCCTTTGTGTCGACACATCTTCTTGTATAGATACTTGTTCAGTGTCGACACATCTTCTTGATGTCGACACTTGTCTTCTGTGTTGATACTTGCTGAGTGTCGACACATATTCTTAGTGTCGACACATTCTTCTCCTATTGAGACTTTTGCTGAGTGTCGACACATCTCCTTTGTTTTGACACTTGTACTTAGAATTTTGTTGAACTTTGCTAAGTGTCGACACAGCCTCCTAGTGTCGACACTTTCTTCATGTATTGAATCTTCTGCTGAGTGTCGACACATTCTTTCTTGTGTCGACACTTTCTTCAAGTGCTGAGTCTTCTGCTGTGTGTCGACACATTCCTCATTATGTCGACACTTATACTTAGACTCTGTTGAAATTTGCTGAGTGTCGACACAGCCTTCAAGTGTCGACACTTTCTAATGTAGACACAGTTCCTCTGGGTGTCGACACTACTGCTAAGTGTCGACAATGCTTCTCTGGACTTCTCTTCATTGAGTGTCGACACAAACTGTATGTGTCGACACTTTCTGTCTGGTGTCGACTCTGCATCCCTGGTGTCGACACAATTACTCCAAGTGTCGACACTGCTTGTCTGGGTGTCGACACAAGTCTTCTTAAGTGTCTACACTTTCCTTCTGGGTGTCGACACATGGACTTAGAATCTTTTCTGCTTTCCCTGCAAATACTTAACCTGCACAAGGCAACTCAAAATACATCAAATACATTTTGATGTATATCATTGAGTAGGGTGAGGCTTCTTCAAATCAGGTACATTCATTCCAATGTACCCAACAATCTCCCCCTATTTGGAGAAGTCATAACCCTTAGTCAATGATATACACCATACATAACAAAATTACAGTATGATGTAAAACAGGATCATGCAATCAGGGAAAGTACATAAACATGTATTAAACAGAACATGTACACACATATATCTCAGAATAATTATGTAATAGACTTTTCACACAACACATTGTTCTAATCAACTTGTCATATTCATTATACAAAAGTTTACAGAGTGTTTAAAATCAAAGGATTACAGCTGTAAACTAAAGATAAATTCTATTTTATTTCTGCTCAGCCTCCTTGATAACTATGCCCTTCCCAGACTGTATCATTGCTTGCATAGGGGCTTCAACATCTTCAGCAGCAGCAGGCTTCTTGCCTTTAAGATCCTTTTTCTTTAGCTCTTCAGCTTTGATCTTTTGCCTCTTAAAGTAATGATAAGGCTTGGGAAAGTACTTGCTAGGCTCCTGGGCAGTAGGAGGTAGTTTTCCCATCTTAGCCTTTCTCCTGTATTGCACAATTGCTTCTTGTCTGTTCTCATGCTTCCTCCACTCCACATCAGAATACCATTTGCCTCTGTCCACAATATTGTATTTGGCAGCCTTCCATGCAGTCAGAATGATATTCCTTGAAGTGGGGCTCCACTGTTCAAAATCAGGCCTTTGTTCAGCTTGCTCTCTGAACCTTTTCTTAGACAATAGAGTCTCTTGTTCCTTGAGCAACAAAGCTTCTTATTCTTTTAGGATAGTCTCTGGCACTGGCTGAACCACCTTCTCTATGATGACATTTTGCTTTCCATCAGGTGGTCTATACATGGACTGTATATCTGCTTGTACCATATCAAAGTCTGGAAGAGGGTAGATTACTTGAGCCACTTCAGGTTGCTCCCCTCCTAGATATGCAGGATGTATCCCAGACTCTGCCACATTGTCATCATCACATAAAGGAGGATAACCAAGAGTGGCTCTGATGGAATTGGAAATCCATTTTCCATGATCAGAGCTGGCTTTGACTAACACCCTCTCCCCCTTTATGACTTCTCTTTCAATGTGATCTCTTAGATCATCCTTTTGAAATCTTATTTGGGCATCCAAATAGTTTACTCCATCTTTAAAGAAAGGTTTCAACCTTTGGAGCTTTTCAGTTATCAACTTCTGAGATTTTTCAATAGCAGAAGTAACAGCAGTTATGCCCTCTTGTAAAGCTTTATCAAACTCTGCCTTAGTAGTAGCAGTAGATGTAGTCTGTCCAGCAGCTATATTCTTCATCTCTGTGACAATTGCATTGTGCGAAGCAGTCAAATTATCATTCATTCTGAGCTGGTTCTCCAGAACATATCCTTACTTCAGTGCAATGTCATCCACTTGAGCTTTGATCTTTTCTTGATGTGTAGCTAAGTAGACCACTGCATTCCCTCCCTTGTGGAAGCAGTCAGTCATCTCCTTCTTATTCTGATTCATTTCAAATCTTATAGACTTAATGTCTTAGGCCAGATCAAATTGTAAAGACTTATACCCCTCATCCATATATGTTTCTATTGCTTTCCTTTGCTCATCAAGCTTTATTTGTATATCAACCATCAGAGAACTTTAATCTACAGATGGTGCTGGCTGTAGTGCAGGCTGTGGTACTATGGTTTGCAGAGCTTTCTTATAAGTCTGGCTCCTCCTCTTGAAGACTTGAAACTTTCTCTTTTTAGCTCTTTCAGCCTCCTCATCTTCAGAAGCTGATGTGCTTGCTATTTATACCCTCTCCCTAGGTAGCTCCTCAACATCCTTTGGCTTCTCAGGCTCTTTCCTTGCAGTTTCTTCAACAATTACTACTTGCTCCCCCTCAACTTGGGACTTCTCCCCCTCAGCAGCAACACTTTCCTTCTCAAAGTCTATTTGGTCCAGATTAAGGAAGAGATCTTCCATTGTAAATTCTTGTTGAGGTTGTGATGGAGATTCTCTTATCTCATCAATTACTGGATTTGGTTCCAATTGATCTGCAACAGGTGTGTCCTCCATGACAACATCTTGTGGTTGGCTATATGTTGGAGTTTGCTGATTAACATTATGTAATGAATCAGACAAAACATCATCATCAATTTGAAAATCTAATGCATTAATCTCAGTGATTACCTCAAGTATAGTGTTGGTAGGTTGTTCACTTTCTAGTGGAGTTGGCTCTTCCACTAGTAGAGGCTCCCCCTGGATAGAATCCTGGTGAAGAGGGCTAGCCTGTGGTAGCTCCCCCTGCCTCTCTGCATCATCTTGTCCAGCTGGAGACTTTCCAGCAATTCCATTGTCTTCTTCATCAGGAGTGAACACTACTTGTTCCTCAGAACTGCTTGATGATTCTTGAGCCACAGGGTCTGCCTTCTTCTTCTTCTTTAGGGGTGTTTCCTTCTCAGGAGTTGGCATTTCCTTAGTCAAGACCCTATCCCACCTTGTGAAGATCCTCATGTCCATCTTCCTCATGTGGTTGATTTTAGATCCAGCAGCTTGGATCATTACTTCTGGTATACTACCAGCCAAGTAAAGACTTAGTATCCTACCCAAATTGGGCTTCTTCATACTCTCTTTAATATTATCAAATACTACAACAGACCAATCAGTTTGCAGTGTGAAGATAATCCTTGTCATGAGACTGAACATATGGGCTGATACCCTGTCATGCCCTCCAGGCTTACTCAAGATCACCTTGCCAACAATTTCTGAGAGAAATTTGCCTTGGCTGTTCATCCCCTTTCTATTGAACACTGATCCAATTTTCATATTGGAATCCAAACCACACCAAGTTAATGCTTCCATAGTTTTAGAAGCAGAAACATTCTCTTCTTCCTTAGTCCTTGGTAACTGAAGTATCTTTGTCAGACTTTTAGGTGAGATCTTCACCTTTTCCCCATGAACCCTTGACTTGATCTTGAATCCAGATTCGTCTAGGGTTGCGCCATTCAGAAATTCCAATACTTCTTTCTTCCATATTTTGGTTGGCTCTGAAAGAAGAAAATCTAACCCTGAGTCTGCAACTAGGGTTACCACATCCTTGAGCTCTGGTTCTGCGTCATCATACGCATGTCGCACCAGTTCATATCCTTCATTTACGTTCTCTTCGAGCTTTGGCGCCATTAGGGTTTGAAGAATTTGAATTGAGAGAAGAGAGGTGTCGACACACAAGTTTGGTCTCGAAACTTTGGTGAGCGTGTCGACAGACAATGGCGAAATCCTATTTATACCTTTCTAGGATTGAAGATGAAAGGGCGCACCAACTAACTTAAATTGTGTCGACACTGTTGAAAAGTGTCGACACAGACTTATAATGTCTCGACAACTATGTGTCGACACAAGTTTAGTCAACAGAATGTATGTGTCGACACTTGTTTACGTGTCGACACCACTTAACTCGACACTTAGTCGAGACTTTACTTGGGTAATTCTGTGTAAATGCTAAGTGTCGACACCACCTTGGTTGTGTCGACACCGACCCTGTATGTGTCGACACTAATTTTCTGAAGTGTCGACACCAACTTTCTAGATGTGTCGACACCTTTTCCCTGAAGTGTCGACACCAATTCTCTGTCTCGACACAGACAACTCTGTGTGTCGACAGTATTTTACTTAGCCATTTCTATAAACTTATTCTAAGTTTATCATACCTAATTCAATTTTAAACCTATTGAACTTTGTTTCTTCTAAGGGCTTAGTATACATATCAGCTAGTTGATTATCTGTATTTACATACTCTAATGATATATCTTCTTTTTCTACATGTTCCCTTAGAAAATGATATTTTATTTCAATATGTTTAGTTCTACTATGGGAAACAGGATTGTTTGCAATAGATATAGCACTAGTAGAATCACAAAATAGTGGTGTTCTACTTACTTGAATACCATAATCCTCAAGCTGATGTTGTATCCATAGAAGTTGAGCACAGCAACTTCCTGCAGTCACATACTCTGATTCTGCTGTGGAGATAGCCACACTTGTTTGCTTTTTGCTACTCCATGATATCAGTCTTCCACCTAGGAATTGACAGGTTCCAGTTGTACTCTTTCTATCTTCTTTGCAGCCAGCAAAATCTGCATCTGAATAACCTGTTAGTTCAAAGTATCCATTCCTAGGGTACCAAAGGCTTAGATAAGGAGTGCCCTTTAGATATCTCAGTATCCTTTTGACTGCTGTCAAATGAGACTCTTTAGGGCATGCTTGGTACCTAGCACAGACACATGTAGCATACATGATATCTGGTCTACTTGCAGTCAAATATAGAAGGGAGCCAACTATCCCTCTATACAAAGTCTCATCTACAGGTTTCCCTGCATCATCTTTGCTAAGAGACATACTTGACCCCATAGGAGTTTTCATGGTACTGGATGAATCCATACCATACTTCCTTATCAGTTCTAGGGTGAACTTAGACTGGCATATGGATAAACCATTCTCAGTCTGTCTAACTTGGAGACCCAAGAAGAACTTAAGTTCCCCCATACTACTCATCTCAAATTGTCCTTGCATTAGTTTTGCAAACTTTTTGCGAAGACTACTTTCAGTAGACCCAAATATTATGTCATCTACATATATTTGGACTAGTATGATCTTGCCTCTGGATTCCCTAAAGAATAGAGTCTTGTCTATTTTCCCTCTTGTGAATTTATTCTCAATGAGGAAACTAGACAGGGTTTCATACCAAGCCCTAGGGGCTTGTTTTAACCCATACAAAGTCTTCCTAAGTCTATAGACATAATTAGGTTGAGTTGAATCAACAAAATCTGATGGTTGTTCCACATAGACCTCTTCCTTTAGATTACCATTCAGAAAGGCTGACTTAACATCCATTTGGTATACTTTAAAACCTTGATAGGTTGTATAGGCCAGGAACATTCTTATGGCTTCCAGTCTGGCTACTGGGGCAAAGGTTTGATCAAATTCAATACATTCTTCCTGCCTATATCCCTTAGCAACCAGTTTGGCTTTGTTCTTAATAATCACTCCATGTTCATCCATCTTGTTCCTAAAGATCCACTTGGTTCCAATTATATTGTGGTCTTTTGGTTTAGGAACAAGCTCCCAGACTTTGCATCTCTTGAACTGATTCAGCTCCTCTTGCATTGCCTCAATCCAATGAGGGTCTAGGATGGCTTCTTCAAACTTCTTTGGCTCTACTTGGGATAGAAAACTGGAGTAGAGTGCTGCAATCATATTTCTTCTCCTTGTTTGTACCCCTTGTCTTAGATTACCAATGATTTGATCTGCTGGATGATCTCTTAGATGCCTATTAGCTGGAGGCATCCTGGCTTCAGGTTGAACTCCTTCAGTTTCTTCAACTTGCTGCACTCCTTGGTCTTCTTCTGCATTAGGTACATGTAGTACTCCCCCTGGACAACAACCACTATCATCCACTTGCTGACTTGTAGTAGATTCTTCTTCAATAGTGAGCTTGTCCATCTTCTTAGTCACACCTGTGGAGCTGCAAATACTTCTAGACAACTCAATGTTAATAAGTCTAGCTTCATCAAATACTACATGTACTGGCTCTTCTACAACTTGAGTAGTCAAGTTGTAAACTCTATAAGCCTTACTATTGTTGTTGTACCCAACAGAGATCCCCTCTTGGGACTTGGCAGCAAACTTGGTCAAGTAAGACTTTCCATTGTTAAGTATAAAGCACTTACAACCAAAGATCCTGAAATAGGATAGATTTGGTTTTCTGCCTTTCACAATCTCATAGGGGGTCTTATTGTGGCTTTTAGTAATGGTAGCCCTATTAATTACCTGGCATGCAGTATTAACTACCTCAGCCCAAAAATATTCTGGGAGAGATGTGCCACTTAATAGGGTTCTACCAGCCTCAATCAAGGTTCTATTTTTCCTCTCAGTAATGCCATTTTGCTGAGGTGTTCTTGGTGAAGAAAATTCCTGAAATATCCCAAATTCTTCACATAGTTTTGTCATACTATCAGACTGGAATTCAGTGCCATGGTCACTTCTTATCCTGACCACTATACTGTCTAACTCATTCTGAATTTGTTTGACAAAGCTATAGAAGATACTAGGTGTTTCAGATTTCTGTCTAAGGAAGAACACCCAGGGAAACCTTGAGTAGTCATCTACAACCACAAAGGTATAGACCTTCCTACCTAGGCTGTGAACTGGCATAGGACCAAAGAGATCCATATGCAAAAGGTATAAGCACCTCACAGCATCTTTGTTTTTAATGCTATTAAAGGTGGATCTAGTCTGCTTGCCCTTTTGACAAGCTGAACATATTCCATCTTTAATACACTTAACCTGAGGACCATTCCTCACTAACTCTTTGCTGTAGAGTTGGCCAATTATCTTGTAGTTAATATGGGCTAGCCTCTTGTGCCATTTGACACAATGAGAGACTTTCTCATCAGCTACAAGACACACTGGAGAAGCATTGGTCTCACACATAATGTCTAGGCAATAGACATTTCTCTTTCTATAACCAGTCAAAATGATCTCTTGATCATTTGACCTCCTGATATGACAACCATCTTTGACAAATGAGATGTCATATCCTAAATCACTCAATTGACTTATACTAATAAGGTTATGTTTCAAACCTTTAACATAAGCCACTTGAGTAATTGTTATATGGGTGCTAGAAATGTTACCAAAACCCTTGATGATTTCTTTTTCAGAACCACCAAAGGTGACTTTAGGACCATCCTTGATTGATGTATAGTCCTTTAGCAATCCCCTAGTTCCAGTCATTTGCCTGGAACATCCACTGTCCAAGTACCATATTGGGGCATGGCCACTTGGACTCACCTGCAAAACAGATTAGTTGACCTTAGAACCCAAAGAATTCTTGGGTCCTTGGTGCTGGTTAGTTTGCCTCTTAATAAAGCTACCTGCAGATCTTCCAACAGGCAGTTTGCTACACACTTTGGCATTAGTATTATGCCAACAGTCTATGGCAAAGTGACCTACCTTGCCACAGCACCAACACTCAAACCTATTGTACCTTTGCTTAGGTACATTCCTAGCTATTTTATCTACAGCTAGCTTGTTGAGAGCTGGGGCTTTGCCCTTAGACTTGGACTGAACAGTCCTAGCAGGTTTAGTAAACCCCAGTCCAGCTTTACCCTTGTGAGGTATAAACTCATCAATCAAAGGTAGAACAGACTTTGGTTTAGAAAACCTATCAACTATATCTCTCTCCTTCTGAAGACTAATCTCCAGATTACTAATTTGATCATTCTTAAATGCTATAGTCCCCATCTGAATAACAGTTATGTTCTTCAGTCTGGCTATTTCATTTAACTTCTGATCAATTAGCTTCTCAAAATCAGTTGCAGCCACTTTGAGACTTGCAATCTCCTTAGCCTGACTCTTGGCCAAGGATTTGCTTTTCTTAAATGCTTGCAACAGAACTATATATTCATCAATCAACTGATGAACATCTCCTTCAGATTCAGATCCACTGGCATCACTTGTTGCTGATGTAACTGAATCTGAACTAGCACTAGAAATTGAACTTAAAGAACAATTTTGTACCTGACTAGGTCCAGGCTGATCCTGGATTTTGTCACCTTCTGTTAAGGCCATCAGCCCTTTGCACTGAATGTCCTCTTGCTCATACATAGAGTTCATTATCTGGATGAACTCCTCTTCCTCTTCTTCAGCAAACAGTCTTATGTATGCTTCAGCTTCTGACTCAGTTTCTGAAGAAGACATGTCTGACAGGCCTTTGTCCTTCTTAGGAACAAAAGACCTTTCCTTCTTGCCCTTGAATTGAGTCTTTTTCTTATCAGTAGATTCTTTCCTCTTCTCTGGACAGTCAGCAACAACATGTCCTTGTTTGTTACAATAATAACAAACTATCTTTGAAGATGTAGTTCTACTTGTCTTGGGCTTTCTTCTGTCATTCTTTGAGGACCTCTGTGTTGTGGATGGCTTAGTCCTCCACTGTTTCTTCTTTAGGAACTTCTAAAAGTGTCTTGTGAAAGCTGCAAAGTCCTCATCACTCTCACAGCTCTCAGAATTCCTGCTTTCTGATTCATCTGACTCAGTCTCAGCAACCTTTGGAGGTGGAGATGGAGACTTACTTTTGTATTTCTTGGTGGCTTTTGTTTTGAATGCCACTGCTCTTTCTTTGTGCTCACTTCTTGTAGTCTTCTCCTCCTCCTTCCTTACCATCAATTGCATCTCATAGGATAGTAGTTTTCCAAACAATGTTGGAGGAGGAATATCTGCTAACATGGCCATTTCCCTAATGACACAGATCTTGGTGTCCCAATCCTTTGTTAGAGACCTCAAGAACTTATCATTTAGCTCATAATTACTGAAATCTCTTCCATAGGACATTAACTCATTAACTATCCTATAGAATTTCTTATAGCATTCTGTTATGCTATCAGACTTGCCTTGCCTGAAACTTTCATATTCCTGGTTTAACAAAGACTTCCTGTCTTGTCTAACTTCTTCTGAACCCTCCATGTACACAATCAAAGTATCCCACATCTCCTTAGATGTCTTACAGTGGATCAAGTTCTGAAATGTAGCATCATCTATGGCACTTACAATGATATTCTGAGCCCTCTTGTCCATTGTGGCTAGAATTATCTCATCTTTTGTCATTTCAGAAAAGTCCTTAGGTGTTCTCTGATTTGCATCCAGTACTGAAACCTTCATAGGCACATATGGCCCTTCTTTAACTGTGATATAAATTCTAGGGTCTCAGGCTTCCATAAACAGTCTCACCCTTTCTTTCCAGATGCCAAAAATCTCTTTTCTGCAAATGGGTAACTTCATGGATCCAAGTTCCTTATGATTCTCTGTTGAACCCATTTTCTTGATTTTCTTGATTTCACTGAATCTGCCAACAGGATCTACTCAGACAGTTATGTCCCTTTTTGAGTAACCTCCCTCTGATACCACTTGAAAGAAATTGTACCTAATCACCTAGAGGGGGGGGGGTGAATAGGTGACTAAATCTTTTTAAACTTTTAGGCAGATTATATCACAGATTTATATCTAATTCTTCACAGCAATCAATCAGCTATCACATAATAAACATGAATACAGTGAACTCACAGATTTATAGTGGTTCCCCAAGGTTTGGGTACATCCACTTTCCCCCTTCGCCTATCTAGTAGTGTACTAGATTCGGCCAAACTCCTCCACTATCTCAGATCCTCAGATCTTACACTCAGAACCTCAAACAAGTTCCTACAGCTCAGGCCCAAGGCCCTACAACTCAGTCTTCTCCAAAGACGTACACTCAGCCACAAGGCCTACACTCAGCCACAAGGCCTACACTCAGAGAATTAGATCTCCTACACTCAGGCACACAGGCCCTACCACTCAGCCTTTATAATTGCAGGCTTACAACTCAGATCCCTAAGGATCCTACAAGTAATTTAGAATACAAAGTATTTACCTACAACTCAGAGAAAAGAGAGATGAGTTGACAGGTTCTTGATGAGTTCTTGGAAGAACTCTGCTGAGATAAACCTCACTTGGATTTCTTCAAAGCTTCTTGAATGTAGAACACAATAGGATTGATTCTCTGCAGTTGATCTTCAATCACTGCAACTTAAGATTCAGAACTAGGTCTGAACCCTTCTTCACAGCCTGGTTCCAACGGCTGTCTTCTTGGATGGAGCTCTCTCTCTCCAACTACTTAGAACTTCACTTGAAGGTCTTTAATGAATTGCTTTTCAACAACTTGTTATCTGTAGAATGTATAAGCCTTTATATAGACTTTCTTCATGGTGACCGGCTGATCCGGTTCCTAAGAGCTTTCTGACATCTCTGACAGTTGCAGTAGACCGGCTGGAATGGCATCTGTCATGTCATCCAGTCACTTCTTGAAACAGCTGTAACTGTCTGAAAGTGTCGAGACAGTCTGTCTTTAAGTGTCGACACTTATAGACTAAGTGTCGACACAAGTTGACTAAGTGTCGACACTAGACTTCAAGGTGTCGACACAACTCCTTGTGTTGTAGATTTTACTTCTCGACACAGCTTCTTCATCATGTGTCGACATTGATATTGTGTGTCGACACAACTCCTTGTTCTTCAGTACTTTGTTGAATTCTTGTAAGTGTCGACACAACTCCTTTGTGTCGACACATCAACTTGTGTAGATACTTGTTCAGTGTCGACACATCTTCTTGATGTCGACACTTGTCTTCTGTGTTGATACTTGCTGAGTGTCGACACATATTCTTAGTGTCGACACATTCTTCTCCTGTTGAGACTTTTGCTGAGTGTCGACACATCTCCTTTGTGTCGACACTTGTACTTAGAATTTTGTTGAACTTTGCTAAGTGTCGACACAGCCTCCTAGTGTCAACACTTTCTTCATGTATTGAGTCTTCTGCTGAGTGTCGACACATTCTTTTTTGTGTCGACACTTTCTTCAAGTGCTGAGTCTTCTGATGTGTGTCGACATATTCCTCATTATGTCGACACTTATACTTAGACTCTGTTGAAATTTGCTGAGTGTCGACACAGCCTTCAAGTGTCGACACTTTCTGATGTAGACACAGTTCCTCTGGGTGTCGACACTACTGTTAAGTGTCGACACTGCTTCTCTGGACTTCTCTTCATTGAGTGTCGACACAAATTGTATGTGTCGACACTTTCTGTCTGGTGTCGACTCTGCATCCCTGGTGTCGACACAATTACTCTAAGTGTCGACACTGCTTGTCTGGGTGTCGACACAAGTCTTCTTAAATGTCGACACTTTCCTTCTGGGTGTCGACACATGGACTTAGAATCTTTTCTGCTTTCCCTGCAAATACTTAACCTACAAAAGGCAACTCAAAATACATCAAATACATTTTGATGTATATCATTGAGTAGGGTGAGGCTTCTTCAAATCAGGTACATTCATTTCAATGTACCCAACATGGTGTCGACATTCCAGAGAAATGATGTCGACACATCTAGAAAGTCAGTGTCGACACTTCAAAAAAGTAGTTTCGACACATCTAGAGTAGGTGTCGACACATCCAGAGATGGTGTCGACACTTAGGTTCAACACAGATTTCGTCAAGTGGAGTATCGACTAATCGTCGAGCGCAGATGTATAAGTGTCGACACATAAGTTCTATCGACTATATTGGTGTCGACACATAGTAGTCAACACCGTTGTCGAGACTTAATTAGTCAGTGTCGACACTTTTCAACAGTGTCGACACGTTAAGAGGAATTTGACGTGCCTTTTCACCTTCGTTTTTAGAAAGGTATAAATAGGTTCACAACATTGTCTGTCGACACGCTATCCATAGTTTCGAGACCAAAACTTTGTGTTGACAAATTCTCTCATCTAAATTCAAGATTTCTCTAAAGCCTAATGGCACCAAAGATCGAGGATAATGTCAATGAAGGATATGAGCTAGTACGCAACGCATTTGACCATGCGGAACCAGAAATTCAAGCTGTAGTAACCCTAGTTGCTGAGAATGGGTTGGAGTTTCTAGACTCTGAACCAACAAAGATTTTGAAGAAGGAAATCCTAGAATTCTATGGCGCTGCAACCTTAGATTCGACTGGATTAAAGATCAAATCAATAGTTCAGGGTGCTAAAGTCAAACTTACTTTGAAAAGCTTGAGAAAAACTCTTCAACTACCAAGAACTCAAGAAGAGGAAGATGTACCTGCATCTAAGACAAGGGAAGCACTTCAATGGTGTGTATTGGACCCACCTTGAAGATTGGAGCTGCCATGAACAGAAAAGGAAAGAATCAGCAAGGCAAATTTCTTTCAGAAATAGTTGGCAAAGTCATCCTCTGCAAGCCAGGGGGACATAAAAGGATTTCTTCCTACATGTTCAGCCTGATGACAAGGATCATCTACAAACTAAACACTGATTGGTCAGTAGTGATGTTTGAAAAGATTAAGGAGAGTATTCAGAAGCCCAATCTAGGAAGGATAATGAGTCTTTACTTGGCTGGAACCATTCCTGAAGTAATGGAACAAAGTGCTGGTTCCAAGATTAATCATATGAGAAGAATGGACATGAGGATTATCTAAAGGTGGGAGATGGTGTTAACTAAGGACATGCCTTCTCCAGAGAAGGAAACACCTCTACAGAGGAAGCAGAAGAAAGCCAAAAGGGCTCCTGAACCTTCCAGTAGTTCAGAGGAGCAAGCAGCTTCCAGTTCTCATGAGGAAGAAGCAGATAATGCTGGAAGGTCACCAGTAAGAAATGAAGATGCATAGAGGCAGGGGGAGCAACCATCTGCTAGCCCCATTCACCTGGATCCACTCCAGGGGAGCCTCAACATGAGGAAGTGTCAACTCACTTGGACAGTGAAATGGCAACACAAACTATACTTGAGGTAATACATGAAGTAAATCAAACAAATTTCAATAATGAAGATGACATGTTAACTGAATATTTGATTGATGTTGTCCAGCCCTCTCAATTAAACAGTCAAGCTCAAGATGTTGTAATGGAGGATACATCTGTTGCTGCTGATGCTCCTGAGATAAGAGAATCTCTAGTTCCTTCTCAACAAGAATTTACCCTAGATGAGTTGTTCACTACTATGGAGCAAGAGACTCAGGGGGAGAAAGCAGATTTAGAGGGGGAGCAAGTTAATCTTGAGGAAGTGCAGGGTAACCTTAAGGGGGAGCATGTGAGGTCTTATGGGGAGACTGCAAGAAATGAGGAGGAGCAAGGGACTCAGGGGGAGCTACCTAAGACTGCACAAGAATTGCCTCCTAGTCCAAAGGATAGAGTAAATATAGCCAGTACCTCTGATTCTGAGGATGCAGCTGAGGTTCAAGCTAAGAAGAGGAAGCTTATGGTCTTCAAAAGGAGAAGCCAAAGCAACAAGAAGGCATTACAAACTATTGCTCCACAGCCTGCCCCAACAATTGATTATAGTTCTTTGTTAGTATCCATGCAAGTGAAGTTGGATGAGCAAAGGCTTGCCATGGAGAAGTATATAGATGAAACTCACAAAGATCTCCAATTCTCCTTGGCTCAAGACATAAAATCTATAAGATTTGAAGTTAATCAGCATAAGAAGGAGATGACTGATTGTTTCCACAAGGGTGGAAATGTTTTGGTTTTCCTTGCCACACACCAAGAGAAAATCAAGACACAAGTTGATGATATAGCTCTTAAGCAAGGCTATGTCTTAGAAAATCAGATTAGGATGAATGATAATCTGACTGCATCACATAATGCAATTGTTACAGAATTGAAAAATGTTGCAACATCCCAGCCTGCTGATAAGTCTAAAGACAAGCCAGAGTTTGATAAGGAGAAGTTTGATAAGGACTTCCAGGAAGGCATAACTGCAGTCAAAACTGCTGTTGAGCTATCTCAAAAGACTATTTCTGGATTGCTGCTTAAGTTAAAGGGATTTTATAAGGATGGTGTTAATTTTCTAGATGAACAAATCAGATTTCAGAAGGATGACCTTAGGGATCATGTGGCCAAAGAAGTCATAAAGGGGGAGAGAGTATTAGTCAAAGCTAGATCTGACCATGCTAAATGGATTTCCAATAGCATTAGAGCCACACTTGGATATCCACCCCTTTGTGATGATGACAATGTGGCTGAATCTGGAATAAATCCTGCTTATTTTGTAGGTGAGCAAGCTGAAGTTGCTCAAGTAATCTATCCTCCAGCAGATTTTGAGATGATACATCATGAAGTACAATCCATGTACAACCCTCCTGAAGGTGCTCAAAATGTGATCATAGAGAAAGTAGACAAGCCTATGTCAGAGGCAGTTTTGAAGGAGCAAGAAGCTCTATTATTTAAGAAGAGATTCAGAGAACATGCAGAATTAAAGCCTGATTTTGAGCAGTGGAGTCCAACCTCCAGGAACATTATATTAACTACTTGGAAAGCTGTGAAGGACCAGACCCATGATAGGGGTAAATGGTATTCTGAATAAGAATGGAGAAAGCATGAAGCCAGGCAAGAAGCCATAGTTCAGTATAGAAGGAAGGAAAAACTGGGAAAGCTACCTTCTAATGCTCAGGAGCCTAGCAAATATTTCCCTAAGCCCTTTCATTATTTTGAAAGACAAAGAATAAGGGCTGAAGAACTTAAGAAGAAAGATCTAAAGGGCAAGAAGCCAGCTGATGACACTGATGTTCCTGTACAAGCTAAAGTCCAATCAGGCAAAGGAATTGTCATCAAGGAGCCAGAGCTACCTTAGATTAGTTTTACTAGATTTTATAACATTGTATTCTTTTGTGTTAAAATCTATGTAAACTTTTGTTAAAGAAACTATTGGAAGTTGGAACAAAATAATGTTTAATGTTGAATCTGTTAGCAGTATTATTCTGTGATGATTTGTTATATATGTTTTGTTTTAAGTATCTACCCTGTCATATAATGTTGTTATACATCATAATATGTATTTGTTATGAATGGTGTATATCATTGACTAAGGGTTATGACTTCTCCAAATAGGGGGAGATTGTTGGGTACATTGGAAAATGTGTACCAGATTTTAAGAAGCCTCACCCCACTCAATGATATGCATCAAGGTGTATTTGATGTATTTTGAGTTTATATGTGCAGGTTAAGTAAATACAGGAATGCAGAAAAATTTCTAAGTCCATGTGTCGACCCCTAGAGAAGCAGTGTCGACACTTATGAAGGCTTGTGTCGACACTGGAAAAAAGCTGTGTCGACACTTGGAGTTAGTTGTGTTGACACCAGGAAAGGCTTTGTCGACACTAGAAGAAATTGTGTCGACACAAGGAGGCAGTATCGACACATAGAGAAGCATTATCGACATCAACTGTGTCGACACCAAAAGTCAGTGTCGACACACAGGAATACTTAGTCGACATCAATTGTGTCAACACCAAGAGACAGTGTCGACACACTGAAGACTTTGTCAACATACTGCAGAATTTCAACAAAGTTAAAGAAAAGAAGTAATTGTGTCGACACACAGAGGCAGTGTCGACACACGAAAGACTTTATTGACATCAACTGTGTCGACACATAGGACTTGTGTCGACACACAACAAAGTTTCAACTATGCTAAAGAAGAAGTATTTGTGTCGACACACTGAGGCAATGTCGACACATAGAAGATCTTATCGACAACAAATGTGTCGACACACAGGACTTGTGTCGACACATGACAGAATTTCAACAAAGTAAATTTGTATGAATAAAAGAAGTGAATGTGTCGACACCACAAAGGTATGTGCAGACACATTCAACAGAAGGATTTGTCGAGAAGTATTAACAACAACAAAGGAGATGTGTCGACATCACCAAGGCTTGTGTCGACACTTTGTTCAGTTGTGTCGACACTTAGTCTACTTATGTAGACACATGATGAAGATCAGTCTCGACACTTTCAGACAGAGACAGTATTTCAAGAAGTGACGGGATGACTTGACAGCTACCATTTCAACCGGTCTACTACAACTGTCAAAGCTATCAGAAGTTTGTTAGAAATCGTATCAGTCGGTTACCATGGAGGAAGACTATAAAAAGGCTTTCTCCTTGATGAGTCCACATTTTACACTGATTTTTGGACTCATCTGGGCTAGTTTTATCGTCTTAGCACTACACTTGAGAGCCTTTATTGCTTATTTGTGCTTATGTACCTATTTCACGATTAAGTGCACTGTAGGCCCGCTTCTGTGTGCTTTCTGTGTTTCCATTTTATTGTTATTCTTTAGCCCTATCTCGGGGATGTGGTGTGCACATTCTGGTGGCCTTTCTGCCCCTTCTCCTAGTATAGTGGTCGTGTGCGTGCTCCGGAACTACTCGGGAGACTCTGACGATGCAGGAATACTGCGCACGACTACGGGACTTACTGCGCACGACCACTGGTCGTGCGCCACTGTTCATGCGCATTACACCCCCTTTTTCATAACCCTGTCTCGGTAATCGCACGAGCACTGGCCATAGTGTGCACGACCACTGGTCGTGCGCCACTGCTCGTGCGCTTATATGCTGAAGCTTCTTATCCAGGTTGCAGGTTTATTTGGAAAAGCCGCACGATCATCGACCTACAGTGCGTACGACCACTGGTCGTGCGCCACTGATCGTGCGCACTGCTTCTGCTGCCTCCGTATATAGGGCTCTGCTCCGTGTTTTAGGTCAACGCCTGTCATTTGCTGCGATCGGAGAGTGCGCAGGAATCGCCTTTTCACTTCTCCAGCTGCTCCATCACTTCCACCTTCGTCGGGAAGCCATTTCCAACTACTCCGAAGCTTTTCAACACTCCGGCGAAGCCCTCGGCCATTGATGACTTCAACTCCAAGCTTTCCTGCAGAGTTGGTGAAGTAGATAACCTAGAGAACGGACTTAAAGGCCTTCGAGGTGACAGATCGTTGGTACCGGAAGCCTCCTTGGACTGAGCCCGGAAGCGGATTGACAACTCGCTACTCCGGCCACGACCCGCGGTGGATCTTCATTCTCTTTTGGTTTACTCCTCTTCCCCTTCCTCTGTGTTATGAATGTTTTGAGCAGTGTAACGAACATTTCCATCCCTGAACATCAAGTTTACTTTCTAGTTAATGGAATGTTAGTTTCTTCTTATGCTTTTGAGTTCTGTCTGTGAATGCGCCTTGCTCACCCCACATCCACTTCATTCATGTGCCTTGTCTGATTGCAATCCACATAAGAACGCTGCAATCCATTAGCTTCCCTTCCACTCGCCCAACTGAAGTTCGGCATAGCGGCCGACAAACCCACTTCACCTTGCGAAGCGGTGCCGTCGACCCGCATAGCTTTTACTTGTTCAATAGATCAAACTTCCACAATCTCCCTAGTCCGCTATTTCCTTTTTGTTCTATTTTTAACTCTCATAACGATATTCTCGGTACTGTTGTCGTTCTACGCTAATTGCATTCCTCAAGAGACCGACACTTGGGGATTTATTCCCAAAAACTTTATTACTTGTGCGACCGGTGCGCTTGCCGAATTACGCACATCAAGTTTTTGGCGCCGTTGCCGGGCAATGCAACTGTAGAGCGACTCCGGATGACTGAGAGTTTCGTTATACGAGTTGTTTTGTTGTTTTTGATCCATTTGCTCTTGTGTTGTTATTCCGTCAGATGGAATTGTTAGTTTTATTCGCAGAAACTATGCCAAGTAGTTGTATCCCTGATATTTGAAATCGCTGCAATGTGGGCCAATTTCAATATCAATTGCCATCATTGTGGAGACATCTCTCATGCTAGTGACAGATGCCCTCAGAAGTGTAGTAGTCAGGAAATTCATGAATCGACATATCGTCGACATAAGCCGGTTAGCTACAGACCTGCGGAGCCATTGCCGCACTACTTTTATTCAGCTTCAGCACCCGTTGCACCGCCAAAGCCGGCTAAGCAGTGCCTTTTTTGTCGAAGCTGGGATCATGCATTGAAGGATTGCGCGGCGTACCTAGCTGAACTAGCCGTGGATGACGAGCCGGATTTTCGGATTGTCTCCACTTCAACCTTGGGCAACATCCCTTCTGTATCGGGGTATGTACCATTGCCATCTCTATATTATGCAGAAGACATCCCAGGTATGTGCACCGATACATGTGCTTATCCCCATTTCGACACTGCTATTTATACTCCTGAAGTGCATTCTTCACCTAGCATAGAATCTTTTAGTTGTGAAGAGCCAGCGCTCAACGTCCTACCGAGCTTCGTGCCTTCACCTTCTTCTTTGCATAGCATTCTTTCTTCTTCTGACAGTGCTGTTGAGATTGAATCGCAGGTGGAAATTAGCATTTCCCGCGTTCTGTTAGATCCAGTCGAGAAGGACGACTCCGTGGCAGAGGTTGCTACCTCCACCCCATGTGAGGATGCCCGAGACATGGACGAGGCAGATGCAGCTTCAGAACATTCCTACACTAGCTTAGACAGCTGTTTGGAAGCATCCACAATTCTGCCGAGGGGGGATGACTCCGGGATCATCCCCAAGATCGAGGTCCGTTTATGTTATTCTTCTAGTTTATTTCTTGACCATGCTCTCGTTTCTACTTCCATGCAGGACCACATTGTGGAATTGGTCCAATCAGTGCAAGGGCCTGTAATGCGGCCTAGGACTTATTGTGACCAGATGCAGGTGAAGTTGGAGCTGATGAGCTTCCCAAGTTACTGTCTGCCCATGCCTGGCACATACGACAGGTATACGTATACAGGTATTGGGGCTTATGTTCTATCTCCGTTCTGGTACCCGCTACCACAGCGCGACCATGAACCTCTGCCTGAGCATTTCCAGTTTCATTCGCCCATCAGTTAGGAAATGCTCAAATTTTGAATAAGTCCTGTTGGGAGACAATAAACCCAACAGTTATCTAGGATAGTGTTTATTTTGTTTAAATTTTTGTTATTTTCCGAGCAAGGAGACTACTATATTTTTGTGGGCGCCCATCTAGGAGCCGAATGTTTTTTTTTCTATATTCTATTTGAACTGCTAATACAGGTATTTGGTCTACCTTAAGGACGGTAAACAAAAGGGCTTTCGGGAGACAACCCAAGTTGGACCGTTTGGTCCTATGCTGTGTTTTGAGCTCTGTTTATTTCTCCATATATATATTTGTCCACATTTTGTTTGGCTGGCATCCTTTAATCGCAAGTACAGGAATATTTGAGGCGTGGCAACTTGGCCGCACTTGGACATCTCATTGCACGACTGGTATGCTCAATTTTGAGCATATGTACTTCCTACCCTAGCTATTTTTCCTATTTTGAATGCTTATTTTTACTCGTTGTCAACTTTAAGTCTGGGGGGGAGTATGCCTGTGGTCACTACACCGCACTTTCTGTTGCATTCCAGTTTCTTGTTTACTTATTTCTTGCTTTTTGTTGCACACACTGAATCACCCATACGAGTGCGCTCTTACCCACGCGCACAACCCGAGTTAAATTTATTGCTTTTGTGTAAACTTTAAAATAGTGGTACTGGCTTAGGATTTCAGGATTGAGTAGTTCGAAACTCATGCAGTGCTCGTAATCGAATACTCATGGTTTGTGTAGAGTTAGGATAGAACTAATTTTTCTTTATGCTCGTAGATTTATTCTTTTCTGCACACGTAAATATTGTTTGTACTGCTCAAAATCTGAATCTGGGATAATCAAACGATAGTGTAGTAATGTGTGTAGCCGCCACTAGACTCGTATTGCTCGAGTCGGGGGGAAGGATCTGCTTTCTCGGTGGCTAAGAACTTTCCCTAAGCTACTCTCGAAGCATTGGTGCACGGTTAGTTAAGCGTGAGCATGACATAGGCCTTCTTTTTGGCTAGTTTGAGCCTTGTTTAGCCATTCCTACCTGTTAACCATTGCATGCCAAATTTGTGCCTACCCTTCCTTTGATCCAGCTCCACTCACTTTCACCAAGGCCTGAAGCTAAACCCACCTTCGCAATCAAATGCTTGAGCTGATTTGTATTTACTATTTTGCCGAGGTTGTGATTAGTGGACATTGTTTTTGGGGGTGCTGATTTTATTCCCATTTTGGATTGCTTCGTTTGGGGATTGCTAGCGCAGAAAAGAAAACAACAGTTTACAAAAATAAAAAGCTGATTCGCGCAATAGAAAAAAAAACAAATATATTTATGAAAGAATTGCTTTGAGATCTCGATCCCCATCCTCTTTATTGAATTTGGTCGGGTTCAGCCGTGTTCACACCCGGATTTCAAGCTAAGTCTGGGGGCGTGTGCCCCATTCTTTTCTAAGTGGCTGTTTTGGTTTGGGTTGTTTTCGCTCGCTTTGGTTGCATAGAGCCTTCATGTTTATCTTTGACCACCAAGCCGTCGCCTAAGCCCCATTTCCTCCTACAAGTCCTACTCATTCACGCTTGAGTCTAACCCGCACCGTGGAGAGAGTGTGAATGTGCAAGCGTATGGTCACCGATATTGGTGGATTCCTTTGGAGATGATCCTGAGTCCCGAACTTTGGCAATGCTCACCTTAGTGGCCTGCCTACTTTCTTCCTGCACATGATCGCACGATTCTCCAGAATTCTAATTTTGAGCAATTACAATATTTATTTACGTCTGTCAAATAGTTTAAACTACGTTGTATAATTAAAAAGTTTTTTCTATTATATCTTCTATACTCATGATATATTTGATTTCTCGTCTTACTTCTTTTTGAAATTGCTGAGCCAGTTAGCTATCTTCGAGTCCATGGAGTGATGATTTGCTCGGGACGTGCAAATGGTTAAGTCTGGGGGTGTGATGAGTCCACATTTTACACTGATTTTTGGACTCATCTGGGCTAGTTTTATCGTCTTAGCACTACACTTGAGAGAATTTATTGCTTATTTGTGCTTATGTACCTATTTCACGATTAAGTGCACTGTAGGCCCGCTTTTGTGTGCTTTCTGTGTTTCCATTTTATTGTTATTCTTTAGCCCTATCTCGGGGATGTGGTGTTCACGTTCTGGTGGCCTTTCTGCCCCTTCTGCTGGTACAGTGGTCGTGTGCGTGCTCCGGAACTACTCGGGAGACTCCGACGATGCAGGAATACTACGCACGACCACTGGACTTACTGCGCACGACCATTGGTCGTGCGCCACTGTTCGTGCGCATTACACCCCCTTTTTCATAACCCTGTCTCGGTAATCGCACGAGCACTGGCCATAGTGCGCACGACCACTGGTCGTGCGGCACTGCTCGTGCGCTTATATGCTGATGCTTCTTGTCCAGGTTGCAGGTTTATTTGGAAAAGCCGCACGATCATCGACCTACAGTGCGCACGACCACTGGTCGTGCGCCACTGATCGTGCGCCACTGCTTCTGCTGCCTCCGTATATAAGGCCCTGCTCCGCGTTTTAGGACAATGCATGTCATTTGCTGCGATCGGAGAGTGCGCAGGAATCACCTTTTCACTTCTCCAGCTGCTCCATCACTTCCACCTTCGTCGGGAAGCCATTTCCAACTACTCCGAAGCTTTTCAACACTCCGGCGAAGCCCTCGGCCATTGATGACTTCAACTCCAAGCTTTCCTGCAGAGTTGGTGAAGTAGATAACCTAGAGAACGGACTTAAAGGCCTTCGAGGTGACAGATCGTTGGTACCGAAAGCCTCCTTGGACTGAGCCCGGAAGCGGATTGACAACTCGCTACTCCGGCCACGACCCGCGGTGGATCTTCATTCTCTTTTAGTTTACTCCTCTTCCCCTTCCTCTGTGTTATGAATGTTTTGAGCAGTGTAACAAACATTTCCATCCCTGAACATCAAGTTTACTTTCTAGTTAATGGAATGTTAGTTTCTTCTTATGCTTGTGAGTTCTGTCTGTGAATGCGCCTCGCTCACCCCACATCCACTTCATTCCTGTGCCTTGTCCGATTGCAATCCACACAAGAACGCTGCAATCCATTAGCTTCCCTTCCACTCGCCCAACTGAAGTTCGGCATAGCGGCCGACAAACCCACTTCACCTTGCGAAGCGGTGCCGTCGACCCGCATAGCTTTTACTAGTTCAGTAGATCAAACTTCCACAATCTCCCTAGTCCGCTATTTCCTTTTTGTTCTATTTTTAACTCTCATAACGATATTCTCAGTACTGTTGCCGTTCTACGCTAATTGCATTCCTCAAGAGACCAACACTTGGGGATTTATTCCCAAAAACTTTATTACTTGTGCGACCGGTGCGCTTGCCGAATTACACGCATCACTTCTTCAACAGAAGAGGTGATCAATTATAATTACAACTGAAGATCTACACAGAGTTCTAACAACACAAAAAGAATAAGACCTTCGACAGAAGATCTAAGAAGTTGGAGAGAGAGAGCTCCATCTAAGAAGAGCAGTTGCTGAACCAGGCTGCCAAGAAAGATTCAGATTGAGATCTGAATCTCAAGTCAGAAGCTGATTGAAGATCAACTTCTCAAGAGTTCAACCCTACTGAGTTCAGATTCAAGAAGATTTGAAGAAAGCTAATAGAGGTTGTGCTCTGCCATCAGGTTCTTCCAATAACTGATCAAGAATCCATCCATCCCTTCTCTCTCTACCTGGGTGGTGGTAAAACACTTTGTAAACTCTATTTTCTGTAGGATCTATTCTAGATCTGAGCTGTAAGCCTATTTTATAAAGGCTAAGTGTAGGAGAATATATTTTCTGATTGGTAGGCCTTGTTGAAGGTTGAGGTAGGGCTGTGAGCCTGAGTTGTAGGAGATTGATATCTCTGAGTTGTAAGCCTTGTGTAGGCTGAGGTAGGGCAGATTGCTTGAGTTGTAGGAGCCTTGTTTGGTGTTCTGAGTTGTAAGATCTGAGGATCTGAGGTGAAGTGAAGAAGTTATGCCAAATCTAGCATACTGCTAGATAGGAGAAGGGGGAAAGTGGATGTACCCAGACCTTGGGGAACCACTATAAAAATCTGTGTGCAATCTGTGTTGTGATATTTTTGTGAATCTGTGCTGTGTTAGCTATAACTTTTACTGCTGCTAAGTAAACAACTGAATTGATTTGCTGCCTTAAAAGAAAAATAAGAATTACACCTATTCACCGCCCTCCCTCTAGGTGGTTAGGCACTAATTCTTTCAAAACCTATTGTATCTTTGCATGAAATTCTCCTGCTTGACCTTTTGAGATTGTGGTCTAACAGGGGTAGTAGTCTTGGAGTAAGAAGCTTCATGGTGATGGCAATCACATGTCTTCTTCTCCTTGAGAGGCTTTTCCACAACTGGCTTTACCCTTGGTGCCTTCTTGATGTTATGACCATGATTATAAGGGTCATAGATCTAAAAAGTAATTTCTTCATAGTGTACCTTAAAGACACTTTCACCAAAGTTAAGGGGATGTGTCCATCCTTGGTAACAAGAATTGGGCTCTACAAAAGTAGGCCTAGCAAAGTGAGCGTAGGTCGAGTCAAGATCAAACTCGTTCGTTGGAAATATAACCTTCTTAAAAGAAGTCTGATCTTGAGGAGATTTCTCCTTCTCCTTGGCCAAAGCCTTATTGATCGCCTTATTCTTTCTTTGAGCCTTATTTCTCCTAAAAGATTTGCTAGGATCTTCAACATGACCTTAACCAGCACCTTTATCCTGAGCTAAGAATTCAACAACAAACGGAAGGATAGTCTTGGGCTTTGAGAAACTTTCAACAAGTTTCTTTTCCACCTCAAGTTTTGTTTCCAGTTCTTTTATGATCTTCTCCTTCAGATCTAGGTTCTTGAGAGCCTTGTTATATTCTTTAATAGCAGCATTGAAGTTCTCTCTGAGTGAGTCTGTCTTAGCGACTTCCTCTCTCAGAGTGCTCTCTTTAGCCTTGAGAGATTTTATCTCTTTGGTTTGAGTTTTCACGACTCTTCGACATTTGTCGTAAGACTTGATCAACTCCTTGTACTGGGCCATGAGTTCAGACTCATCGTTAGAAGAGCTATCCTCATGATCATGATTAAAAACATCAGATTCAGAAAGAGGGGTATGAGAATTTACCTTCCCAGTGAACTGGGGTTCTTGTTCATCATCAGTTTGAGCCATTAGCCCAAAGTAGGCTTCCTCTTCTTCACTTGACTCAGATGAGTCAGAGTTTCTAAGAGTCTTGCCCTTCTTGGCTACAAGGCTTCTTTTTGTTCTCTTCTTATTATATGATGATTTCTTTTCCTCTCTCTTTCCACCCTCCTTCTTCTTGTGAGGGCAATCAACGATGACGTGACCTGGTATATTACAACAGTAGCAAACGATGTCAGAGGAAATATATTTATTCTGTGTCGATTGATACTTGTCATGGCTGCTTGAGCCTTTTCTGTGTCGATCACCATCATAATGTGATATTATGTGTGGGGCATCCTTGCCTCTCCATTGCTTCTTCTTGTTCAAGATTTTCTTGAATTGACTTGAGAGTAGAGAAAACTCTCCTTCAGATAATTCTGAGCCTGAGGTGCTTGGCTCTGAAGTTTCTTCATCACCATATTCCTGTGTAGGAGAAGGTGATGCAGCTTTAGCCTTCCTTGAGTTGTTTGCCTTCAGTGCGACAGACTTCTCCTTGGATGAGAACTGGCTCTTCTCTTCTTCAGCTTTTCTAGAATTGATCTGCAGCTCAAATGACATCAGCTTTCCGAAGAGATTCTGAGGGTCAGTCTCTGCTAACTTGCCAAACTCCCTGATAACACAGACTTTATTGTCCCACTCTTTAGTCAGGGACCTTAGGAACTTTTCATTCAGCTCTCCATTTGTGATGACCAGGCCATATACTCTTAGGTCGTTCACAATCTTAAAGAAATTTTTAAAGGTGTCTGCAATTTAATCCTTTGATCCTTGTCAGAATGCTTCATACTATTGATTCAATTGGGATCTTCTGTCATCCCTAACTTATTTAGTGCCTTCCATCAAGGTAAATAGAGACTGCCATATTTCCTTAGCAGATTGGCAGTGAATCAAATTCTATAGCATAGAATTATCGACTGCACTTGCTATAATATTTTTAGCTTTCTTGTCTAATGAGAATTGCAATCTCATCTTTATCTAGATCCATTAATTTCTTAGGAACCTTTTTGGTAGGATCTATAGTGAAGATGGTCATTGGAACATAAGGACCTTCGTCAACAATCATGAAGATCCTTAGATCCACAGCTTTCATGGAGAACTTAATCCTTTCTTTCCATATGGGAAAGTTAGTACTCTTTGTGCACAGAGGAGGCTTTGTAAAATCCTTGGCCTTGTCCATGCTTGGATTACTCAAAAGACAACATTGGGGCAGATCGGTTCAAGGTATTAACCTTTTTATGAACAACCTCCCTCTGATACCAATTGAAAATGTTTAGTTGTCTTATCTAAATCACCTAGAGGAGGGGTGAATAGGTGAGTTGTGCGTCTTTTTCCGGAATAAAAAAATTTAATGATCTATGCACAAAAAATCAACCAAGCAATCACAGAGCACACCAAGAATTATAATGGTTCCCCAACCTTGGGTACATCTACTTTCCACTCACTGATCTAGCAAAAAACTAGACTCGGCTACTCCACTAATCTTGGATTGAAACCAATCCTACACCTCGGAACAATGTTCCTACAACTCGATCTGAAAACTGGATCCACAATCAGAAGATGAAAACTTTCTACAAAAAATCGGAGAAAACAACTCCTACAACATGCAGAAAGATCTCCTATAAGAATAAGATGAAATAACAAATACAAACATTAATTTGATCTCAGATCTTAAACTCTTCTGCCTGTTCTTCTTTCTTTGATCTTTGCGGCTTTATCAGAATATGTTGAAGAAGAATCGGCAATATTCCTGGATCTGAAAATCTCTGGACTCACACGATCAAGTAGAAGATCTGTCGATTGAAAAGAATATTTATCTGTGAATCTTCTTCTCTGAATCAATCTAGATCGAAAGAGCTTAGGCCATGAAGACGATGATTAGCGCCTCTCGATTTGGAATGAAAAGTCGGATTCAGAAAAATTGGAATTTCTTCTTGTGGCGGCTGAAATTCTTCTTATTTTCTTCTTAGGTTTGGTCGAAAATGACAAAATCTTATATAGGATTACCCTAATGGTCATAATCATCATTAATGACGTCCACATGGACTAATCACGCGTTAATGATATTTGAAATACATGTATGTCTGGACTTAGCAATTTTCAGAAAAATAGAATGGGTGTTCTCGAGAAGAAGATGTTTACTCGAGAACAAATGAATTCTGTTACTCGAGAACACTATAGAATTTCTCGAGAAGAAGACTTAGAGAAAAATAATGTGGAGGAAGGAAACAACATTCTCGGGATAGAAGTAAAGTACTCGAGAAAAATAGCTAATTGTACTCAAGAAGAAAATATTAAGTACTCAAGAACAAAAGGCAGTCTCGAGAAAAATACTTAGAAAAATATGTGAAGGTGGAAATCTGTAGTCTCGAGAATGATAGAAGTACTCGAGAAAAATGATGTTTTGTTCTTGAGAAGAAATATTCTGGTTCTCGAGAACAGATAATCATCTTGAGAACAAACAGCTAGCTCTCGAGAAAATTACTCTAGTTCTCAAGATATGACTTCTGCATCTCCAGACCAAAAGATAGTTTTCGCGAGAATAATTTTATTCTTCTTGAGAAAAAGACTTAGAAAAATATTTGTCTGGAACAGAAACATCCCGAGAAGAAATGTCATATTATACGCGAGAACAAAAGCCCTTCTCGAGAAGCGCATGAAGCTTTCTCGAGAACAACTTCTGTTACTCGAAATGAAGACAAGTCTCACTCGAGAACCTTCTCGAGTACAAATAGAGTACTCGAGAAAAAGACTTAGACTGTTTCTGAAAAACTTAAATTTTCATTCTTCATAAAAATTAGCATCCATCTTTTCTCTTGCCCTTAGTGCTTGAAAAGGAAGTGTGTCCCAATAGAGAGGCTACACATGAGTCAATACCATGGATCACATAATGAGGGATTACATTGTATGGTCCTGTGTTTGGAGACTCATTGTAGACTGACATTGGTCTAAACTTAGCAATTAAGTCCTGTAAACACTTAACAAAAAGATCATCAAATACAAACTTAATTCATCTTAGTTTAAGGGTGACATCATACAAATCTAGTCTATTACGGATACAATACCCAACATGGAATGCGGTGTTAAAAGTCAGTTGAGAGCCCAAGTAACCGTGAGCTGCTCTCCACTCCTTAGCCATAAATCATCAATCCTGATATGATACGATCGTCCTTGGTACACCGTGATATCGGACGAACTACTCCCCAAATCTCCGTACTAGAACTCCGACCGGAGCGTCCTTCTTGACTAGGATAAATCAGGCAACCTTCTTCAGTCTGTCAACAATCACCCAGTCTAGAAGCTTGTTCCAAGACACAAAGGCAAGAATGTTATCGGAACAAAGTGGGTCTACATGAACAAGATGGACGAGGATGAAATAATTATAAAGAACAAGGCCAGACTCATCGCCAAGGGATACAGACAAGAAGAAGGAATTGACTTCGATCAGACTTATGTACCAGTGGCAAGGCTGGAGGCAATCAGGTTGTTCCTAGCATATGCAGCACTTAAGGGCTTCACTGTCTATCAGATGGACGTGAAGTCAACATTCCTTAATACTGACATAAAGGAAGAGGTGTATTTGGAACAACCTCCAGGTTTCTTTGATTCTAACATTCCTAAGCACGTATATCTTTTATTTAAAGCTTTATATGGTTTGAAACAATGTCCTCAAGCTTGGTACGAGACGCTGTCTAACTTTCTTCTTGAGAATAAGTTCACAAGAAGAAAGATAGATAAGACATTATTTCTTAGGGAAATAAAAGGCAAGATTTTGCTAGTGCAAATATATATTGATGACATCAGATTTGGCTCTACTGATGACAATCTCTGCAAAAAGTTTTCCAAACTTATTCATGGGAAGTTCGAAATGAGCAGTATGGGAGAGCTGAAGTATTTCTTAGGACTTCTGATGCTATAGATCACGGTAGTGAACCGGTCGAACAAGTAATATAAAATGGGGGCTTTCCCAAGTATCGATCTCACAAGGAACACAGTAAGGTGGAGTTAATTTCAAGGAGGACTTGAGATTGAAGTCCTCAGGTCGGAGCTAACTAAGGGGGGTTTTGATGTTGCGGAAACAGAAAATAAAAGGCTATCAACTACTCCTATGCAACGCCGCTATGCGATGCTTCGCCAGGCGGGATGGAAGACTAGTCGGGCCGCTATGCACCGAATCACTAGGCGGATGGACGAGAAGGCTAGCGGATGAGGTGGTTAGAATGGCGGAATGAGGGTCGTGAGCACCTCTTCGCAACGCAAGCCACTAGCAATTGCTAGTGCGGCAAGGGTGGATGCTGGTGGATGGAATAATAGGCGCACCTCAAGTAAATAACGAACACAAACAATCACATAGACATAATTGTAAGAACGTTTTACAAATAAGCATACATCATCTATAAATAAGGTTTACAACAACACATAAACAACAATAAAGGAAGAAAAAGTCAAGAGATCGATCGAATCTGAAGTCTTGCTGAGGATTCACGGTTGGAATCGTCGGGTTGTCATTCCGCATCCAAGCTCGGTCCTCAACTGCGTCCGGGATAGAGAAGGGCTGTCACCATCTTCCAATGGCCCGTCTTCTTAGTCTCACGACAGCGGACGAAAGTTGAAAGCTTCCCTTTGCTTGATGGCTATGGCGTTGAAACTTGAAATGAACCCAAGAGATGATGGAGGAGGCCGAGAGGAAGCTCCGGCTCGGATTTGGCGGTGAAAGCTTGCCCGGAGCACCTCCCTAGGGTGGAAGATGAAAGGGAACGATGGAGAAGGCGGAAAACGGCGGAGGAAAATGAGCGATCCCGAATTAGGGAGGAACCTGCACTATTTATACAAAAGCAGAACTGAACAATGCGCACGATCACAGGCGCACGACCAGTGGTCGTGTGCACTATGTCCTGTGCTCGTGCGCACTGACATGGAATAACAGGAAGAAGAACTGGGATAATGCGCACGAGTAGTGGCGCACGACCAGTGGTCGTGCGCACTAAGTCCAATGATCGTGCGATTACCCAGACAGGACTCCAGAAATGAGGAATCAATGCACACGATCAGTGGCGCACGACCGGTGGTCGTGCGCAGTATGTCTAGTGGTCGTGCGCTTACCCCAGGCTGATTCTGGAAAACGTAGAGTATTGCGCACGATCAGGGGCGCACGACCAGTGGACGTGCGCATTAGATCCCATGATCGTGTGCAGTATTCCTGTTTCACAACCATCCCGGAACACGCACACGACCCCTGTACCGAAAGGAAAAACCAATCACTCATCTGTGCAGACATTCCAGACAATCACGAAAGGGAGTATAAACTATAAGAATAACAAAATACACAGCCACGGGCATAAATGTGCACTTCCTATGGAAATATAGACAAGATGAAATATATATGATAATGAACTAAAAGTGAAGTGCAAGCGACGAAAAACAAGCCCAGATTAGTCCGAAAATATGTATATAAAGTGGACTCATCACACCCCCAGACTTAACTGTTTGTGCGTCCCGAGCAAACAAAATCTAAACAGATAGGGAAAAATACTAGTTAACAAAGAAATTGCGATACGGAGTACCATGCGAAGTCGCATGCTCGCACGCATAAAAATATAATAGAAGAAATTTCTAAGTATGCAAAATAGTTTATACTTTTCACAATGGGTATCAAAATTTTATTACTACTCAAAAATGGAATCACGGTGAATCATCCGGTCATGCGTAGGGAGAAAGTAAACTAATCGCTATGCGAGCATTACCAAAGATCGGGGCTCCGTATAACCTCCAAAGGAATCCACCAATGTCGGTGACCATATGCTTGCCCTTTCGCATTCTCTCCACGGCACAGGTTTGGGTCACACACGAATCAGTAGGACTTTAGGTGAAGAGATGGGGCTTGGGTTTCGGTGAGGTAAACAAAGATAAATAGGAAGGCTATGCACCTAACCCAAATGAGCTAGTATAAAATGAATCCCTCTACTAAGCAAAATACACGCGGGTACACCACACCCCCAAACATAACTTTTAACATATGGGTGTGTGCACCGCCTACTCCAAATATAATCACATTTCCAAAATGATTTTCAATTAAAACTTTTTCTTTTCATCCATTTTTTTTCTTTACAAATATATATATATATATATATATATATATATATATTTTTTTTTTCTTTTTCTTCATTTCATTTTCACAATTCAGCAGATATAAACTTGGGAGCACTTCCACATTTTCACAAATAAAATCACCACATCACATCCCAACATTAAAAAATGTAAAACTCTAAAGCTCGACTTGGGAGTGCGACTAGGATCGGCTTTGAGGCTTTGGTGAAATAAAGGTGGAGTTGAATCAAAAGGAGGGGTAGGCACAACGGAGCTAGCGAGGACAAGACGCTAGGAACGGTACAAAGCTCAACCGGGCCAAAATGATGGCCTACATCACGCTCATGCATGACTAACCTATACCCATGCTTCAATAATAGCTTGGGGCAAGTTCTTATCCAACGAGAAAGACTATTCATCCTCCCGACTCGAGCAATACAAAACTAACGGCTGTCTACACACATCCCTAAGCTACCGTCAGATTCACACCGGATTCACCAATTTTTGAGTAGAATAAAAATTATTTACGCAATTAGAAAAATATAAAACTAAAAGTATACAGAAAAATTAAATCTACTCGAATTTCTACACGAGACGAGAGCAGTTGACTAGAAACACAACAAGGCCAACATTTTACTCCGTCTCACAATCCTATGTCAGCACCATAATTTTCCCAAATCATACAAAAGAAACGAGTTTAACTCGCAGCACGCAAACAGCTAAGCAAGCGCTCATGTGGGTGCAGTGGTGTGTGATGCAATGAACTAAGCAAAATAAAACAATAAAGGCTTCTAGTATGCACATGAGATGTGCACGTGCAAAAGGTAACAAAATGGCTCTCCCCCAGACTTAAACTAAACTACACAACATATGATAGAGAAATTAAAATCATACAGAGCTAAGGGAAGAGGTTACCCAATGCTCAGCTAGTGAGCATACCAGACGATGCGTGGAAATCTGAAGCAGGCCCGCCATACGAAGAATCAGAACCCCGCCAATGCGATTTTGTCAAGAATACCTGCAGGGGTGAGCTCCGCAAAAACAAAACAAAATATACAAAAAGAAATGCTAAAACTAAAATAGACATGAAAAATAAAAATTGCAGAAAATAAAAGATAAGTACTGGGGTTATTATCATCCCAGCACGACTTATTAAATTCTAAACAGTTCTAGCCAATGGGCCTATGAAATAAAAAGTGCACAGGTAACTGTTCCAATATCCGTTTCGGTAACGGGTACCGATATGGTGATAGAGCAGTTACCCCTCTGCCTAAATAATCATACCTGCTCCTCGCAGGCAGAGGAAATAGGAAGTAGGATGAGGAGGAGGCCTGGTCCTCACCCATCTCACCACAAAACAAATCCTTGCCTAGCAAGGTATTGTCAACCACAGGTTTGCAGGGTGCGATGGCAACGACATGAGCACAAAGCTCATCGTCATCCCAACGTACCTGTGGAGACTCATCCTACACAGGCTCAGATAAGGAAGGGGGATCAAGTAATAAAAGAGAAGAAGAACTAAAAGAATCAGAAAATGGGAGAGTGATCCCGGTATCACTCTCAGCAGGATCCAAGCAGAGATCATCGTCGGTATCATACGAGTCGTACCGAGGGGAATCCGAGAACTCAAGGTCCGCGGTGGTAAGAGGAACGACCTCATCCAATAAGGAGGTGCAAACCTCCGCATCGGAAAGGGGATATTCCTCATCCCACCGGGGTGCGTAAAAGTGTTCCGAAGATCCACCTTCTCCGTCGGAGATAGAGGAATCATCATCCCACTTCGGCGCAACCTCGGGCACCAAATCATCCACAAATACGGCATTGATGTAGTTTTTATAAGTTTTGAAAATGATCCAAACTAAACTCTCAATTAGGCAAGTGCACCTATCGAAATTTAGTATAGGAAATATCGTATTTAAACTCGGGGACCGTTGAGTATTTGTACTCACAAGGACGAACTATTATTTTATCGATCGGAAAATTGGTTTTGCGAAAAACGAAAACGAACGTTAAATTAAGAGGAGAAATTCGATGAATAAAAGGTTAGCACTTGATCTAGAATCCCTTTGGGCTAGAATAAAATCCACGAAAAAGAGCACAAGCATCTAAATTATTAGCTTTGACCGCGGAGGTTCCAAAGCTACGAAGCGCCTCTCTCGAGAATACGCACTCAACTAACCTTAGGTAGATCGATTAAGACCTCTCGGCCAGTCGAAAGACCTAAGCTTGCTTTAGGCGGTGAACCTCACTAATGGAGTTGACTCCAAGGCGAAAGAATTTTGCGTTCCTCTCTCGAGGGGTGCAAGAAATTCTCTTTATCCTTGAGTGATCTACTCGTATCCACAACCTCTCGGTAAAACTATGATACGAATCTAAGCTCGAATAAACATAATTTGCAACTTACGAATTCGAAGAAAATTTAAATCAAAGATAAACCAAATTTTAGAAAATAGAATGCTTGCTAATTTGAGACAAAAATAAGAATTTTATTCCATTCCAAAGCTCATCATGATCAAGTGCTAATTGGGAAATTAGCTACTCATCATGATGGGAGAATTACATGAAAGCATAAAGAAAGACATGATTAAAGAACGACTTGAAAATAAAGCTTACACTATGAAATGAAAATGCAAGAAAAGCAGTAAAGAAAATAGAATTAAGCTCCCCAAAAATCTCCTCCTGGCCATCTGAAGCTGTCTGGAATTTATAGAAAAAGTTGCTGGGTGGTCACGCCCCTAGGTCACGCCCGTGACCTAGGGCGTGTCGGTCTCGGAACCGTCGTCTTCAAGTCCTTTGAACGTTGGCGCGAAACCGCCAAAAGTCGTTAATTTGCTGGTCACTACCCTAGGTCACGCCCGTGACCTAGGGCGTGTCTTGACGGTTGTAGAAGAACGGCGGGAAGCAGAAACGGCGGGAATAACTCCGGCCGTTGTTGGTGGGGTCACGCCCCTGGTCACGCCCGTGACCGTGGGCGTGTCTTGAGAAAACTTCCAGCGCCTGAAACTGCAGCATTAAGTCGCCACGCCGGGCTGTCACGGGGTTAGTCACGCCCGTGCCAAATGTGTCACGCCCGTGACATGTTGCAAATTGAAACTGCCGTTGACTGGAAGTCAGGGCAAAGCACTGGATGTCACGCCTGGCGTACACGCCCGTGTAATGATGGTCACGCCCGTGACCTTAAGGCGTGTAATTTTAATTGACGTGGCAGGTAGCTCCTTCCACGAGCCGGGTTCTCGCCAGGATGTCACGCCCGTGACCATGTCGGTCACGCCCGTGACTATGGTGTGTCTTTTGAAAAATTATTGCTTTTGCCCAGTTTTGTCTCCTGGTCAACCCTATAGACTCCAAATTGAAATTTGCAGCCCAGATTGCCCTGAAATAAGAAATTAGAAAAACTCAATAATAAAATTACAAAATATAATTATAAACTAATTAATTATTAAATAAAATAATATAAAAACATGGACAAAATTAGAGTTATCAAATACCCCCATACTTACTCGTTTGCTCGTCCTGAGCAAACAACTTCATATGAAGAGTAGAAAAATTTTAACGCTAAAAACGAAAATTGAATATAAGAAGTAGAATGCGAAGTCTTATGCCTATGCTTGTAGTAATTATTGTAGAAGAACCTACTCAGCATACAAATTAGTTTTTTAATTTTCTAAAATGTGTTTCCACTTATTATTTTTACTTCAAAGATGGAAACACGATAAATCTTCGAATCATGTTTAGGGAGAAAGTAGCGTGTTTGCTAAGATAACATTGCACAAATCGAAGATCGGGATACCCTCCAAAGAAATCCATCAATGTCGATGGCCATAGGCTTGCCCTTTCACACTCTCGCCACGGCACTAGGTTAACTTATAAGCACAAATCAGTAGGACTTAAGTAGGTTGGAATGTAGGCTTAGGTTTTTGGTTTGGAAAAACAAAGATAAATGCGATGGGCATACACACCAAAATCTAAAGAGAGCTTGCACAAAAGAAATAAATTGAAAAACTCCGCCAATTCCTTTGTTTTTTTTTTCAATATGTTGAATATTTTTTCAACTTCCTCTTTCTTTTTTTTTTCTTTTTTTTTTTGTTTTTTTTTTTTGGTTTTTTTTTCTCTCTTTTTTTTTTGTTTTTTGTTTTTTTTTTTGAGGAGAAGTGAAAAATAGAATAACTCTTGAATATTTTTTCAAAAGCCACCAAAATAAAATGGCTCCTAATCACACATAAACTGGTTTTATCTATAATTTCAAGCTCGGTTTTAGGTGTATACTTAGGATGCTTTTTAGGCTTTGGTAAAGTGTTGGTGGAGCTATATCAAAAGGAAGGGTAGAGGCTCAAATTGGCTTAGCAAGGGAGAAACGTTAGGTACGGGTGCAAAGGCTCAAACTAGCCAAAAGAAATGCCTAAATCCTTTTCATGCTAATGAGTTTAACCTATGCAAAGTCTTGAGAATAGCTAGAGGGCAAGTTCTAGACATCGAGAAAGAATACCTCTTTCTTGATCCGCGAAATATCTCTCTAGTAAACTTCTACACACTCTCCTAAAATATTTTTAGATTTTGTCGGTTTCCAAGTAGAAGTAAAATAAACTATTTCTACGCATTCAGAAAAAGAAAAATCTAATTGTATGCTGAATATTTAATTCTACTCAAATTCTACTAACATGTGCACTTAACTAGAAACACAGCATGGCCAACAGTTCTACTACAAAATTCAAAATTCAATTTAAAGCATCAAAAAGTTTCTAAACTTATGTAAAAGTTGAATACCTAGAATTTCGCATGTGAGTAAATAGAGAAATAAAGATCTCCCTAATTTTGAAAGTAATCCTATTTTTTTTTTTTGGAATTTTTTTTTTTTTAATTAATTTTTTTGTATTTTTGTAAAATAAGCAAAAAAATAAATAAAATCCTTTTTTTTGTTCAAATTTTTTTTTTTTTTTTTAAGACAAAAATAAATTTTTTTTTTATGTTTTGCTTGAGAAATATCCCCCCATACTTAAACAAGACATTGTCCCCAATGAAAAATAAATAAATAAAGAGAAAAGATAGGAGACTTCCCTGAAGCGGGTCATGCAGCACCAGCAAGTACCTGGAAGAGAAAGCTGAAGCAAAACATATTTTTTTTATTTTACGAAAAAGAAAAGATACATGACAAAAGAAAAGAAAATGATGAAAGAAAAGATACAATAGGGTGGTCTACAATCCCAAAGAAAAAAAAACAGGCTAATCCTCATCGCTATGCTGCCGCGGCTCCTGATAGTGCGTCCGGAGGTCGGAAAACTCACGCTCAATACGTGCCATGGAGGAGGCTTGATTTGTTGCTAGCGTGGTAAATCGACTGTCAAAACTCACAAATCGAGCGTCAAAATCGGCCTGCATCGTATCTAAGCGTGTGTGAAGAGACGCAAACTGACGATCCCAATAGCTCTGAGGGCCGGGCTCGGAAGAAGGGTCCTGCGGTGGTGGAGGAATCTGGGGAGAGTGAATAGTGCCGCTGGGACCGGCACCGTAATCAAGGCCAAGATCTCCACCAACGACTGCGGGGGGAATAGCCTCAAACTCTCCATCACGTCGCCGCGCTAGGCCGAGGGCCTGAAGGGTCTGGAACTGGATAACTTGCGGCGTCTGAACGCAGCTGAGGCGTGGAAGAGCATCCCAAATGCCGAGCTGCTTCGCGAGGAAAGTGATGAAGTTCCCGCCGTGCACTGCTCCTAACCTCGCATTTTCGGCCTGGTGCCGAAAGAAAATTGCGAGCAGATAACCAAGGTTGAGGGGGACCCGGTAAAACATACTATATAAATATAGTAAGTCTGCCCGAGTCACCACCCCGTGGCTATCGCCGCGACCAGAAATAGTGAAGGTAAGGAGGTTGTGGAGAATACGTAAGGCGGGAGAGATGAGTTGGCTGCCTTTGGATTTCTTTGGGGTGTAGGAGGCGGTGTCACTACTGATTTCCGCCCAAAAGGCGAGAAGGTTGAAATCGGTCGGGAAATCAGTAAGTAAATCGAGATAGGCGGGAGATTGGGAAAAAGCCTCCGAGCAGAAACCCATGACGACATTGAGCTGGCGGATGGTGAGCTGATGCACAATCCCACCTAGGCGAAAGATGATGAAGTCGTCATCGGCCGCCCAGCGGAACTCGAATGAAGCCAAGAACTCAACGGTGAGTTCAAGAAAGGCATGCTCGGAAATAGAGAAGAGGGAACTCCATCCAGGGGTGGACAGAAATCCCCGCACCAAATCCGCAGCTCCAAATGTGGCGAGGATCGCCCAATCTAAAATGCGGAACACGCCAAGGGGTTTGGCGCGTAGGCGCTCGCTGCGCTCCTGCTGGGTTTGGTTTTGAAATAGGAGCATGGCTTCCGCTGCGGCGGGATCCGCGGGGTGCTCGGAGGAGGAAGCGGTGGAGCGAGGGTGGTGGCGAGGCATTTTGGTAGAGGGGAGAAGAAGGAAGGAATCGGGTTAGCAAAGGGAGAAGAGAAGGGTTGGATGGTGTGGAGGAAGAAGAGGGGAAAAAACCCTTTTTATAGAGTTTTTTCGGGATGGTCACGCCCCCCTGTCACGCCCGTGACAGGGGGCGTGACAAGCACGGGACAAAACGATAAGGAATCCGAGGCTGCCAGCCTCGGATTCGCTGGTCACGCCCCAGAGTCACGCCCGTGACTCTGGGCGTGTAAGCCGTGCTCGGCGCAGGAATCCAATGCGCTGGCATTGGATTCCAAGGCCACGCCCATGGTCACGCCCGTGACCATGGGCGTGTCTCATAAAAAAAATAACTAAAAGGAATCCGAGGCGTTGACCCGGGGTCACGCCTCGGATTCGACGACACGGCGCAGGGTCATGCCCGTGACCCATGGGCGTGTAACTGAAACGAGAATTAATTTTTTTTTTCCGTGTTGTCTTTTTTTTTCCGGGCTAGTCACGACCGTGACTAGTTAGTGTCACGGGCGTGACACTAACTGTCACGGCCATGACTGGGCATGAAGAGAAGTTTTCCAACTTCACTTCGTCGAACGAAATTTCGGGATAGACACGCCCGTGACCAATGATGGTCACGCCCGTGATAGTACCGAAAGGCGAAAGGAACGCTGCGCTCGACGAAACCACTCTCGGGTTTCGCTCGACGAACTAAACACGTCTCTGTCACGCCCGTGACCCATAGGTCACGCCCGTGACAGAGGCGTGTCGGAGCAGAAAAATTTTTTCTTTGTTTTTTTTTTTTTTTTTGTTTTTTTGTTTTCTTCTTTTGATTTTTTTTTGTTTATATATTTTTTAAGAGTCAACTAAACGATAATAAAACAAAAGTTACCGACTTGAAGAAACGCGTAGACTTGACGCTCAACTCCTTCGATCGTCACGCCGAAAAAGATGTCCTTCAAACCTGCGAAAATTTAAATAAAATTAAAAAAAATAAGAAGAAAAGATAAGCATGGGGTGCCTCCCACAAGCGCTTTGTTTATGGTCGTTGAGCTCGACCCAAGCGGGGCACTCGTTTATGGGTTCGGGAGGTTAATTTCCTCCCGGTACTCATTAGTAGTATCACCGGCGAGGAATATCTTCAACCGGTGTCCATTCACTTTAAATTCGCCTTGTTCCGGGTGCGAGATAAGCACTGTCCCATATGGCCATACCTCTTTTACAATAAAAGGGCCGGACCATCTGGACTTGAGTTTGCCCGGAAAAAGTCGGAGGCACGAATTATAAAGGAGAACTTGGTCTCCCGGTTTGAAATCTTTAGGGTGCTTAATTTTTTATCATGATAAAATTTTGTGCGCTCCTTATAAAGTTTATTACTTTCATAGGCTAAGGAGCGCCACTCATCGAGCTCGTTAATTTGGAATTTCCGAAGCTCGGAGGACAAAGTTTCATCTAGATTTAAAAATTTAAGCGCCCAAAAGGCGCGGTGCTCAAGCTCAACCGGTAAGTGACATGCTTTCCCATAGACCAATCGGTACGGCGTACAACCGATAGCGGTCTTGTACGCGGTCCGATAAGCCCAAAGAGCATCATCAAGCTTGACCGACCAATCCTTTCTATTAGTAGAAACCGTTTTCTCCAAAATTCGTTTGATTTCACGGTTAACTACTTCTACCTGGCCACTTGTTTGAGGGTGATAGGGGGTGGCTAACCTATGTGTAACGCCGTATTTAGACAAAACTTTGGCGAATTGTGCGTTACAAAAGTGGGTGCCCCTATCACTAACTATTGCCCGCGGTGCTCCAAATCGTGAAAATAGTTTTTTGAGAAATTGAGTCACGACTCGGGCGTCATTAGTGGGAAGGGCTTGCGCTTCCACCCACCGTGACACATAGTCGACCGCTACCAAAATATATTTATTTCCATGCGATGTTGGTAGCGGTCCAACAAAGTCGATCCCCCATAAATCAAAAACTTCTATTTCTAAAAATGTATTTAACGGCATTTCATCGCGGCGTGAAATATTACCTGAGCGTTGGCATTGTTCACAACAACTTACATGGGCGTGAGCATCCTTGAAGATTCTTGGCCAATAGAAGCCCGCTTCAAGTATCTTCCGAGCCGTCCGATTAGCTTTATAGTGCCCACCGGCGGGTCCTTCATGACAATGCTTTAAAATTTGTGCGCCTTCCTCATGAGAAACACACCTCCGCACTACTTGGTCCGCACAAACACGAAAAAGGAAGGGATCCTCCCAAAAATAATTTTTCAAATCAGAAAAGAATTTCTTCTTTTCTTGATAAGAAAAACCATTCGGGAGGAATCTCGCAACAAGATAATTTGCGAAATCGGCGAACCAAGGAGTGGGGAGGGTGATTACCTTATGAATGGCGAGAAGGCGCTCCTCGGGGAAAGTGTCGTCAATGTCCTCCTCCATGAGCTCCCCCGAATTTGGGTTCTCCAACCGCGAAAGATGGTCAGCCGCCAAGTTCTCCGCTCCTCTCTTGTCGCGAATCTCCAAATCAAATTCTTGGAGTAGTAAGATCCACCTAATCAATCGCGGCTTTGCATCTGTTTTTGCTAGTAAATATCTCAAAGCCGAGTGATCAGTAAAAACAATAATTTTAGACAAAGTGAGATATGAGCGGAATTTATCAAATGCGAAAATTACGGCTAATAATTCTTTTTCGGTGGTCGTGTAATTTTCCTGTGCGGCGGTTAATGTTTTGCTTGCATAATAGATAGGATGAAAGTTTTTATTCATGCGTTGTCCTAACACCGCACCAACGGCAAAACTACTAGCGTCACACATTATCTCAAAGGGAAGCTCCCAATTGGGAGCGATCATGATAGGAGCGTTAATCAATTTTTCTTTAATAAGAGAAAAAGCACGCAAACAATTTTCGTCAAAAATGAACGGCGCGTCTTTTTCTAACAAGTGGGTTAGGGGTTTAGTTATTTTAGAAAAATCTTTAATAAACCGGCGATAGAAACCGGCATGCCCCAAAAAACTACGAACGGCCTTAACATTTGAAGGGGGAGGTAGCTTTTCTATAGTTTCAATTTTTGCTTTATCTACCTCTATGCCCTTACTAGAAATTTTATGGCCTAAGACCAAACCCTCCCGTACCATAAAATGGCACTTCTCCCAGTTTAAAACTAGATTCGTGTCCTCACATCTTTGGAGTACACGGGAAAGGTTTGCCAAACATAAATCAAACGAATCTCCAAAAACGGAGAAATCGTCCATGAAAGCCTCCATGATATCCTCCACTAATTCGTCAAAGATTGCTAGCATGCACCTTTGGAAGGTTGCCGGCGCGTTGCACAAACCAAAAGGCATCCTTCGATAAGCGAAGGTGCCAAATGGACAAGTGAAGGTTGTTTTCTCTTGGTCCTCGGGTGCGATTGGGATTTGAAAATATCCCGAGAGACCATCAAGAAAACAATAAAATGAGTGTCCGGATAGCCGTTCAAGTATTTGGTCAATAAACGGCAAAGGAAAGTGATCCTTATGGGTGGCATCATTTAATTTACGGTAATCGATGCACACCCGCCATCCGGTAACGGTTCGAGTGGGAACTAACTCGTTTTTATCATTAGGAACTACCGTTAACCCTCCTTTCTTGGGCACCACTTGGACCGGGCTCACCCAAGAGCTATCCGAAATTGGATAGATGATACCCGCATCTAATAATTTTATGACCTCGGCCTTGACTACCTCCTTCATGTTAGGATTTAGCCGGCGTTGAGGTTGAATAGTTTTGTGAGCGTGTTCTTCTAAAAAAATTTTATGGGTGCAAAAGGAGGGATTAATCCCTCTCAAATCCGTGATCTTCCACGCAATTGCGCGGCGATGAAGTTTTAAAATATGAGATAATTTAATTTTTTCTTCATTGGTCAAGTAGGCCGACACAATAACCGGAAGTTTTGAGTCCTCCGCTAAGAATAAATACTCTAAATGATCAGGCAATTGTTTTAGTTCTAACGCGGGAGGTTCATCATAAGAAGTTTTCAAACGATCACTACCAATGTCTAAAAGTTCAAAAATAGGTGCGTGCGTGATCGAGAGATTATCACTATTTTCATGAGCAATTAAATCTAAATGTTCTAAATCGGCATCATGATCAATAGAAGATAAAGATTTTTCAGAAAAAAGAAAAGAGTCTTCTTCAAGAGAAGCCTCCAAATAATAACATGAGTCGTCATTTGAGAGCGAGTTTTTCATAGACGTGTCAATAGTAAAGGTAACTTCTTCATCTCCGACTCTAAGGAGAAGTTTCCCATTACTAACGTCTATAATTGCGCGCGAGGTGGCAAGAAAAGGGCGACCGAGAATGAGTGGGACCTCGGTGTCCTCTTCGATGTCAAAGATGATGAAATCTACCGGAAAGATAAATTTGTCAACTTTGACAAGCACATCCTCTATGATCCCCATAGGGAGCTTGACAGACCGATCCGCCAATTGAATGCACATTCTTGTGGGTTTAGGTTCTCCTAATCCCAACTTCTTAACTAAAGAATAAGGCATTAAATTGATTGAGGCGCCTAGATCGGCTAACGCACGTTTTACTAATAAATCACCAAACAAACAGGGAATGGAGAAACTACCCGGATCGGGTAATTTCTTAGGTAATTTATTAAGTAAAACTGCCGAACACTCCGCATTCAATTGAACCGTGGAGATATCCTCAAGTTTCTTTTTATTGGATAAAAGATCCTTGAGGTACTTGGCGTATTTCGGCATTTGTGCGATTATTTCACAAAACGGTAGATTAATTTGGATTTGTTTAAACATGTCCAAAAATTTACCGTGATGTTCATCCACCCGGTTTTTTTGCATTCTAGATGGATAGGGAAGAGGTGGTTGATAAGCTTTTGGTTTATTAGAAGTAGAAGGTTTAGGCAGAGGAGAAGATGGAGAAATTATTACCTCCGTATCAACCGGAATTGGAGAAGTATCAACCGGATTTGGAGAAGTGGTTACCTCCTTCCCGCTCCGTAGGATGATGGCTTTTGCATGCTCCTTGGGGTTGGGCTCTGTATTGCCCGGTAGCGCTCCTTGTTGACGATCGGAGAGCATTTTAGCGATTTGCCCGATTTGTGTCTCCAAACTTCGAAGAGATCCAGTGAGATTCCGGATGTTGGCGTCATTTGTAGTTGTATATTTAGTGAACAATTCCTCGAGATTGGGAGCTTTGGGAGCTTGCGGTGGAAAATAGCCGGGTGGAATCGTGTTCGGAGGGCGCGCCGCGTTCCCCGGATTACTCCAAGAGAAGTTGGGGTGATTCCTTATACCCGGGTGATAGGTATTGCCAAAATTGTTACCTGGATTATAAGGTGGCCGATTCGGATTATCCATGTAATCCACATGCTCGGCAATAGTAGAAGGCTCCCAATATTGGGGCTCACAGGTAGATTTGGACGAGGAAGCAGACATCTCGTTCATCTGTTTTTGCAGTTGCTCAACCTGGAGAGACAAACTTGAAACCGTATCGATTTCATACATCCCGGCCGGTTTAGGTGGTTTAGACCGAGGTGTACTCCATTGATAGGTATTCAAAGCCATACCTTCTATAAGCTCTTGTGCGGCCGCCGGTGTTTTGTTATTAAGCGTTCCACCGGCGGCGGCATCAATATGTTGCCTAGTTTGAGAATTTAGGCCGTTATAGAAGGTTTGGATTTGTAACCAATCCGGAATTGCATGATGAGGACATCGACGAAGCAATTCCTTGAAACGCTCCCAAGTATCATATAACGTTTCCGAATCAATTTGGGAGAAATAAGTGATATCATTGCGCAATTTAGCCGTTTTAGCCGGCGGAAAGTATTTCGTAAGAAATCTTTCCGTCATTTGAGCCCATGTTGTGATGGAGCCTCTTGGTAGAGAACCCAACCACTGCTTGGCTTTAGTGCGCAATGTAAATGGAAATAACCTTAGCCGGATGGCATCATCGGATACACCATTAATTTTAAAAGTATCGCATATTTCTAAGAAATTTGAAATATGCGCGTTTGGATCTTCATCTTGAAGCCCATCAAATTGTACATATTGTTGTACCATTTGGATGATGCTTGGCTTCAACTCAAAATTATTGGGGGCAATAGCGGGGCGAACAATACTAGATTGAGTCTCGTCCAAGTTTGGACGGGCATAATAGGACATAGTCCTTTGTTCAACCGCATTTGGCTCACCCATATTGGAAGAAGCAGAAGAAGGAGATCTAGGAGAATGGGAAGAAGAACTAAATGAGGAAGGAGAAGAAGAAGGAGGTGACGGAGAGAGGATTAATGAAGGATTAGGAGTGTCTCCTAAGGACTCCGTATCTTGAAAATTCGGAACTTGAAATCGTAAGCGATGCCGAAGGGTTCGCTTGATTTCCGGATCCAAATCAAAAAGAGGCGACGGATTCCCTCGGGTCATACACCAAAATAAAACAAAATAAATATTTTTTTTTTGATTTTGATATTTCTAAAACAAAAAGAAAATGATAAAATTAATAGAGCCTTGCTTTCAAAATATCAACAACAAAATGTCCCCGGCAACGGCGCCAAAAACTTGATGTAGTTTTTATAAGTTTTGAAAATGATCCAAACTAAACTCTCAATTAGGCAAGTGCACCTATCGAAATTTAGTATAGGAAATATCGTATTTAAACTCGGGGACCGTTGAGTATTTGTACTCACAAGGACGAACTATTATTTTATCGATCGGAAAATTGGTTTTGCGAAAAACGAAAACGAACGTTAAATTAAGAGGAGAAATTCGATGAATAAAAGGTTAGCACTTGATCTAGAATCCCTTTGGGCTAGAATAAAATCCACGAAATTAAAGAGCACAAGCATCTAAATTATTAGCTTTGACCGCGGAGGTTCCAAAGCTACGAAGCGCCTCTCTCGAGAATACGCACTCGACTAACCTTAGGTAGATCGATTAAGACCTCTCGGCCAGTCGAAAGACCTAAGCTTGCTTTAGGCGGTGAACCTCACTAATGGAGTTGACTCCAAGGCGGAAGAATTTTGCGTTCCTCTCTCGAGGGGTGCAAGAAATTCTCTTTATCCTTGAGTGATCTACTCGTATCCACAACCTCTCGGTAAAACTAGGATACGAATCTAAGCTCGAATAAACATAATTTGCAACTTACGAATTCGAAGAAAATTTAAATCAAAGATAAACCAAATTTTAGAAAATAGAATGCTTGCTAATTTGAGACAAAAATAAGAATTTTATTCCATTCCAAAGCTCATCATGATCAAGTGCTAATTGGGAAATTAGCTACTCATCATGATGGGAGAATTACATGAAAGCATAAAGAAAGACATGATTAAAGAACGACTTGAAAATAAAGCTTACACTATGAAATGAAAATGCAAGAAAAGCAGTAAAGAAAATAGAATTAAGCTCCCCAAAAATCTCCTCCTGGCCATCTGAAGCTGTCTGGAATTTATAGAAAAAGTTGCTGGGTGGTCACGCCCCTAGGTCACGCCCGTGACCTAGGGCGTGTCGGTCTCGGAACCGTCGTCTTCAAGTCCTTTGAACGTTGGCGCGAAACCGCCAAAAGTCGTTAATTTGCTGGTCACTCCCCTAGGTCACGCCCGTGACCTAGGGCGTGTCTTGACGGTTGTAGAAGAACGGCGGGAAGCAGAAACGGCGGGAATAACTCCGGCCGTTGTTGGTGGGGTCACGCCCCTGGTCACGCCCGTGACCGTGGGCGTGTCTTGAGAAAACTTCCAGCGCCTGAAACTGCAGCATTAAGTTACCACGCCGGGCTGTCACGAGGTTAGTCACGCCCGTGCCAAATGTGTCACGCCCGTGACATGTTGCAAATTGAAACTGCCGTTGACTGGAAGTCAGGGCAAAGCACTGGATGTCACGCCTGGCGTACACGCCCGTGTAATGATGGTCACGCCCGTGACCTTAAGGCGTGTAATTTTAATTGACGTGGCAGGTAGCTCCTTCCACGAGCCGGGTTCTCGCCAGGATGTCACGCCCGTGACCATGTCGGTCACGCCCGTGACTATGGCGTGTCTTTTGAAAAATTATTGCTTTTGCCCAGTTTTGTCTCCTGGTCAACCCTATAGACTCCAAATTGAAATTTGCAGCCCAGATTGCCCTGAAATAAGAAATTAGAAAAATTCAATAATAAAATTACAAAATATAATTATAAACTAATTAATTATTAAATAAAATAATATAAAAACATGGACAAAATTAGAGTTATCAGGCATCATCAACCGACTCACACAAAAATGGAGTAGCACAATCCGACAAAAATTGCAGAGGGGCAAGGCTGCTCTCAAAATCAAGCACTGAATGAGCACGCCCCATCGCAAAATCATTCGCTGACGCCACCCCGTCGACGACCGGAACAATCTCATCGTCCCATACAGGAGCGTCCATGAGTTCCTGCTCCTCTTTTTGTTGGCTAACACCAGAGTGATTATCATCACTCAAGGGAAGCTCGTAAAAAGGGATCGAGGGACCCATGAAAGAGCTGTATGCGACCAGAGATTTTTCAGTAATCTCAACGGGTAAAGAATGAGCAAAATGCGTTATATCAGTATATGGGCCAGGAAACACCCTGGTAGGCCTGTCCACAACAGTCTTCCGTGAACGGGAGGTTGTTGTGCACACGCCCTCAGAGGGAGAAGGCTTGCACAAACGAGGGCAATCCTTCAACATATGGCCCACACCCTGACATAACAAACACCGAATGCAATGCTCGGCATTCATAACAGCAATGGCATCGATGGATCGGCGCAAAGTGTCAAGGATACGGCACTCAGCATCAGAATCCATCACGAACAAAAATAATTGCTGAAAAAGTGCTACACAGCTAAAATGAAAATAACACGGATCTGCTATCTAAATCAAAAATCAGAAAAGGGCAAAAAGAAATAAGCAAAAATAAAAATTCTAATAACAAAAGCAAATAAAAAAATTGATATGCACAAATGGAAAAGGGCTTCAATCTATTATCTCCCTCTCCACAAACTCACACGACTGTTTTCCCCGGCAACGGCGCCAAAAACTTGATGTTATAGATCACGGCAGTGAACCGGTCGCACAAGTAATATAAAATGGGGGCTTTCCAAAGTATCGATCTCACAAGGAACACAGTAAGGTGGAGTTAATTTCGAGGAGGACTTGAGATTGAAGTCCTCAGGTCGGAGCTAACTAAGGGGGGGTTTTGATGTTGCGGAAACAGAAAATAAAAGGCTATCAACTACTCCTATACAACGCCGCTATGCGATGCTTCGCCAGGCAGGATGGAAGACTAGTCGGGCCGCTATGCACCGAATCACTAGGCGAATGGACGAGAAGGCTAGCAGATGAGGTGGTTAGAACGGCGGAATGAGGGTCGTGAGCACCTCTTCGCAACGCACGCCACTAGCAATTGCTAGTGCAGCAAGGGTGGATGCTGGTGGATGGAATAATAGGCGCACCTCAAGTAAATAATGAACACAAACAATCACATAGACATAATTGTAAGAACGTTTTACAAATAAGCATACATCATCTATAAATAAGGTTTACAACAACACATAAACAACAATAAAGGAAGAACAAGTCAAGAGATCGACCGAATCCGAAGTCTTGCTGAGGATTCACGGTTGGAATCGTCGGGTTGTCATTCCGCGTCCAAGCTCGGTCCTCAACTGCGTCCGGGATAGAGAAGGGCTGTCACCACCTTCCAATGGCCCGTCTTCTTCGTCTCACGACATCGGACGAAAGTTGAAAGCTTCCCTTTGCTTGATGGCTATGGCGTTGAAACTTGAAATGAACCCAAGAGATGATGGAGGAGGCCGAGAGGAAGCTCCGACTCGGATTTGGCGGTGAAAGCTTGCCAGGAGCACCTCCCTAGGGTGGAAGATGAAGGGGAACAGCGGAGAAGGCGGAAAACGGCGGAGGAAAATGAGCAATCCCGAATTAGGGCGGAACCTACATTATTTATACAAAAGCAGAAATGAACAATGCACACGATCACAGGCGCATGACCAGTGGTCGTGCGCACTATGTCCTGTGCTCGTGCGCACTGGCATGGAATAACAGGAAGAAGAACTGGGATAATGCGCACGAGTAGTGGCGCACGACTAGTGGTCGTGCGCACTAAGTCCAATGATCATGCGATTACCCAGACAGGACTCTAGAAATGAGGAATCAATGCACACGATCAGTGGCGCACGACCGGTGGTCGTGCGCAGTATGTCTAGTGGTCGTGCGCTTACCCCAAGCTGATTCTGGAAAACGTAGAGTAGTGCTCACGATCAGGGGCGCACGACCAGTGGACGTGCGCATTAAATCCCATGATCGTGCGCAGTATTCCTGTTTCACAACCATCCCGGAACACGCACACGACCCCTGTACCGAAAGGAAAAACCAATCACTCATCTGTGCAGACATTCCAGACAATCACGAAAGGGAGTACAAACTATAAGAATAACAAAATACACAGCCACGGGCATAAATGTGCACTTCCTATGGAAATATAGACAAGATGAAATATATATGATAATGAACTAAAAGTGAAGTGCAAGCGACAAAAAACAAGCCCAGATGAGTCCGAAAATATGTATATAAAGTGGACTCATCAACTTCATATGAAACAATCTGAAGATGGAATTTTCATCTCTCAAACAAAGTTCACCAAGGAGTTAATTAAGAAATTCGGAATGGAGAATGCAACCTCTATGAGAACTCTAATGGGTTCAACTATGTCTCTGGACAAGAATGAGAAAGGGAAACCTTTTGATGAAACCAAGTAAATAAGCATAATTGGATCCTTGTTCTACCTTATTGCTAGTAGACCGGAGATAATGTTTTCAACATGCGTGTGTGCTAGATTTTAAGTGAACTCTAAGGAATCTCAATACGCTGCTGTAAAGCGGATTTTGAGATACCTTAAAGGTACACCAAATCTTGGCTTATGGTACCCAAGAAGTAATGACAGCAAACTAATTGGTTTTTCAGATGCAGATTTTGTAGGAAGCAAAGATGATAGAAAGAGCACTTCCAGGACTTGACAATTCCTTGGATGGAGGCTCATTTCATGGAGCAACAAAAAGCAAAATTGTGTCGTAATCTCAACGGCCAAGTCAGAATACATTTCTGTCGGTAGTTGTTGTGCACAATTGCTTTGGATAAAGAACCAACTTGAAGATTACAACTTGAAGGTCAAGTACATTCCTTTATTTTGCGACTCCTCCAGTGCAATTGCGATTTCCAACAACCCAATCTCTCATAGCCGGACAAAGCACATAGAGTCGCGATACCACTTCATCCGAGAGCATGTGGAGCATGGTGACATAAATCTCCAATATGTCCTAACTGACAGACAGGTTGTAGATATATTCATGAAGCCACTGGACGAGGTCAAGTTCTCATTCTTCAAAACAGAACTTGGCATGCACAACAAGGAAGAATAAGTATGAAGAAAAAGATTTCAAGCAAGTTCAAGATCTGGTTGTACTGCAAACACAAGAAAACTTCAAATTATGGACTTCATTTCTCGAGTACATCACTTTTACTCGAGAATGGCGGTATCATTTCTCGAGAACAACAGCTCTACTCGAGAACGGAGGAATTAGTTATCGAGAACAAAAATATTCTACTCGAGAACGCATTTGCAGCATGTGAAGATTACATTTCGTTGATCGGAGTTCGACGTTCGTCGATCGGTTTTCGACATATTCCAGGTATTTTTTAATGCTATTTATATCTTTTTTCATCAAAATTAAAGGAAAATATAAATAGATTATAGTCCAAGAATTTTCTTTTCCCGATTTCAAAACCCTTTCTCTCGAGAAAAGATGCTTCACCTTCTCCATCTCTGCCGACTACCGCAATCAAGCTCAATTCTCCATTCGCTGGCCAGCTAACAGTTCTTTCTCCTCAATGGCATCATCTTCCAAAATCGGAATCGACAGCAAACTAGTCTCAACCGGGATTGGCAAACTTTCAGACGATTTCAGGAATGTTCTAATCTTACTCGACACCGCCGGCTTATCCTTTGTTTTGGAACACCCATGCCGTGTTTTGATTTCTTATGTCAAGGAATTCTTTCAAAATGCCAAAGTCAAGCGCAATGGCAAGGTGCTCAAATCAAAGGTTAGAGATGTCAAGGTAAAAATGACTTCTCTCTCTGTTTCAAAATTTCTGCAACTTCGTGTGATAGATCTAGAAGATGATCAAGTAGGTACAGATTATGAATGGGCATATAGTTTTTATGGGATTCCCCAATCATCTCACACAGTTCGAAGATAATTTATGAATGCTGAAAGTAAGCTACTGGCAGATATTCTGGGAATAGTCATGTTGGGTATTGTATCCACAACGTACCTGATTTGAAGAAGCCCCTAAACAAGCTAAGGTAAATATGCAATGTTTTTGACAAAATATTTCAAGTTGTGCTTGCAGTTATTCCACGCTAAGTGCACACCAATGTCAGGGTGCAGTAAGTCAATATACACGGGTCTGCCCAACGTAATCCCTCATTGAGCAGATCAATGTGTTGGCCTACGTGTACTCTCTCTATTGGAGTGCACTTACTTTCAAGTACAGGGCTGTAACTATGCTAGAGCAGACAAGGAGCAAGGATGGGTCAAGGAGCAGCTCTTGGGTGGAAAGACGAAAAATCGTCTAAGTATAAATCGACGAGAATCACTAGTGATTCTCGCCGAATCGTCGAGAATCATTAGTGATTCTCGCCGACTCTATCTGGCTACGTCAAAGCGGTGCCAAGTAAGATTCGGCGAGAATCACTAGTGATTCTCGCCGAACCCATCGTTGAGCAGATCATGGCCAAGTAATATTCGTCGAGAATCAACAAGTGATTCGGCGAGAATCATCAAGTGATTCGGCGAGAATCACTAGTGATTCTCGACGAATCGTCGAGAATCACTAACTGATTCTCGCCGATTCGTCGAGAATCACCTTCGATTCTCGCCGATTTTGCCTTAGACGATTTTTTGGAACCCCCCTGAATCGGATTCTGCCACTGGCACTATTTTGAACCGGATTTAGGGTTTCTTCTTGTGGGACCCACAACGGTCATCTTGAAGTTGTCTACAGTATAAATACAGGCGTATTTTTGAACAGTGGACACACAGAGAAATAGACGAAAAATCGAGCAGCCGACTTTGACCTAGAATCGCGAAACAGCTCCGCCGTCGTCGCCGCTCGGGCAAGTCGATCGCCGGTCGTTTGATCGTGGTTCCCTCCAGATCTCCCGGCGATAGAAGCTTAGCCAAGCTTAGCGTCTCACGTGTCTAACCGGAGATCCCTTGTCTCTAGATTTGTTGATCGGGAAAACCTTCCCCGTCCGAATCGATTGAGACGATCGATCCCAATGTGACCGTTGGAAGACCTAGCTAGCTTCGCTACGAAGTTTGGATCTCCAAAGTAAAGCAGCTGCACACCGTGTCGCCGCCGATCCCGTGAACCAAGCCGCCGCCCATCTTGCCGCCGCCGGTTCCGGGGAGATTCTCTCCAAGAGAGATCTAAGGTTGTGGACTCTTCGTGGACTTCAAGAACACGTCGTCAACGAAGAGGGACACCTTAGTCTCCAAACGTAGTTTGTATTTCTTGTACATTCTATTTTATTTTTGTTGTAAAGGAACGTTGGTTCCTAGTTGTAAGGGTTGGGTGCAACCCGTGTTGTGGGAGTGTTGACTCCTACGTGTGGAAGGGTTCCTTCCGATAGTGCAAGGCTTGGATTTCAATCCTGTTGGTGAAGAGACCGAGTCGTCCCTTGTTGGGAGATAGGTCGAAGGGGGAAAGTGGATGTACCCAAATCGGGGAACCACTATAAATTGCTTGTGTATCTTCTGTGCTGTGGTGTTTTATTTTCTTGTGCAGGTATAATTTTAAATTTCGCAAAAACGCTGCACGTCACCTATTCCCCCCCCCCCATAGGTGAATATAGTTGACACTAGGTGGACTTTCAAGTGGTATCAGAGCGAGGTTCCTCATCAAAAAGGTTAACACCTTGAGTTGAATCCTGCCGCTAGTGTCAAGAAGGAGGCAAACAGACTCGGGCTACCTTTAAGAGCATTGCAGACAAAGACTCTTCCCGATGTCTTTACCTTCTACATATGGACTTGTTTGGTCCAATGCAAGTTCATAGCTTGGGAGGCAAGTCCTATACGCTAGTGATAGTTGATGATCATTCTCGGTTTACATGGGTGTTCTTCTTAAAACAAAAGTCGGATACATTTGACATCTTCACTAGTTTTTTCAAGCAGGTTCAGAACGCATTTAACTGCCCAGTGGTCAAAATCAGAAGTGACCATGGAACAGAATTCGAATCTGGTGCTATGACAGAGTTTTGTGAAGAACAAGGTATCTTTCATGAGTTTTCCTCCCCGCGCACTCCTCAGCAAAATGGAGTTGCGGAGAGGAGAAATAGAACTCTCATTGAAGCCTGCACGATAATGTTGAAAGACGCTTCTCTCCCAGAATACTTCTGGGCAGAGGCTGTCAACACAGCTTGTCATGTACAAAACCTAGCACTGATCAACAAGCATCATCGTAAGACGCCTTACGAGCTACTGAAAGGCAGGAAACCAACCATGTCCTACTTGAGGATCTTTGGTTGCAGATGCTATGTACTGAATAATGGGAAGTACCCGCGTACTAAATTTGGTGAAAATTGCTTCGAAGGCATATTCATAGGCTACAGTTCCCACAGTCGGGCATATAGGGTCTTCAATAAGAAAACCCTAGTGGTAGAAGAATCAATTAATGTTGTATTTGATGAAGGAAGTTTGCTTAACAGCAATTCTTCCAGTGGTATTCTTGAAGATGCAGGTGCACGACTTGAACAGCTGAGTCTCAATGAGACCGCTAAAAATGAAACTCCTAAGTCCGTCAAAGTTTCCACCTCCACGTCATTTGGGAATATTGAAGATCAAAATGGAACAAATCTCTTAGAAGAAGGAGAAACCCAAGAAGTAGTCGAAGCTCCAGACGCCAGACTTCTAGAGCTCCGGCACGTGAGGGATCATCCTAGAGATCAGATCATCGGAGATCCTTGTGTCGGTGTCAGAACTCGAAGAGGTACTATTAACGAAGTTTTGCATCTTAGCTTCCTGTCACAGGTTGAGCCAAAGAAGTTTGATGAGGCGAACAAAGACGTGGTATGGATTTTGGCCATGCAAGATGAACTACATCAATTCGAACGATGCAACGTTTGGACGCTGGTTCCCAGACCACACAAGCAGAATGTGATTGGCACCAAGTGGATCTTCAGAAACAAACTGGATGAACATGGTGTCATCATAAAGAACAAGGCCAGGCTAGGGGCTCAAGGTTACAGACAGGAGGAGGGGATTGACTTCGACCAGACCTTTGTACCGGTAGCAAGGCTCGAGGCAATCAGATTGTTCCTGGCGTATGCTTCGCACAAAGGATTCACAGTCTATTAAATGGATGTGAAATCAGCATTCTTGAACGGAGACCTGAAAGAGGAAGTATACATCGCTCAACCCCCAGGTTTTGTTAATCCTACTTATCCCAATCATGTTTATTTTCTTAATAAAGCTTTATATGGTTTAAAACAAGCTCCACGAGCTTGGTATGAGACTTTATCTAGTTTTCTTCTTGAGAACAAGTTCTCTAGAGGTAAAATAGATAAGACATTGTTTCTCAGGGAAGTCAAAGGCAAGATTTTGCTGGTGCAAATCTATGTCGATGACATTATATTCGGCTCAACGGACAACAATCTTTGCAAAACGTTTTCTAAACTTATGCAAGGAAAGTTTGAAATGAGCAGTATGGGAGAGCTCAAGTATTTCTTGGGACTTCAAGTGAAACAGTCTGAGGATGGAATCTTCATCTCTCAGATGAAGTTTACAAATGAACTCTTTAAGAAATTCGGTATGGAGAATGCAACCTCTATGAGGACTCCTGTAACAGGCCAATTTTCTGAAAATAGGAAATTTCTGGGTGACACGGCCTGGGACACGGGTGTGTCCCAGGGCGTGTCAGCCGACACTGCCTGCGACACGGGCGTGTCGCAGGGCGTGTCGAGGTTGTGTCGACGATCGGCCTTGGTGTCGAGGATTTTCGCTCGACATCGTCGAGAGGGGGCACACGGCCCAGGACACGGCCGTGTCGAAGGCCGTGTCGTGTGCTCGACGACTGTTACTCGACGATCGCCGAGTATCGCGTTTCCAGTGAAGACAGGGCCTGTGACACGGGCGTGTCACAGGCCGTGTCAGTGGTCATCGAACTCAGCTCGGCGTCTTGAGCCGGGGCGTGTTTGCAGGACACGGGTGTGTCCTGGTGTACACGGCCAGGAACACGGGCGTGTGCCCGGCCGTGTGAAGTCTCGGGTTGTTTTGGGATTATTTTCGTTGAGGCACACGGCCTCAGACACGGGCGTGTCTGAGGGCGTGTCGGGTACACGGCACGTGACACGGGCGTGTCACACGGGCGTGTACTGGCTGGATTGAGTCGGTTGTCTGCCGCTTAGAGGGACACGGCCTGTGATACGGGCGTGTCACAGGGCGTGTCAGGACGTGTTCAAGCTTTTCTGGCCAGATCTGAGCCGTTTGTTTCCCTCTTCCTGGATCCAGTGGTTGGGCTCTGTCCAGGTGTTGTGAAGGCCGAGATTAAGGGGATTTAATCCCTCTTTCTTCTTCTTCGTCTCCTTCATGTTTTTCCAAGAAAGAGAGAGAAAGAAAGGCCAAGGCAAGAGGGAAGGGAGGAGTCTTCCAGCTGCTGTAGGAGTTGTGGAGTGCGGAGCGAAGATCCGAGAGCGGATTCGTGAAGGCAGAGCCGAGGAGGTGATTTCCATCCGGCTACTTCATGGCGCCGAAGCGATCTTCAAGGGTAACGATCTCCTTCTTGGACATCGAAGTCCTTTCTTTATACATGTGTGGAATCCTCCACCAAGAGGTGGATTTGCGGAAGAGATTCCTTTGTTGAGTCTGCATTTAGAGCCGGAAATATAGAGTACGGCATACACATGCTGTGTGAAGCCCATCTGGACCGGTAGTCTGGATTGGTGATGTTCATGGGTAAACCGGAGAAGACTCCGTGGTTTTGATGATATGTAAATGGATTTTTATTGTGATGAATGTATGGATGTGATGATGAGGAGGCTTTGGCAAAGCTCCTGCTTATGAGATGATCAATTGGTAGCACGCCTGGGGAGCTCGTGATAAACCCGGCCTGTTACACCACTAGGGTGGGTTGATCTAGTTAGGAAGGGATCGATGGGTGGCAATGCCTGGGGAGCCGAGTTAAACCCGGCTTGCTGCACCACATAGTGTGGGTCGATCGGATTAGGAGGGGGGGTCGATGGGTAGACATTGCCTGGGGAGCTTGGATAAACCCGGCGTGCTACACCACATGTTATGGGTCGACCTACTCTAGTTGTTGGATGCTGTGAGGTTGGACCTCTGAGTGGTTTGGGCGGGATGTCGCCAGCTTGCGAGACTAGTGGACTAGGTCCGGTCAACCAACAAGTTAACACCTCGGATCGGCGGTGTACAACTGGTGGATTCCGGTACACCAAGAAGGTGCCCTGAGTGCACGGAGCGTCTGGTGGATTCCAGCGTTTGTGATGGAATGTGTTTGCTAGCGGAATAAAGCATGATATACATATGATGTTTGATGATACTTGATGATAGATGACAACACTGTATACAGGGAAGGAACCACTACCCCGGGTAGGGGGTAGGGTCGTTATAATGGGTCAGCTAAATGCTGACCGTTACTTTGTTTTCTGTGTTGGCTTGGATGTTTAATTGCAGGTGTTGCGGCTTGAATGGAATAAGTGGAATAGCTAGCTTGCTGATATAGGCCCTTGAAGGACATGTGAAGAGCTGTGTTTGGATTTCATGTGTGGCCGGCCTGCGTGCCGATGTACGAAATTGTTGCTGTGTAAAGAGGAACCTGTAAGGCCATAAGGCCAAGGTGTGTGAGTTGTATACATTCCTGGTGTTGTTATATAAATGTGGTATTTATATATTGGTGGACATTCTGGTTTGAGTTCATGCTAACAAGTAAAAATGCTGCGCTAGAATGGAATGAGTTAAGGATACGAATAGATTTTGATTTCCACACGTGATTCCTTTGCTTGTCTGTGCTATATGGCGTGGGGCCCCGGCCGGACCCACCGTTATATGTCATGTGACAGGTGGGGGCGTTACAAAGTGGTATCAGAGCCAGGTTGAGATTGTTTGGGAGGAGAGAACATAATTGAACTCATGAATGTCCACTAGGAATGTATGTCATGCACATGATGTGCGTGAGTGTGTAGGCAATATCGCAGTACCGTTATGATTGGAAGTATTAATGGTGTTTTGTACATTGATAGGTGGCGAGGGATGGAGCTGGGCCGTCTGAACCACAGCGGTCGGATGAGAGTGCAGCACCCGTGGAAGCGCCTATGCCTCCCTCGGCAGAGGCCATACGGGTGGTGACGGAGACAGTGCTTGCAATGTTACAAGCGCAGCCAACTGGACAGGCAAGACCTGGTGGAAGGCAAGAGCATGCTGCAGTGGTGATGGAAGCGCAAGCAAGTGACGACTCATTGTCATGTTTTATGCACTTCCATCCACCTACGTTTGGTGGAGCACTTTCCCCAACGCAGGCAGAAGATTGGTTGGCAAGAGTAAAAAGGATCTTAACTGCAATCAGGACGGGAGAGGAGCAGAAAGTGACGTTGGCAGGTCGAGGTTTAACGGAGATTTCAATGGACGAATTCTCCCAAATATTTTTAGCCAAGTATGTGCCAATGTCACAGAGGATTGCGATGGAAAATGAGTTTCTCCGTCTGGTGCAGGGTGAGCGAGATATTGATACTTACCTGCATGAGTTTACAAGATTGGGGAGATATGCGGGATCTACCTTTGTGGAGGAAGCGCAAAAGACAAATCGGTTTTATGGAGGATTGCGGGATGAATTGAGATTGGCACTTCCGAGTTCCGTGAGCCAAGGCTTCCAAGCGTTGGTCGATACAGCCCGTGCTTTGGAGAAGGATATGAAGCGAGTACAAGAGAATAAGAGACGGGCAATAGATAAGTCAGAGTTTCAATCGGATCAATCAGAGTTTCGACGACGAGAGAAGAAACGATTTAGGCCGGTAGAATCAGCGCCGTCGACTGTTTCTTCGGGGGCGACGTATGGGCAGGACGTGTGGATACACGTATATGCTATAAATGTGGGCAGCAAGGACACATCACAAAATTCTGTCGGAATGTCCCTCCAGGGAGTGAGAAAAAGATAGGTGCGTCATATGAAGAAAAAGGGAAAGCAGTGGCCGAATCATCTGCACCGCGGACGCAACCTCGCTTTCATGCTATGGAAGTGCAAGAGCCGCAAAGCTCAGTTGGGGAGATTCAGCCTCGAGTGTTTAATTTGTCTCTAAATCGCGAATTTCAAAATCGGGAGGCTGAGCGGAAGTGAACTGTGATGTGCATCATGTCGATCTTATGAATGTTGTGTATGACAACTATGTGTATCTCTCAGGTGTGATGAATACTAGCTGGTGTGCATATTACGAAAAGCTTGGTGCACTTGTGATAATCAATTACGTTGTTTATTTTGAGGTCTTATTTGGCTGAATGTGCACACGTGGAAGTTAGGGATGTTTGTTGTGCTGTCTGTTTGTTACTGTGTGCGGAGGCTTGGGGTGTACTATTTTGTGATGTTGTGGCTGATTGGCTGCTTGGAGTCAAATTTCGAGGACGAAATTATGTGAAGGAGAGGAGGATTGTAATAGGCCAATTTTCTGAAAATAGGAAATTTCTGGGTGACACGGCCTGGGACACGGGTGTGTCCCAGGGCGTGTCAGCCGACACGGCCTGCGACACGGGAGTGTCACAGGGCGTGTCGAGGTTGTGTCGACGATCGGCCTTGGTGTCGACGATTTTCGCTCGACATCGTCGAGAGGGGGCACACGGCCCAGGACACGGCCGTGTCGTGTGCTCGACGACTGTTACTCGACGATCGCCGAGTATCGCGTTTCCAGTGAAGACACGGCCTGTGACACGGGCGTGTCACAGGGCGTGTCAGTGGTCATCGAACTCAGCTCGGCGTCTTGAGCCGGGGCGTGTTTGCAGGACACGGGTGTGTCCTGGTGCACACGACCAGGAACACGGGCGTGTGCCCGGCCGTGTGTCAGGCCGTGTGAAGTCTCGGGTTGTTTTGGGATTATTTTCGTTGAGGCACACGGCCTCAGACACGGGCGTGTCTGAGGGCGTGTCGGGTACACGGCACGTGACACGGGCGTGTCACACAGGCGTGTACTGGCTGGATTGAGTCGGTTGTCTGCCGCTTAGAGGGACACGGCCTGTGACACGGGCGTGTCACAGGGCGTGTCAGGCCGTGTTCAAGCTTTTCTGGCCAGATCTGAGCCGTTTGTTTCCCTCTTCCTGGATCCAGTGGTTGGGCTCTGTCCAGGTGTTGTGAAGGCCGAGATTAAGGGGATTTAATCCCTCTTTCTTCTTCTTCTTCTCCTTCATGTTTTTCCAAGAAAGAGAGAGAAAGAAAGGCCAAGGCAAGAGGTAAGGGAGGAGTCTTCCAGCTGCTGTAGGAGCTGTGGAGTGCGGAGCGAAGATCCGAGAGCGGATTCGTGAAGGCAGAGCCGAGGCGGTGATTTCCATCCGTCTACTTCATGGCGCCGAAGCGATCTTCAAGGGTAACGATCTCCTTCTTGGACATCGAAGTCCTTTCTTTATACATGTGTGGAATCCTCCACCAAGAGGTGGATTTGCGGAAGAGATTCCTTTGTTGAGTCTGCATTTAGAGCCGGAAATATGGAGTACGGCATAGACATGCTGTGTGAAGCCCATCTGGACCGGTAGTCTGGATTTGTGATGTTCATGTGTAAACCGGAGAAGACTCCGTGGTTTTGATGATATGTAAATGGATTTTTATTGTGATGAATGTATGGATGTGATGATGAGGAGGCTTTGGCAAAGCTCCTGCTTATGAGATGATCAATTGGTAGCACGCCTGGGGAGCTCGTGATAAACCCGGCCTGTTACACCACTAGGGTGGGTTGATCTAGTTAGGAAGGGATCGATGGGTGGCAATGCCTGGGGAGCCGAGTTAAACCCAGCTTGCTGCACCACATAGTGTGGGTCGATCGGATTAGGAGGGGGGTCGATGGGTAGACATTGCCTGGGGAGCTTGTATAAACCCGGCGTGCTACACCACATGTTGTGGGTCGACCTACTCTGGTTGTTGGATGTTGTGAGGTTGGACCTCTGAGTGGTTTGGGCGGGATGTCGCTAGCTTGCGAGACTGGTGGACTAGGTCCGGTCAACCAACAAGTTAACACCTCGGATCGGCGGTGTACGACTGGTGGATTCCGGTACACCAAGAAGGTGCCCTGAGTGCACGGAGCGTCTGGTGGATTCCAGCGTTTGTGATGGAATGTGTTTGCTAGCGGAATAAAGCATGATATACATATGATGTTTGATGATACTTGATGATAGATGACAGCACTGTATACAGGGAAGGAACCACTACCCCGGGTAGGGGGTAGGGTCGTTATAATGGGTCAACTAAATGCTGACCGTTACTTTGTTTTCTGTGTTGGCTTGGATGTTTAATTGCAGGTGTTGCGGCTTGAATGGAATAAGTGGAATAGCTAGCTTGCTGATATAGGCCCTTGAAGGCCATGTGAAGAAATGTGTTTGGATTTCATGTGTGGCCGGCCTGCGTGCCGATGTACGAAATTGTTGCTGTGTAAAGAGGAACCTGTAAGGCCATAAGGCCAGGGTGTGTGAGTTGTATACATTCCTGGTGTTGTTATATAAATGTGGTATTTATATATTGGTGGACATTCTGGTTTGAGTTCATGCTAACAAGTAAAAATGCTGCGCTAGAATGGAATGAGTTAAGGATACGAATAGATTTTGATTTCCACACGTGATTCCTTTGCTTGTCTGTGCTATATGGCGTGGGGCCCCGGCCGGACCCACCGTTATATGTCATGTGACAGGTGGGGGCGTTACAACTCCAATGGGATCCACTATGTCTCTGGATAAGGATGAGAAAGGTAAACCTTTCGATGAAACCAAATACAGAAGCATCATTGGATCCCTGCTCTACCTTACTGCCAGTAGACCGGATATCATGTTCTCCACATGTGTCTGTGCCAGATATCAGGTGAACACTAAGGAATCTCACTATGTCGCTGCAAAGCGAATTCTAAGATACCTTAAAGGTACTCCCAATCTTGGCTTGTGGTACCCGAGAAACAATGATGTCAAGCTAATAGGCTTTTCAGATACTGATTTTTCAGGGAGTAGGGATGATAGGAAAAGCACCTCCGGGACGTTTCAATTCCTCGGACGAAGGCTTATTTCATGGAATAGCAAGAAACAGAATTGTGTAGCTACCTCCACAGCAGAGTCTGAGTACATCTCGGCTGGCAGTTGCTGCGCACAACTCCTATGGATCAGAAACAAGTTAGCCGACTACGACCTTCAGTTCAAGGAAATACCAATGTACTGCGACTCCTCCAGTGCAATTGCAATTGCCAACAATCCGGTATCGCACAGCAGAACGAAGCATATTGAAGTGCGCTACCACTTCATTCGGGAGCACGTGGAGAACAAGGACATCTCTCTCTGTTATGTCCCCACGGACAAGCAGATTGCAGATATATTCACAAAGCCCTTAGACGAAGCCAAGTTCAGTCTTTTCAAAACTGAATTGGGAATGCTAAACCATGAGGAATGAAGACTACAGAAGCTCCAGGCTCGTGCAAGAACTGAGGGGGAGCAAGGAACTCAAGTGTGAGCACAGATGCAAGAACTGAGGGGGAGCAAGGGGTCCAATGCTACAGACCCAGATTTGCAGAAGCCGAAAAGGGGGAGATTACCCTCTCGGCTAAGGCTAAGGTGGCTCCAAAGTCTGCTTGCACGAAATTGGTATCGGTAATGAATATCTCTCTCAACTTAATTTCAAGGTTATGATTTTCATTCCCATACGCTTTATTCACCTTAGCTTGTAGGGTTTAGGCTTCTTCAAATATGGGGAGAATGTTGGGTATTGTATCCACAACATACCTGATTTGAAGAAGCCCCTGAACAAGCTAAGGTAAATAGGCAATGTTTTTGACAAAATATTTCAAGTTGTGCTTGCAGTTATTCCACGCTAAGTGCACACCAATGTCAGGGTGCAGTAGGTCAATATACACGGGTCTGCACAACGTAATCCCTCGTTGAGCAGATCAATGTGTTGGCCTACGTGTACTCTCTCTATTGGAGTGCACTTACTTTCAAGTACAGGGTTGTAACTATGCAAGAGCAGACAAGGAGTAAGGATGGGTCAAGGAGCAGTTCTTGGGTGGAAAGACGAAAAATCGTCTAAGTATAAATCGACGAGAATCACCAAGTGATTCTCGCCGATTCGGCGAGAATCACTAGTGATTCTCGCCGAATCGTCGAGAATCACTAGTGATTCTCGCCGACTCTATCCGGCTACCTCAAAGCGTTGCCAAGTAAGATTCGGCGAGAATCACTAGTGATTCTCGCCGAACCCATCGTTGAGCAGATCATGGCCAAGTAATATTCGTCGAGAATCAACAAGTGATTCGGCGAGAATCATCAAGTGATTCCGCGAGAATCACTAGTGATTCTCGACGAATCGTCGAGAATCACTAACTGATTCTCGCCGATTCGTCGAGAATCACCTTCGATTCTCGCCGATTTTGCCTTAGACGATTTTCTGGAACCCCCCTGAACCGGATTCTGCCGCTGGCACTATTTTGAACCGGATTTAGGGTTTCTTCTTGTGGGACCCACAACGGTCATCTTGAAGTTATCTACAGTATAAATACATGTGTATTTTTGAACAGTGGACACACAGAGAAATAGACGAAAAATCGAGCAGCCGACTTTGACCTAGAATCGCGAAACAGCTCCGCCGCCGTCGCCGCTCGGGCAAGTCGATCGCCGGTCGTTTGATCGTGGTTCCCTCCAGATCTCCCGGCGATACAAGCTTAGCCAAGCTTAGCGTCTCACGTGTCTAACCGGAGATCCCTTGTCTCTAGATTTGTTGATCGGGAAAACCTTCCCCGTCCGAATCGATTGAGACGATCGATCCCAGTGTGACCGTTGGAAGACCTAGCTAGCTTCGCTACGAAGTTTGGATCTCCAAAGTAAAGCAGCCGCACACCGTGTCGCCTCCGATCCCGTGAACCAAGCCGCCGCCCATCTTGCCGCCGTCGGTTCCGGGGAGATTCTCTCCAAGAGAGATCTAAGGTTGTGGACTCTTCGTGGACTTCAAGAACACGTCGTCAACGAAGAGGGACACCTTAGTCTCCAAACGTAGTTTGTATTTCTTGTACATTCTATTTTATTTTTGTTGAAAAGGAACGTTGGTTACTAGTTGTAAGGGTTGGGTGCAACCCGTGTTGTGGGAGTGTTGACTCCTACGTGTGGAAGGGTTCCTTCCGATAGTGCAAGGATTGGATTTCAATCCTGTTGGTGAAGAGACTGAGTCGTCCCTTGTTGGGAGATAGGTCGAAGGGGGAAAGTGGATGTACCCAAATCGGGGAACCACTATAAATTGCTTGTGTATCTTCTGTGCTGTGGTGTTTTGTTTTCTAATGCAGGTACAATTTTAAATTCCGCAAAAACGCTGCACGTCACCTATTCCCCCCCCCCCCCATAGGTGAATATAGTTGACACTAGGTGGACTTTCAAGTTCTCCTCTGTAGGACAAGCTCTATCAGTTTTATCACCCCAGAATTCTTTGATATTATGACTACAGTTATCTGCAGAAAGAAGTATAAGTGGGGTATGATGCTTTTTGACAAAATTAAGGCATGTATTAAGAGCCCTAACTATGGCAGGATTATTTCTCTATACCTGAACCAGTTGGACCCTGAAGTTTTCTCCATGAAAAAGGGCATGACCCTCCATCACATGAAGAAAGTTTCCATCTCTTACATCCAGAGATGGGAGGTTAAACTTTAGATATCTGACAAAACTTCTAAGGAAATTGAGGATGTGGACAGGACTCAATCTACCCCTTCTCATCGGATAACTTATCCAGTTATTGAGGGGGAGCCTGTACTATCTGATCTAGCTCAGCTCTCTCCAACTCCAATTCCTGCTCCAGCTGTTACAGCTACACTAGTCCCAGTTTCTTCTCATGCTGCTGCTGCTTCCACTTTATTTCAAACAGAACAGACATATTTTGCTGCTGAGAATCTTCCAGATACTGAAAACCTGATAGATGTCGAGGTACAAGAAAAAATTTTGTCTACTGTTGAAGATACCAACAAGTTGATAGAGGAACTCTATTCAAAATAGCCTCTTTTCACTGCTACTGAAGAACAACCCTCCACTCCAGCAAAGTCTCCAGCACAGTCTCCTCATGAAAAATCTCCTGTACAAGAACCAGCCCAATCTCCATTCGAAGATACACCTGATGTAGAAGTTGTTTTTATTCATGATTTTGAAGATGACAATCCTATTGAAGCTGCTGAACCACCACCTCCTAGTCTTCACTTTAAGATTCTGTCCATGTTGCCCATAGATGTTGAAGATGAACAAAGCACAACCAGCAAAAAGCTTACCTCTACATCCACTATTCTCATTGAAGAGATTACTCCATGGACAACCCCAGTTCAACCTCCACCATCAATTCCATCTGAAATATTTCCTGAAGGCTCTATCTTAAGCAAAATTGATGCTATGCTGACTGCTCAGAGAGCTTATTTTGATTCCTCCCTGAAAATTATAACTAACAAAGTAACTGCATTGGAAAAATAAATGAGCCGAGGATTTGCTGAAATCTAATATAATACTGATGAATTTAAAAGGCTCTTACAAATTGGAGGAAAAGCCATAGATCATACCATTACTAGAATTGGTGAAGTAATGAACCAATCAGTTACCGCGACAAATAATCAGATTCAACTCAAAAAGAAAGCCCAAGAACGCAACTTCAAGACTTGTGAAGAAGTTAGGCAGTTAAAAGAAGATGTTATAAGCACCCTCTCTCTAGAAGACAGAAAGGGGGAGGATAAGGTGAAAGAACAACTTGAGAAGCAAGTGCAAACGATGAAAGATCAGTAGGATGATCTACTGAAAGAGATCCAGACTTCAGTGCTTAAAGAAGTTAAAAGCACAAAGTTATACACTTATGATACTACGATTTGGATGCACTATCAACTCTTCCCTGATCTAGCAATGGATCCTTTTGCACCTCCTCCTGGACACTTGGATGTAAATAGGCCAACCTTCTCTCATCCTCTTGAATACCTCAATGTACCTCCTCCTGACTATTTTGAAGGACCTCCTCCTAAAAATTATGAAGAGGTCTGGGAATCAGAACAAGTAAGTATGCCTCCTCAAGCTCCTCCAGAAATTCAGAAAGCCAAAAGAAGAAAATATGGTGATGGTGCCACGTCAAGCAAATCAACTCCTCATCTTAAAGTTGAGAGGAGAAGACATCAAGAATTCTCTGAAGTTTGGAGCCCAACCTCTAAAGCTCTAATTCTTGATACTTTGAAACTTATGGTTGACTTTAATGGAGACAGGAACAACCACTACAGCTCCAATGAATGGCACCTATATGTAAAATCTATTATAGAGAGAAGATTTTATGATAGAGAATATGGGAGGAACAATCCCAAAGCTCCTCCCAGACCTCCAAAGTATTTCCCAAATCCTTACAGTTACCAGAAGAGCCAACAAGAAAAGCAAGAAAGACAACAACAACAACAGAATAAGTAGATATTGTGGATGATCAGAAATTTCAATTTTCGAAGTCTTGTAGAATTGAATTCTCTTGGACAATTTTTATATATATAAACCTTAGGTTTGCTGATCTGACTTTTCTTTATTATAGCTTTTCTTCTATTTTTCATGGTTATTAGTTGTTTTGCTTGTTTATCTTGATATAATTCACCTTAGTGTAGAGGGTTCTTACTTCTACAAATAAGAGGAGATTATTGGGTATTGCATCCACAATAACCCAGATTTGTACGAAGTCACCATTGAACTAAGATGAATTAAGTTTATATTTGATGCTATTTTTAGTTGAGTGTATGCAGGATACAATTGCCAAGTGTAGACCAATGTCAGTGTATAATGAGCCACCAAACACAGGACCATACAATATAATCCCTCATTGTGTGATCCATGGTGTTGAATCATGTGTAGCCTCTCTATTGGGACACACTTCTTTTTCAAGCACTAAAGGCATAGGAGAAAAGTTGGCAGTTATATATCTTGAAGAAATCACACTTACAGATTTTCAAAAAATTCTCTAAGTATTTTTCTCGAGTAGGATAGTTTGTACTCGAGTAGAACTTAAGCTTTTTCTCGAGTAAGACTTGTCATGGACTCGAGTGGCAGAAGCAGTTCTCGAGAAAGCTTAGTGTCGTTCTCGAGAAAGCTATATGTTATTGAGTACTCCATGACTTTCCTTCTCGAGTTGCTTCAGTTCCAGTCATGTTATTTTTCCAAGTCTTTTACTCGAGAAGCAGTTTATTTTTCTCGAGAAGCCTTATGTCATTTCTCGGGAAGCCCAGTATTATTTTTAGAGAACCAGAAGTTATTTCTCGAGTAGCAGATTCTCTTCTCGAGTAACAGAATATGTTCTCGAGAACAGAAGTCTATTTTTCTCGAGTTACATCATTTCCAGACAGAATATTTTTCTAAGTCCTTTTATCGAGATGCCAAGGATTTTTCACGAGAAGGCAATGTTTAGTTCTCGAGAAGCAGCAAATATTTCGTGAGACCTAGTATGATTTCTCAAGAGCCAGACATTTGTTCTCGAGATACATCTTTGTTCTCGAGTACCAGAGTACTTCTTCTCGAGAACAAAATAATTATTCTCGAGTACTTTCCTTCATTCTCGAGATTGTTGTTTTCCACCTCCACATTTTTGACTAAGTATTTTTCTTGAGATCATCTTCATTCTTCTTGAGAATCAGAAGAATTTTCTCGAGTACTATCATTCTTATCGAGAAATGTTGTAATGTTTTTCTGATTTTTTTCTAAGTCTTGACAGACATGATTTCAAAAGTAATTAGTGCGTGATTGGTCCACGTGTCTTGCATTTATTATGTTTATGACCGTTAGGTAAGTCCTAAGTATTCTGAATCGAGTTTTCTCTCTCCAAAATCGGAAGCCCCGCTATTCGTCGTTCTCATTGCCGATCTGCTTTCGATCTAGAGATTCAGAGCAAGTGATTCAACAAATCAAGATCTTCTACATCAACCGATTTGTTTCTTGATCATGCTGAGTCTAGAATTTTCAGATCCTGAGATTTGGCCGAGTCTTCTTCAATCTTTTTCTAACAGTGCTTCAAAGTTCAAGGAAGAAGAAGGGTTGAAGTTTTCAGATCTGAGATAAATACTGTTTGTATTACTGTGTATTTCATTTTTACTCTTGCAAGAGATTATTCTCCAAGTGTAGGAGCTTTGTTCTCCAAGTTATTTGTAGGAAGTTATTCTTCCGAGTGTAGATCCTATTTTGAGGGATCGAGTTGTAGGAACTTTGTTTCGAGTGGTAGGATTGTTTTCAATCCTAGAATAGTGGAGTAGCCGAGTCTAGTGCATTGCTAGATCGGTGAGGTGGAAAGTGGATGTACCTAAGGTTTGCGAACCACTATAATTCTTGGTGTCATCTGTGAATGCTTGCTTATTTTTCTGTGCATTGCTCGTTGAGTTTTTATTAAGCAAAAAGACGCAAAACTCACCTATTCACCCCCCTCTAGGTTATTTGGGTAGACAACTTAAACATTTTTTAATATCTCTATGTATTGTGAGTCAACTAGTACAATCTTCATTGCTAGTAATCTTGTATCTTACAACAGGACTATGCATGTTGAGATAAGGTATTAATTCATAAAAGAGGAAGTGGAGAAGAAAGACATTAGTCTTAAATTTGTCTCAACAGACAAACAAGTGGCTCACATCTTTACTAAACCACTAGATGAAGCTAACTTCAACAACTTCAAATTTAAATTGGGAATGTTAAATTTGGTCCAGCTTCAGTAGCTCTCTATACTATATTTTGTTCATTTTGTTGAAAGTTAATCTAATCCCTGCAGGACAGGATAGTCAAATTAGACTAATTATAAAAGATTGTCTGTCTGCAACTAAGTGTCGGAATTTAATCTCAGCCATTGATCAAAGTCTTAATATCAAACAGGTATGCGACTCTCGACCTTTTAAAAGTAAAATCACTATAAATAGATGGATAGGTGCATATGACAAAATACACTGTTCCTTGCCCCCTCACTCCCCAATTCCACAGAATCGATGGAACTGCTTCGCGAAACTTTAGAAATTCCTGAGAGAGATGGCTCTAAAGGTTAGGATTTCTTGTTCGAAGGCTGCGAACTAGTTCGTAATGGCTTCAAAGATGCTCCAAAAGAAGTGCAGCTCGTTCTATATTTGTTTCAGGTCTCTGACCTAGATTTTGTTCTATCGAAACCCTGCTTGCTCTAGAAGAGGGAAGTTCTAGAGTTATTCTACAGTACTAAGGTCTACACTTCTACAAGCAAGATAAAGTTTGTTGTTAGTGGAAACAAGTTAAAGATAATTCCAAGGAGACTAAGCAAGGTGTTGCAGCTGCCCAAGTTCACAGAATCAGATGAGTAAGAGGACGTGGATCATTCTGATGTCAGGTCAGCATTGAAGTGGTGTGGATTATCTAAACACACCACTGGCTCAATTTTAAGAAAGGAACTAAATCTGAATGGTATGTTTCTTAATTATATTATTGGGAAAGCCATGTTGTGCAAAACAGGCTCCCATGAAAAGATTTCTAAAAAGTTTTTGAGCTAATAGCTAGAGTAATCCTTTCCAAAAGGATAGATTGGGGGAGGGTCATGTTTGACAGGATAGTAGAGTGTATTGCTGAACCCAACCTTGGCAGAGTACTATCTCTGTTTCTACTTACAAGTGTTCCATGGATCCTGAACACCAGATTAGAAACCAAAATCCATCATATGAGAAGAATGGATGTGAATATGTTGGATAGATAGGACAGAGTCCTTTAGCCCCATGGTCAGACAGCCTCCACCAAGAAGAAGAATGATCAGGTTCCAATGCCTGAGAAAAGTACTGATAGTAGTTCATCTGAATAATGATGGGAGGAGCCTCTTGATCCAAATTTGACTAAATCTACAGATAGAACAAAAAGGGACATGTGTGCCCAAGTTTCCATCTTGTCTAATCCTGCAATAAGGACTCAGGTCCATAGGACTCAATCAGAAGAAACTCCAGAAGATGCTAAGGAGATGCCTTCAGCTAAGAAAGCAACAAGCTGCTGATAATATAATAACAAGTATATTTGTTGTGATGGAGCGAGAGTCATCCAAGTTTTCGGCTCCTGCCAAAGATGAACCTGCTCTAGTCCTAGATCATTAAGTTGGATACATCCCTCAGAGTGAGGGTTGGAGAAACTTCTAGAACAAGTCATACAAGATGCTTTACTGAGGGGGATAATATCCAGGTTGTGGAAGAGCTATTCCAACTTCCCCTAGAGGAACATCAACCTGCTGATGAGGTAGAAAGAGCAGCTGCTATAGATCTGCATGTCACTGTGGACATGGTAGAAGCTGAGGGGGAACTTCACACTGAACTCCCACCTCAAGAGACTATGTACACTATCTGTACTTCTGAATCTGAGAAGGATAACACTGTAGCTGAGGTACATGAGAATGCCCAGTCATTAGAATACACAATGGCTGAGTCAGGAGAAAGAGAAGAACTGAGGCCAGTTCAACAATAGGATGTTGATGAAGACACATCCACTGTAGCTAATCTGATGTCAGGAGTCTTTCTAGCCCAGCTGAAAGGGTTGCTAGACGATCAGAGGAGACCTCTTTAAAACTTTGTTGATGATTCTATCAAAAACCTAAAAAATGAGTTGTCAACTAAGATCAAATCTATCAGTTTTAAAGTGAATTTGTTGAAAGCTGAGACAGTCAAGTTTTTCATAGGAGCAGCACCTATTGTTGACTATACTATAAACAAACTGGATGAGTTAGGCAATAATGTGAATATAGTAATAGAAAATCAGAACATTTGTGTTGGTAACATGATTATTGTTCATAATGCAAACAAGGTACTACAGGAAATGCAAAAGACTACTATTTTTACCAAGATGGATGCTTGCACAAAGCTCTTGGATGATCACATGCTAGACATGAAGAACCAGGTTACTGTAGGAGTAAACTATCTAGAATCTAAAATAAACAAAGCCAGCATCTCCCAGATTGAGACTATTTGTGCAGAAGTCAAAAAGGGGAGAAGGAGACAATAAGAACAAACATGGAAAATGTTGTCTAGGCAACAAATGATACAAGGGGGTCATTTGGTATAGATCAAGTCTCTTATGACAACATTCCCATGTTCCCCATTCAAGTTCAAGAGGCACTACATCAGGGACAGATGATCCTGTAAGATGATCAATTTCAGTATGAAAGCCAGTACCAGGATGATCAAGGTGCAGAATATACCAATGCTCAGTACACTGAAGTTGGTGCACAGTGGGGTGAATAATATATAGCTACTAACATTCCTATATTCAGCCCCACTACCGACCAAGTTTCGAAATCAAAAGGAAAATCTATTGTTGAAGAGGAGGAAGCTGTCAAATTAAGCAAGAAAAGGTATAGAGAGCATATGGAAGCCAGGCTTGACTTTGAACAATGGAGCCCTGAGTCCAAGACTATCATTTTATTAGCCTGGGATCAGATCAAGTCCAATAATACTGAAAGGGGAAACCATTCCAGCTCCCAAGAGTGGGACAAGATGGAAAAGAGTGAAGCTAGTAGAAGGAGATTTAGTGGAGACTTAAAGGTAGGTGCATTTCCACCTGATGTTATGGAACTTGTAAAGTACATTCCAAAGCCCTTCAGCTACTTCCCGAGGAAGAAGGAAAAGAAGAGAAAAGCTAAAGTTGAATGTGCTGCAAAGAATCCCAAGAGCAGTGGAAAAGTTATAAGGGAACCTGAAACAAACAAGTATTTCTTGTTCATCTTTAGGGCTGAATGATGGGTAGTTTTGTTTTATGCACAACACTAAAACAATTATTCCTTCTAGTGAATGAATATCTTTTTAATTAAATAGGTGTTCATTATTTCTATGTTATGCAAGTTGTTTACATTATATTTATGTTGCATATATATGTGGGTGTATATCATTGTGTTAGGTTTTGACTTCTCCAAATAGGGGGTGATTGTTGAGTCCATTGATCTCAATGTTCTAGATTTGAAGAAGGCCTACTTGACAATGGCATACAAATGTGTGTAATCTAACAACTGTCACAAGCTCTATCTATGCAGGATGTTCCTTGGAACAAGTTTAGACAGGTTATCTAAGTGATTATGACAGGTGGTCACGAGGTAGAAAGGTGGAGAGATAAAAATCTGTCTACCCCGACAGGAATTGAGTGAAGCCAGTTCACTCAATGCCAAATGCCAAAAAATGCAGAGTAAGGTGTGTACAGTAAAAGCCTAGTAGTTTGCATAACATTTTTGTGGCTAAGTCCACAGGCGTTGAGTGAAGACAGTTCACTCAATGCAATATATCAAAAAGTGTTGAGTATATCTGAGTCTGCCAAAGCTTCAGCATTGGCAAGGAAGAAAATACGGCTAAGTCTATAGGCATTGAGTGAAGCCAGTTCACTTAATGTCATATACCAAGAAGCGTTGAGACAGGCCAAAGCAATCAAAGTAGTTGAAGATCTGTCAAGAATTCGGGCTAAGTCCAGAATCGTTGAGTGAGGACAGCACACTCAACATCAAAGAAGAAGGCATCGACGGGGTAATGATCAGTCAAAGACTAAAGAGAGATAGACAGGAAAATCTATCTAAGTGCAGCTACATTGAGTGAGGACAGCTCACTCAACGCAAGCTCATCAAGAAAATTGGCAAAGTACAGAAGCATTGAGTGAAGGCAGTTCACTCAATGCCTCGTTAGCAAGAATCCTGGCAAAGGCATTCGTGATGAGTGATGAAAGCCCACTCAATTCATTCATAAAGAAAGTTGCGGCTAAGTATAGAAGTATTGAGTGAAGCCAGTTCACCCAACACCTCAACATAAAGGCGGGCAGGTAGTGAAATGACTAAGTGCAGAAGCATTGAGTGATGAAAGCTCATTCAATGCACTTAATGCTTAAACATCAGAAAGATTATCCGAGGTTAAAAGCGTTTAATGATGGATATTCACTCATTGCACTCAACGTCTGGCAATACAGAAGAAATTGGTAAAGTCCAGATTCATTGAGTGAAGCCAGTTCACTCAACGCACTCAACACATGGAATGAAACTGAGAATTTGGCTAAGTCCATAGATTCGAACGCCAGGAAAAGTTAACAAAAGTCAACAGAATTTAACTTAGTTGCAAGAAAGCTATAGTACGCGACAAATGGTTCAGCAGACCTACTGATCATCTTTTACTATTAAAGCAAGTTTCAGCCAACAACTACAGGTGGTCTCCACTGGAAAAATAGTCGTTGGACTGCAAAAGCTAATAGAAGAATTCAGATCAGTTCGAGGAAATTAACTTTTGGGATTATTTTGAAAAGAAAGAATTTCATCTTCTTACTTGCCATTGTTGCAGTGCTTTGATGAAATAAGTTCAAATCAACTAATCCAAAAGTTCATTAAGCTAGCTGTTGTGATCAACACCATCAACATTAAGTTTAGAGATATTTCTCCGAGAAAGAAGACGCAGCCAAGGCTAACCCTAGCTGAAGCAGATCTGTTGATACATGATAGTTGTTGCCATTTCTCACCTGGAACAACAAGATCAAAAAGCTTTGTTTCTGAGCTCCAAGAAGTTGCTCAGCTTTATAAACTCACTCTACAGTTAGTCTGTGATTTACAAACAGTTGCTTGTTTGAAGACTAGAAAGAACTGTCTACTCTTCTATCTTCAACAGCAAATTCAGAAGATTAAGTTTCTGAGTTACTTGAAGCATAACCAGCAGTTTACTGAAGATCAAATTTCTTGTTGCTGAGAAGAGGTTAGGGTTGAGTTAACTAAGCTCAAGATGCAGTAGACTCAGAGAACTTCTCTCGAGTAAAATCAACACCAACAAAACCAATTATTTTTCTGTAGGATCCTTTTGGATCTGAGTTATAAGTCTTTTTTATAAAAGCTGAGGTAGGATCCTGTGTGGATCTAAGTTGTAGGGCCTTTGGGGCCTGAGGTAGGGTAGTTTGCCTGAGGTAGGAGAGTAATTCTCTCTAAGTGTAGGACCTTTGGGTATGAGGTAGGATCTTGCATTGGATCATAGGTAGGGCCTTTGTTCCTGAGCTATAGGAGAGTCATTCTCTCTAAAGTAGGGCTATCCTCCTACCTTGAGTGAAGAACTTATGCTTAAGTCTGAGGTAGGTGATCTTTGGATCACTGAACTGTATGAGTAAATCTTTACTCTGAGTTGTAGGGCCTTGTGCCTGAGGTAGGTCTTGGAGGAGACTGAGAGATCCTAAGAGATCTGTGTTATAAGCTCTTAGTAGCCGAGATTGGAGATGTTCCTTATCTAACAGGATGTTAGAAAGGTGGGAGGGATAGTGGACGTACCCATAATCTGGGAAGCCACTATAAATCTTGTGTGTGCTTTATGTGATTGTATTGAAAGCAACATATAACTAAATCACAACACACCAAATGGAAAGATATTCATAAAAGACTAAGAAACCTATTCACCCCCCCCCCCTCTAGGTGTTGAGCTATCCCAAAAAATAAAGACTTTCAAGAGGAACTATGATGGGCTGAATCCCAAAGCTCCCATTCTCAAGGAACTTATTTTTATGGTTAACTACTTTTTACCAACCCTATCCCACATTGTTATTTAGCTAACTCTAAGTGGATTACCCTCCTCAGGGCGATGACGATACTTCATCGGCCCCGAGCATAACTCTGTCTCTTTGACACCCTGGCTACCTAATATTTGTCCCTAAGGGTAACCTTATGAAGACTCCACCCAACTTGTTGCACCCACTATATTTCTACACGTATGAGGCCTACAATTCTACCCTGAATACTTCATTTCGTTGTATGCATACCAAATGAAGTAGTTCAAGTGTATGAAAGTGAATACCCCAATTTACTTTGTCAATATCCTTAGAATTTTTTCTAGTGGTCAACCATGACATGTTGAGCCCAAATCAAGAATTTCGTATTTTTGCTAATCAAATCAGCCTTTAAATAATTTTCCCTAAATCATGAATTCTAAGTTTGAACATGAAGTATAAGTTTCTGACTTGCAATGATCACAGCATAATTTCCACAACCTCTTATTGTTTAAATAAAAAGGTATGAGTTTACTAATTTTTCCAGAAATGATTTCTACCATAAACCAAAATATAAACTTTTTGATTAAAATGATAATTAACAAAGGGACTATAAGATTTTATCATCCAAAAATTATAATAGAATTACCATAGGTCACTAATGATTAGAAATTGTCATTGCCCAAATTTCATCATCATCTATCTTCTTCTTGCCACATAAATAAATTTGTGAGTAAAACATCACCTTGGGCACTCTGTGATGAAAACACTACTTAATTACTTCCAAAAATTACAATAACATTAACATGGCATTATTGTCGTCAAAAAGGTTTACTTGCCAAGTTTTATAATTTTCCAATACTCAGTTTATTCTAAAATAAATTATTTCCCTAATCACATTTTCTAGAATGATAAAGAAGGTACTAAAATTATTCATCCAAAAAAATACAATAAAATTTGCAAACATAAAAAAACATCAATTTAAGCCCTTTATCCAAGTTTCATGATCATTCAATACTGCTATGACAAGTATATGTACTTGATAGGAATGTACAAACTTTAACTAATAAGTTATTTGAGGGGAAGAAATTCTCATAAAAATTCTAATTAAATTGTTCATGGTGTTTCTACACCCTATGAAACTTCCTACAAAGTCTTGAGCCAAGACTTGAAGATATGACCCTATAACCTTCACTAACCCTAAAAGGCAGCCTGAGGTTGAACTAGAGTTTCATGCAATTTCAACCCTAAATACTTCTAAGACTACTTCAAGGGGTGTTTCAAGCAATAATATATTAGTGGCCAAGGTCTCACCTTGTTTTGTTGAGGGGTTGACCACTCAACAGTACCATGTGCACTATTGAAGAATTATGCCTATTTTCTTTAGGTGGCCAACTTTTCTCCCCAAGTTACCCCCATCAAATCAACTCCGAATGGGCTGATATTTTTTTTTATAGTCATGTAATGACCCCTCTTGTCATCCTCTAGAATTTGGAGGAAATTTGAGGCCCAGAGACCGTAATTTAATCGCATGTAAAGATTATTAACTTTTTACAAAAACTATAGTAAAATGATCTCCAAAAATTCTGATTTTTGGATATGATGTGGTCACAGCCAGACCAGCCTATGTTCAAAATTTTAGGTCATTTGACTAAGTGGGACACTGGGGGCACTCATTTTAATTTATGGTTAGCCTTTGGACACCTTGCACAAAAACATGTGATGAGGGAAATCCATTGACCCAAATGGGTTGATTCAAATTTTGTATTAAACTAAACACCAAGGGCTAGGTTTTCTATGTTGGACATACTTATTAAAAATGCTTCTAACTATTTTTAATAATTGAAACAAAGTAGCTGATAAAGTGTGATAGAATGAATTAATATATATATATATATATATATATATATATATATATATATATATATATATATATATATATATATATATATATATATTAAAATTGGCCTGCCTTTAACCGATCACGCCGATCCAACGGCCGTCGGTCATCTTCTTCGATGATCCAAGGGACAGGATCAAAGCTTCCTAGAGCTTTTCAAACTCCAATTCTCGGGCACCCGACCACCTCTATGGCAGGCCACCGCCACCATCACCTTCGTTTAGGTGGTTGCTATCTCCTGATGACGGCACAGATGCCATAGGGGCCGTTTCTAGCGAACCCAAGGGGTTGAGTTTTCTTGAAAATTTACTCAGTTTCTCCTCACTAATCGGGCCTGATTGAGGCCGATTTGTCCACCTAAAGATCTACAGATCTAGCACAGAGGAGAGGGAAAAGTATTAGACCTGCAGGAGGGCTTGGCGATGTGTGTGGTGGTGATATGCCATGGCTGACGTTCTCAAATCTTTTCCTTGCCGAATTCTCAATCCTCCACCTAAACCAGTGATTTAACCGTTCTTTTTGATTGCTTGGAAGCTGTTAAAGCTGATGGAGGGGTTATTTTGGGGAGTAGGAGAGGCATTCCTTGAATGGACATTAATTTCCATGAAGGTGGTATTTGGCCATGGTGAATAGTTGCTTTATCATATACCTGGCTGGCTAGAATTGATGGCAATCTCCTCCCAAGGGTTAGGGGGAGATGAATGGAGGCTTAGGGAAGGGGAATGGGGAGCCTCTTTGCATTCTCCATTATTCCCCCTATTTCTCTATCCTCCCTTAAATGAAATCTCCACTTTATCTCTCCTAGTAACCACCTCCAGAAATTTAGTGGCTCTTTAGGTAATTTCCACTTATTATAGCTAGTGGGCCATCACAATTGGGCCTAGCCCAATTGGATTGAAGTTAGGCTTATCTTTTCCTCCCCTTTTGAGCTTGGTATGACCAGGGTTGAATTGGGGGTGTTGACTTGGTCAAAGGAGGGGGTTGACTGGTCAACTGAGTGTCTTGAGTCCCTTACCACCTGTTGGATTCCTAGTTGGATTTGGGCTATGTTCACTAAACTAGGATGTTTGACCCAACATGTATAGCCAGTGTTATGTTTGTGTCCTAGAGTTTAGTCCAAGTCCTTAGAATCAACACTTCATGGATCAACCATCTACATACAATAGAAGACTCAAGACTTAAGGCTTCATTTGTTTTAGCGGTGGCGGGTCGATCCGGCGGGTGGAAATGGAGAGTTCGAACCGGAGGGGGGAGGTGACTGCTCCAAAAGGAGATTTTTGGGGGGTTTCTCAAGGCGGCCAGGTGGAAACGGAGCAAACGCCACCGGAGGTTCATTTGTTTACCCTCATTCTGGCGGCGTTTGCCCAAAACAGAGTTGCGAAACGCCCAAACAAATCGAGACTTAGAGAAATTTCAAACACTCAGAAAATGAGTTCGACGTTCGTCGAACTCAGCTGGACGATAGTCTTGCTCAGCTCGACGAACTCATATACAATTCTCTGAGCTAAGCTCGACAAACTTGTTTCTCAGGTCAACGATCTCTGGACACTATACTTCAACACTCGAAGTCCAGAAACACTTCTCTGAACTCTAGTCGATGAATTCATGTTCTCAGTTCAACGAACTTGGACCACAGTCTCGACAAGTTATATCAAGAAGCTGTTAGTAGTTCTCAGGTCGACGAACTTAATTCTCAAGTCGATGATTTCTGGATACTTTACTTCTACATTTCCAAGTCCAAGAAACATTTCACTGAACTCCAGTGGACGAAGTTAGAATCTCAGCTCGACGATCTTGATGCACAGAATTGGCAAAGTTCTAGAGAAAGCAATTACCTGTACTTAGGTCGACGATCTTGGATTTCAAGTCGACGAACAACAATTATCTGGTCGACGAACATAACTTCTCAGCTTTACGAACTCAGGACCCAGGTCGACGAATTTTGTTCATCACTCGACGATTTCTATGCAGTTCTAGACATGGACTTTTCCTCCTTCTGTCCTTTTTTTATTGCAATAATTCCTGAGTAATCAATGCTTAATATTCTCTGAATATTACCGTTACAAGCAGCATTGATTATGGCCTTCATCAGGATTATTACTTGCCATTTTTCAATGGGACAGTTGGGGAAATTAATCAATGTAGACATTCTCAAGGCCGTCAGTAATCAATGCTGAAGAAATTCAAAATTCAAAAGGAAGATTTCATGGAAAATATAAAAGAATTTTTCTTCTTCCTTCTCGATACACAAGAGAAATACAATAGAAACACAGAAGCGCAGAGCACACAGATAATAATATAGAGATCAAGAATCTGAGATAGCACAAGCAATACACAGTGCAATACAATAGTAAAGAAACAAAAGCCCCAGACCCGAGAAATAACAGCAGCTGAAGAAGAAGAAGAAGAACATCCATCCAAAATCTAGAGTCTTCTTCCTTCTTCATTCTAGAATTCTTCAAGGATAACAACAACTCTATCAGTCAAGAAGTTCCTGGATATCTTCTGGTCAAGGCTAAAGTATTGAAGGCCTACTCACCCTGAAGCAAAGCTCCAACCTTCCTGAACAAATCAATATCTCAGGTAGAGATTTATTAACATCAAGATCCACTAAGTCTTCTCAGTTGTATTTGAGAAAGAGAAGACATCATCACTCTCTCACCCCTACTGTAAAAAGGGTTCTTTAACTCCCTTCAAAAGTTATTCCTGGTTGCATGTCACCTGACCAAAAGACTTGGGATTGGTTTTTGAACACCAGATCAAAAACTCAATGGTGGCAGTCACCTGATCAAAAACCTGAGTTGATTCCTACCAGGGTGTTGGAAGAGTGGATGTACACAGGTTGGGGAACCACTATAAAATTCTTTTGTTGTCTGCTTGTCATCTTTTTCTTTTGTTCTTACTATGGTTGTGCTAGTTAGGTTGTTGTGTATGTGATAGTTAGTTCATAATTGTTGTGCGTGTGGTAGATCATTTTATCTTAGGACTGATTTTTATTTACAGCAAAAAGCCTTAAAAGTTTCAAGATACTCTATTCACCCCCCTCTAGAGTATATCAAATCCAACCCTAACTTTCACCACCTCTCAAACCCATTTGTGTATTGGGGTATTCATCTTAGGTCAAATTAGGGTAATTTGACCTAACTAGGGTTAGGGTTCACCCTGGTTAGCTTGACCCCTTAGGTTGACCCCAAATGTGTAGTATGGGATCTAAAGGGTCCCTATGAGGTTGAGAGTGGTATGGTTTGGTCATGTAGTTATGTTGGGAGCCAAAGGCCAAACCCTAGCTTAGGTGTCCAAAAATTACTATTTGCGGGCCAAGGTACTTTCACCTATTTACCTAGGCAATCATGGTCCTCTTGGTCTTCTTAGAGCTTTGTCATGACTTAGTTATGAAAAAAACTTCCAAGCGGTCTGGTTGTTTCTGAGATGTTAGAAGGTCTGCAGATTAATTTAAAAATTAAAATTTGTTTTATCCAGGAAAACTAATTATGGATGCTACCGCGGGGCGCTAGCTTGCTAGCGCGCGACGGTATGTCACAAAACTCAATTTCTTGGATAATCTTCGGCTTAGAGACACGCACACCCTTCAGAGATCTACCAGTACATAATCACAAAATTATAATACGAATGAAGAATGAATATTAATTTAATTCAACAGAAATGAAAGTGGTTTACAGTTACCAACAACTAAATCTCAATGACACCGGAGATCGAAGGCCGTGAAATACAAATTTCTTTTCATTTTATATATCGACCCACTACTCGGACCGGTTGGCTCTCTCCCTTTCACTCCCTGGAAAGGTCTTCGAGCCACTCTTCACCTTCCTTCCCGAAACAATCTGAAATCCCACTAGATCCTCCGATCTAGACGTCCCTTCCCCGGGATGACTTCTCACGGAATCCTTCTCGGATTCCGACGACATTCACTGGTCTAATTTCCTCACCACAAAATAGTTAGAAAAGAGAAAAATACAATAAGAGGTTAAAGAAGATTTAAAGTTATTCTCCCTCAAGATGATTCCTTCGTTGAGCAGTGTCTGGCTGGTGCTAAAGATCTTCGTTCTACTGCAACCAATCAACTCCCCTTGGTCGTTGTAGTCCTTTGCTCGTCGGAGATCTTCGTGCGAAAACAGGAGGAAGACTGCTTTCTCTAAAATGCCCCTGATTTTTTGATGTATATTTTAATTCCTTTAATGGCGTATTTTTTATGTCAGGACGTTACGTTGATGCGTAGTTGACGGTTATCGTTGCTGGAGCATGACGTTTGCTCATTAGTATCCGAGGTTTTTACTTAAAATAATAGCACAGCTAATTTCTAGTGTACTTTTGAAATTTTCCTTGCGAACCATGTTTATTCTTGAACACGATTGAGCCTTTTAGGGATATTTGGTGTTTTGATGTCGGGGAGTTTTTACCCATGTTTGGTTTGTCAGATTCTGATTTTGACTTCGTCATTGGTTTTGTAGCATCGGTATTTAGCTTTGGTGCGAATTTCGCGGAAATCTGTGTTTGTTTGAGTTTTTGGTCGTTTGGATGTTTAATTAATAAAATAATGTTATATTATATATATATATATGTGCGTGTACGTTTTGGCGGAACCCTATTCATCATCTTCTTTCCAAGCCGTCAAACCGATTCACGGAAGAGAGAAAGCGGCAGTCATCGCAAGCTTTCAGTCGTCGATTGTAGGAGTCCCGGTGGGCCAAATCGTCATTGGAGGGTAGATTTGAAAAGCTCTCGCCGAGATCTACATGTGAGCTGTGAGTTTTCTCGTTTCTTGGATTTTTGGGCGTTAGCTTATTCGGTTTTGACCCTCATTTTTCCTGAAAAGTTTCAGGAAGTGCAGTCAAGGTGTTCCTGCGGCCGGATCCGTGAGGAGGAGCGCTCGTAATGCCGAAGTTCGGAAGCTGTGAGGCAAGTGGTGAATCATCCCCTTGCTATTTTCTTGCTTTTCATTCCCTTCTTTTCTTCCCTCCGTAGAATGTAGGAGTAGTGTAAGGTTTGGCCAAGATCGATCTGCTGAGTAGTGTAGGATTTTCAGCCAAGTAAATTTCGTCGGATAAGGACTGAGCCTGGTTAGAGGAAATCTGTCGATTCTAGGGGAGTCAACCTAGGTTTAATTCTTCATATATGGTGGGGTCAGTCTGAGTGAAATTCGTCAAATATGAGTTTTGGGGCTAAGACAGATTCGTTAGGTATTCTCGATAAATTCGTCGAGTATCAGCCTTGGTGCCGAGTGATTCTATATTCGTTGAGTTTTGGCATAGAGTTTGTCGAGTATTAGTCTTGGCATTGAGTGAACTTTATTTTGGCGCCAAGAGCATCGAGTGGCTTGTGAGTCTAAGTCTTTTTCATCGAGTTATGAATATTTGGCGTCGAGTGTGTCGAGTGAAACTATAAGGCGTCAAGTGCTTTGAGTATAAGTGTATTTCGTGTCGAGAGCATTGAGTAAACTCAGTTTGGCATCGAGTGAACTCATATAGGCATCAAGTGAAGTAAAGTTAGTGGAGTTAAGTCCAGGCGTTGAGTGAAACCGCCATGGCATTGAGTGCATTGAGTGAACTCCAAATTCGTCGAGTATACTCGACGAATTCTCGTGGACTTGGTGATTTGTGCCGATTCGTCGAGTTTCAATGTAATATTATCCGATTTGTCGAGTATCGACAGTTAGCCAGATGTTTTGCTAGTATAATTCATCGAGTGTCTTCTGCATTTGTCGGGTATACTCGACGAATCAATGTGGACTTACAATTTTCTTACCGAATTGAGTCCAATTCGTCGAGTTTGGGATTAGGGTGATTTTTGGTATTCTCCCTTTTTGCCATTGGAGTAATCTTGTGTTTAGGTTAGGGTTTTATCGGTGTTTTATAGATGTTTTGTTGTGGCCCATGATTGGCTGTGGATAAAGGACCACCAACCTAAGGCCAGCTTATGAATCTTTACCCTGGGGGGTTTACCCTATATGGGTTTGTTACTAGGTGTGGAAGGTTAGGTTTCCACCATCTCAGGTGCCAGTTATTCCCCGATTTTGTGTGTGTAGAGTTATCGGACCACCTTTTCTTGGGCCCTGTGAAGTTTTTACTGTTGGTGTGTTGGGTAGGTTCCCACCACCGCAGGTGCCATATTTATTCGGTGTTTATGCTCATTCTATGATGAGCTTGCCACTCTTGTGTATATATACACAAACTTATATAAATGTTTTATAAAGCATGGATCTTTATCACACATGGTGTAGATTGGAATATCTAACCGTTGTGAGTTCTTCCTTACTTATTACCTAGTGGTTGAGTGTTGATGTTTTCATTTCAGGTATTCCTGTTTGGGTTGGTAACCCTTTGACTCCTTTGCTTCCATTTGAAATAGATCTTTTATTAGCCACTTATATATTTTTGCTGAGGAATTCTTTTCTTTGGAATGCCTCAGGTTTGGAGCAGTAACCGGTTGAGCGGCTAGGGTTGGCAGTTGCTAGTGTTCTGTAGTTGTTGCGATCATCCTTTCCTCACCATTGTGAGGTAGTGTTGTTATTTTGTTGATTAGTTCAGACATACATGCTATTCGGTGGGTTCGTGTCAAGTTGTTGACGCTCACTGGAGTTTTTATATTGTTAAGTTACTTGCTAGCTGCCTAGTCTCTTCTAAATGAATTGTGGTTTACTTGCTCTCTAGGAAGGTTTTGTGTTAGGATTGTATGTTAGTTATTTAAAGTATAAAAGTATCATTATGACTATCTCATTCATAGCATATTTCAAGCCAAAGCCAATCTATATTAACTATAAAAAAGGCTCTTTCTATACTAGTATTAAATCTAGAGGTATACATATTATGAGTTGTCCTATTTGGATGTTTATGCACATGTAGGATGTTAATCGATATAAACAAACTATTTTCTGCATCGTATATTCATGTTTTCACTTGTGGACTAGTAGATCCATTGGGCCAAGAGATACGGCCATCAAAACGTAACTTAAATTATAGTTTTGTTCGTAATAAACTTGAGGATGTCATAAAAAGTGTTAGGTTCGAGTTCTTGCCTGAGCGCCTGCAGTTATCCCCTATATGGCATGGCATCTTAACGTGTGTTTTCTCTTACTCTGATATATCATTTTAATACAGAGAAAATGTGGGTTGTGATAGTTGGTATCAGAGGTGTAGTTTTAGTAGTCTTGTTCCATTTCATACACACACTGATGTGTCATCAGTACATTTTGGTTGAAGCATGAACACTACACTCATAAGCATGATAAGAAGTATACGGGACATATTATGTAGTATGGGATGCATAATATTTGTTTGTATATGGATCCTCATAGGAAGCAACATATGACTATTATGTTGTATGGGATGCACAACAATAATCATAGAATGCACATTATATTTTGCTTTTTCATTACATGTGATATTATGTAGTATGGGATGCATAATATTTCATGTGTACGCTGCTCATAACATGCATTAAGGCCTTTATTAGATTACATAACACAACATGCATGACATAACATAGCATTAGCACTCATGACAAGCTAAGATCTACATGATGGCATACGTACACACGTGGATTTAAAACAAAACGAATGATATTTCATGCATTCATAAGTTTATGCACATGAGTCAATTGGATGACGATATATCGTCCTAAGTTTAAGCATGACATCATTAATGAAAATCCCAGAGCAAGTTAGCAGCATGAGCAAGTGTTTAAACATGTATGGTCTGAACTAAGTTGTGTAGTTTTAGCGGTTAAGCTAGGATTTGACTAGTCATTCAATCTATTATTAGGATGCCCCCTAAGCGTGTGGCGACAAGGTTGACTTCCCAGTCTGAGGATGAGTCGTCTAGTGCGCAGAGTGAGGCTGTGATTGAGGGACTGCGGTAGAGCAATGAGGCTCTATCAAGGCAAATGATGGAGATGCTATCGCAGATCCAGGCATTGTTGACTTTCATTTCAGGGCAGCAGCCGAGAGTGCAATAGCCTGCTGTGGGTCAAGCCGTTCACATTCCTCCTGCTCCATTGGTGCCTGCAGTTTAGCTGCCACCAAAGATTAATTTTATCTCGCATTTTCAGCGATTAGGACCTCCTACCAATGACAGTAGAGTTGACTTTATGGCATTGGACGATTGGATTATCGCGATCGAGGAGATATTTTTGTATTCAGGAATTTTTGTGGACCAGAGAGTGATTGTCGCCGCTTACTAGCTTAAGGGCCTTGAAAAGTGCTGGTGGTTAAGAGAAAAAGAAAACCATACTGATGGATGTTCGTGGTGATCGTTTAAGGAGTTTCTGCTTAGGAATTTTTTTCTTTCGGATGAGCGAGACCATTTGATGAACAACTTCCTGCATCTGAAATAGAGACAACTCACGGTCAGTGAGTATGAAGTAGAGTTCAGCAGGTTGAGCCAGTTTGCCTCGGATTTAGTAGCCTTTCAAGCTAGTAGTGTCAAGCAATTTTTGGTTAGTCTTAGGAGTGACATCCAGTAGCTGGCTAGTGCTCATGGATCTGAGAACTATGATGAGGTAGTGGAAGCTACTCTCAAAGTCGAAGCTATCGATAACGTCAATAATCAACTCATGAAAATGAGGATGGACAAGGGGAAGTCCGGTGATGGTAAGAACTCTCGAGAGTCTGGTCCCGCTTCGAAGAAAAGAAGCAAGGAGGTGTGCAGTTTATTTGGATGTCCAGGCTATCCGTTCGAAAAGTGTTTCAAGATGCTGGGAGCTCAAAAATAGCAGCAAGTGCATGCAATTTAGAGCCCCCAAAGGAGACCTGTTTTATGCTTCATGTAAGAGGAAAAGGCACGATGATGCACATTGTTAGGGTAAGGATAAGGTCTACTTCCATTCTGAACAAAAAAGGCATTTTAAGTTTGAGTGCTCGCGGTCTCAACCCCTGTTGCAGCCAGTTCCACTCCAAGCCTTGCCGCAGCCTCAGGATTTGGATAAAGGGAAGGGCAGGTTAAATGTGGTGACTTTGGAAGAAGTGCAGACTTCCGTCCAAGTGATCTCAGGTTAGATTTATAATCTTGTTTCTAGCTTTTAGCTTTAGTTTCGATGTTTATTCATCTAGTTACGTATGCGATTTTATAGGGAAATTAAAGTAAAGAACCATTGGGCACGCATACATTTTGATTCTAGTGCTACTCATTTGTTCGTGGATAGGACTTTCGAAGAATGTCATCGTCTGACAATCGATCAAGTTGGCGATTCGTTTCACATTAAGTTTCCTTCCAGTGGTATCGTACCAGGGTATCCAGAGTTGTAAGATCCTTTTATGTGATTTCCTAGCTTTTTCTGATCTGAAGGTATTAGACCTGGAGGACTTCGATGTGATCTTGGGCATGGACTGGTTGTCCAGATATGATTTGGTTATCCAATGTAAGGTTAAACGTTTGGACTTCAAGATGGACAACGGCCACCCCAGGAGTGTGTATGTTTTCTGCCTCAGGATTCCCCGATCATTTATGTGGTATGTGATCGGAAACTTTTAGATTCCGGTTGTTTTGATTGTTTGGTTTCTGTTTTGGAAATTGTTTGTACTTTATTGCGTGTCGAGGATGTTCATGTGGTGCGAGAGTTTCTTCATGTTTTCTCAGTTAGTCTTCCTGCTCTTCTGCTTGAGAGGGATGTGGAGTTTGTTATTGATTTGGATTCGGGTACTTATCATATTGCTAAGGCACCATACCGGATGGCCCCGCGTGAGCTAGAAGATTTGTGTAACCAATTGGATGAGTTGTTGCAATGTGGATTCATTAGGCCAAGTACAACACCTTGGGGTGCTCCCATGTTATTTGAGAAGAAGAAGGATGGATCTATGAGGCTGTGCATTGATTATAGGGAATTGAATAAGGTAATCATCAAGAATAGGTATCCCTTGCTGGGAATAAATGATTTGTTTGATCAGTTGCATGCTAGTACAGTGTTTTCGAATATTGACCTTCGTTCAGGATACCATCAGTTGAGGATTCGTGATATTAATGTTTCGTGGACCGCTTTTCGTTCTCAGCATGGACATTTTGTGTTCTTGATAATGGCCTTTGAATTGACAAATGCACCCTCTGCCATCATGAACATGATGAAAAGAGTATTCGATGATTTTCTGGACCATTTGTGGTCATTTTTACTGATATTGTCCTGGTTTATTCCCGGAGTGCAGAGGATCATGCCCAACACTTGCGTTTAGTTATATCTGCTTTAAGAGAACATAAGTTGTATGCAAAGTTGAGTATGTGTGAGTTTGGGATACCTCAGGTTTCCTTTTTGGGTCATGTTGTGAACATGAATGGAATTTTGGTTGACCTAGAAAAGATAACTGTCGTAATGGATTTGAAAAGACCTACCACACCCAAAGAGAAAAGAAGCTTCTTAGGGTTGGTAGGCTATTATATAAGTTTTGTGGAAGGATTTTCTATGTTGTCTACGTCGCTGATTAAGCTTACGCAGAAGAGCGCAGCATTTGCATGAAGCGATAAGTGTGAAGGAGCCTTTCAGGAACTGATAGAGGTTATACACTGCTCTAGTGTTGTCTTTGCTTATAGAAGGGGTGGAGTATGTCGTTTATGTGGATGCAACGCGCGTCGGACTTGGTTGTGTATAAATTCAAGAAGTCAAGGTAATTGAGTATGAGTCGAGGCAAATAAAGATTCATGAAAAGAACTACCCTACTCATGACTTGGAGTTTGAGGCAATGATTTATGCCCTGAAGTTATGGAGATATCTGTTGTATGGCGCATTGTGCAAGATTTACACAGACCATAAGAGCTTGAAGTATGTCTTCACATAGAAGGAGTTGAATTTGCGCCACGTAGATGGTTGGAGTATGTCGTGGATTATGATGTTGATATTTTATATCATCCGTGCAAAGACAATGTGGTAGCTGATGCCTTGAGTAGGAAGACCGCGCAGATATTTAATCTTTCGGTGGAATCCTTGGTGGAAGTGATTTTGTTAATGGGTAGTTATGTTTGGAGTAGCGATTTGCCGAGCAGCCTGGAAGTGGCAGAGCATTCTTGGATTACGCTTTGAGGCTACATCAAAAGGACGATCCTGATTTGTAGCACCTTTGTAGTAGAACTGAGAAAGGGGAATTACCAGACTTTTCAATTAATGTAGCAGGTACTTTGAAGTACCGCGGTAGATATTGTAACCCCAATGTTGATGATATTCAAGCTAAGTTGTGTAGTGAGGTGCATGGTTCTAGTGTTTCCTACCACCCTGGTTCTACTAAGATGTATAAAGATCTGAAGAACATCGTTTGGTGGTATGTAATGAAGAATGATATAGCCGAGTTTGTGCCAGAATGTTTCACCTGCAAGCGCGTTAAAGTAGATCATGGACGGCCTGGTGGCAACCTAATGTCTTTGGATATTCCAAGTTGGAAGTGGGAGAGTATTTCTATGGACTTTATTACTGGTTTGTCAAAATCTCTGTGAGGACATGATTCGGTGTGGGTCATACTTGATAGATTGACGAAGTGTACTCACTTTGTGTCATTCAAGATTGATTACTCTAGGAAAAAAATAAAAGAGTTATATTTGGATGAGGTCATCAGACTACATGGAGTACCGATAAGTATCGTGTCAGATCGAGATTCCAGGTTTACGGATGGTTTTTGGAAGAGTTTACAGGAAGGGTTGGGTACCTACCTCAGATATTCAACCGCTTATCATCCGCAAACCAATGGTCAGACGGAGTGAGTTAATCAGATTTTGGAAGATATGATTAAATGCTACATTTTGGACCACAGAGGAGCATGGGGCGAGCGACTGAGATTGATGGAATTTACATATAATAATAGTTATCATGAGAGTTTGTAGATGTCCCCATTTGAGGTTTTGTGTGGGAGACGTTGCAGAACTCCCTTATTTTGGGGCGAGGTTGGTGAAGGACCGTTGTTGTGTCTGGAAGCCTTGGAAGAGATGAATACTTCGATGACGCATATTCTAGAGATGCTTCGTATAGCTCAGGAGTGTTATGAGAAGAATGCTAATAGGCGAATAATTGATTTGGATTTTGCAGTAGTGGATATGGTTTTTCTCAAGGTTTCTCTAATGTGTGGTGTTAAGAGGTTTGGAAGGAACAACAAGTGGATCCCAGGTATATGGGACCTTTCAAAGTTATTGAATGCATTGGAGTGTCATCCTATATGCTGGATTTGACCGCAAATTTCCCCGGTGTGCACTATGTGTTTCATGTGAGCCAGTTGCGGATATGTGTGCTTCATGACCGGCATGTTCTCGACTCGGTGCCCTAGCTGCAGCCTAAACTTTCCTATGTCGAAGTTCCTGTTCGCATTCTGGATACTCATGATCGGGTGTTGCGAAGGAGGACAATACTCATTGTCAAAGTTTTATGGCAAAACCAAGGCGTGGAGAGCTTGACTTGGGAGTTGGAGTCAGCTATGAGGGAGGATCATCCTCATCTGTTCTACTAGTTTCTTTTGGTAAGTGTTTCTATTCAATAACCCTTGGTAATTTTCCTTCTTTAGTGGATTCAATTATGTATCAAGATTCGGGACAAAACTTTCTTTAAGGGGGAGTGGTTGTAATGCCCCTGATTTTTCGATGTATATTTTAATTCCTTTAGTTGCGTATTTTTGACGTCAAGGTGTTAACTTGACGCGTAGTTGACGGGTATCATTGCTGGAGCGTGACTTTTGCTCATTGGTATCCGAGGTTTTGACTAAGAATATTAGCATGCTAATTTATGGCGTGTTTTTGAAATTTCCCTTACGAACCGGGTATATTTGGGAACACGGTGGAGCTTTTTTGGGATATTTGGTGTTTTGACATCGGGGAATTTTTACCCGAGTTTGGTTTGTCGGATTCTGATTTCAACTTCAACATTGGTTTTGTAGCCTCGGTATTTCGCTTTGGTGCGAATTTCGTGGAAATCGATGTTGGTTCAAGTTTGTGGTCGTTTGGACGTTTAATTAATAATATAATATTATATTATATATATAAGCATGTACGTTTCGTGGGATCCTTATTCATCATCTTCTTTCCAAGCCGTCAGACCGATTCACAGAAGAGAGAAAGTGGCAGGCATCACAAGCTTTCGTCGTCGACTGTAGGAGTCCCGGTGTGCGAAATCATCGTCGAAGGGTAGATTTCGAAAGCTCTCACCGAGATCTACATCTAAGCAGTGAGTTTTCACGTTTCTTGGATTTTGGGGCTTTAGGTAATTCGTTTTTGACCCTCGTTTTCCCCAAAACTTTTCCTAAAGTGTAGCCAAGGTGTTCTTGCAGCCAGATCTGTGAGGACGAGTGCTCGTAAGGCCGGAGTTCGGAAGCTTTGAGGCAAGTGGTGAATCTTCCCCTTGCTATTTTCTTGCTTTTCATTCTCTTATTTTCTTCCCTCCTTAGAATGTAGGAGTAGTGTAAGGTTCAGTGAAGATAGATATGCTGAGTAGTGTAGGATTTCCAGCCAAGGAAATTTCGGCGGATAAGGGCTGAGCCCGGTTAGAGGAAATCTGTCGATTATAGGTCAACCTAAGTTTAATTCGTCATATATGGTTGGATCAGTCTGAGTGAAATTCATCAAATATGAGTTTTAGTGCTAAGTCAGATTAGTCGGGTATTCTCAACGAATTCGTCAATTATCAGAATTGGTGTCCAGTGATTCTGCATTCGTTGAATTTAGGCATCGAGTTCGTCGAGTATCAGCCTTGGTGTTGAGTGAATTTTGTTTTGGCACCGAGAGCGTCAAGTGGCATGTGAGTCTAAGTCTTTTTAGTCGAGTTTAGACTATTTTGCATTGAGTTCGTCGAGTGAAACTGTATGGTGTCGAGTGCTTTGAGTATAAGTGCCTTTGGCGTCGAGAGAGTCAAGTAAACTCAGCTAGGCATCGAGTGAACTCAGCTAGGTTTCAAGTGAAGTAAAGTTCATGGAGTTAAGTCCATGCATTGAGTGAAACCGCCTTGGAATTGAGTGCGTTGAGTGAACTCCAAATTCGTCGAGTATACTCAACGAATTTCCCGTGGACTTGGTTATTTGTGTCGATTGGTCGAGTATCAAGGTAATGTTACCTGATTCGTCGAGTATTGCCAGTTAGCCAGATTTTTTTACTATTAGAATTCATCGAGTGTCTTCTCCATTCGTCGGGTATACTTGACGAATCAGCGTGGACTTACAATTTTCTTGCCAAATTGAGTCAAATTCGTCGAGTTTGGCCTTAAGATGATTTTCAGGATTTTTTCCTTTTTGCCATTGGAGTAATCATGTGCTTCGGTTAGGGTTTTATCGGTGTTTTATGGATATTTTTGGTGCGACCCATGGTTGGCAGTGGATAAAGGACCACCAACCTAAGGCCAGCTCATGAATCTTTGCCCCGGTGGGTTTACCCGGTGTGGGTTTGTGACTGTGTGTAGATGGGTAGGTTCCCACCACCTCAGGTGGCGGTTATTCCCCGGTTTTGGGTGTGTCGAGTTATCGGACCACCTTTCCTTGAGACCTTGTGAAGTTTTTATTGTTGGTGTGTTGGGTAGGTTCCCACCATCACAGGTGCCTGATTTTACCGGTGTTTATGCTCATTCTATGAAGAGCTTGTCACTCTTGTGTATATATGCACATACTTATATAAATATTCTATAAAGCATAGATTTTTATCACACTTATTGCAGCTTGGGATATCTAACCCATGTCAGTTCTTTCTTACTTATTACCTTGTGGTTAGTGTTGCTGATTTTGAAAGATATGGTACCTAAACACCTAGAGGGGGGGGGGTGAATAGGTGACCTAATCCTTTTTAAACTTTAATGGCTGCAGACAGTTATATAACAGATTACTAACTATTTTATCACAGCAAAACACAAAGCATACACAGCAAATCACAACACAGCACAGCAGACACAGTGGTTTATAGTGGTTCTCCAAGATATGGGTACATCCACTTTCCCCCTTCGCCTATCTAGTAGTGTACTAGATTCGGCCAAACTCCTCCACTGTCTCAGAACCCAAATTGGTTCCTACACCTCAGGCCCAAAGCCTTACAACTCAGCTTTATCCCAAAGCCTACACTCAGCCACAAAGGCATACACTCAGCCACCCAGGCCTACACTCAGCCAATCAAGGCCTACACTCAGAAATAACAATCTCCTACACTCAGGCCAAAGGCCCTACCCTCAGCCTTTATAATTATAGGCTTACAATTCACTCAGATCCAAAGGATCCTACAAGATAAAAATGATTATAGAAATAATAACTCAACAACTCTGAAACAAGAGAGGGGAGTTGAGAGTTTCTTGATGAGTTCTTGGAAGAACTCGGCTGGATATAATCTGACTTAGCTTTCTTCAAAGCTTCTTGAGTAGAACTGAATAAGATTGTCTCCTTCTGCAGTTGTTCCTTGACCTTTGCCACTTAGAATTCAGATTAGATCTGAACCCTACTTTTCAGCCTAGTTCCAACGGCTGATTTCTTGGATGGAGCCCTCTCTCTCCAACTTCTTAGATCTGCACTTGAACTGCAAGATCTTCTTGATTTGATACTCTGTGTACCACTTTAATAACTTGTTCTTCAACAATGTGATCCACAGTTTCTGTAAACTGTATGTGCCTATTTATAGGCCTTCTTCATGGTAACCGGCTGGTCCGGTTCATAACTGACTTCTGATATCTCTGACAGGTGCTGTAGACCGGCTGGAATGGCAGCTGTCAAGTCATCCAGTCATTTCTTGAAAATCTCTAACTGTCTGAAAGTGTCGAGACTTTTTGTCTTTAAGTGTCGACACTTATAGTCCAAGTGTCGACACATGTTGTGTAAGTGTCGACACAAGTCTACAAGGTGTCGACACAACTCCTTGTATGTCTCGACACAGATTCTTCTTCAGGTGTCGACACTGAAATTGAGTGTCGACACAAGTACTTGTTCTTCTATCTTTAGCTGTATTCTTCTAAGTGTCGACACATCACCTTTGTGTCGACACAACTTCTTGTGTTGAATCTGTTAAGTGTCGACACTGCTTCTTGGTGTCGACACATAGTCTTCTATGTTGATACTTGCTGAGTGTCGACACAGCTCCTTATGTCGACACTTGATTCTTCTGTTGAGACTTCAGCTGAATGTCGACACATTCCCTTAGTGTCGACACTTGTACTTAGAATATTTTGTTGATAATTCTGTTCTTTGCTAAGTGTCGACACAGCTCCATGTGTCGACACTGACTTCAAGTGTAGAGTCTTTAGCTGAGTGTCGACACATTGTTCTGGGTGTCGACACTTACTTCAAATGTTGACTCTTTTGATGAGTGTCGACACTTTGTTCTTGGTGTCGACACTTTCTTCGAGTGCTGACTCTTCTTGTTGTGTGTCGACACATTGTTCTTAGTGTCGACACTTTAACTTAGTTTCTGCAGTCTGCTGAGTGTCGACACAGCTCCAAGTGTCGACACTATCTGGTGTAGACTCAGCTTCACTGGGTGTCGACACAGCTCCTTGTGTCGACACTTTCTGTCTGCACTTTTCTTCACTGAGTGTCGACACAGCTCCAAGTGTCGACACTTTCTATCTGGTGTCGACTCTGCATCCCAGGTGTCGACACAATGACTCCAAGTGTCGACACTGCTTGTCTGGGTGTCGACACAAGCTTTCTTGAGTGTCGACACTTTCCCTCTGGGTGTCGACACATGGACTTAGAAACTTTTTGCTTCAGTCTAGTAATTACTTGACCTGCACAAGAAAATTCAACATACATCAAATACATTATGATGTATATCATTGAGTTGGGTGAGGCTTCTTCAAATCAGGTACATTTAGCCAATGTACCCAACAATCTCCCCCTATTTGGAGAAGTCATAACCCTTAGTCAATGATATACACCATTCATAATTAAAAATTACAAAGTGATGTAAAGCAGGATAAAGTACAGCAGGGTAAACATAACATGTATACACATACATCATTTCAGAACAAATAAGAAATAGACATATACACATTCACCGAACAAACATGAAATATATTGATCATATATTGTTCTAACATTTGTCTTATACATTTTCAGTAGTTTACAAAAATGTTTTACATTCAAAAGATTACAAAATAATATTCAAGTAAATTCTTAATCTATTTCTGTTCTGGTTCCTTGATAACTATTCCCTTGTCAGGTTGGACTTGAGCTTTGACAGGGATATCAACAGTTTCAGCATCAGCAGGATTCTTGCCTTTTAGATATTTCTTTTTGAGCTCTTCAGCTTTGATCTTCTGCCTCTCAAAATAGTGATATGGCTTAGGAAAGTACTTGCTAGGCTCCACTACTGTAGGAGGTAGATTTCCCATCTTTGCCTTCCTTCTGTATTGAACAATGGCTTCTTGTATGATCTCATGTTTCCTCCATTCAGCTTTAGAAAACCATTTGTTCCTGTCATGAGTATTGTCTTTGGCAGCTTTCCAGGCAGTTAATATTATATTCCTAGAGGTAGGGCTCCACTGTTCAAAGTCTGGCCTTTGTTCTGCTTGTTCCCTAAACTTCTTCTTAGACAACCTTGTCTCTTCCTCCTTCTGTAATGCCTCTTGCATGGCTTCTGAAATAGGTTGAACCACTTTATCCAGAATAACATTAGACTTCCCTTCAGTTGGGCTATACATATAATGAATATCAGCTTGCACCATGTCAAAATCTGGTGGAGGATATATCACTTGAGCTACCTCTGGTTGCTCACCTCCAAGATATGCAGTTTGAATCCCAGATTCAGCAACATTGTCATCATCACAGAGTGGAGGATAGCCCAGTGTAGCTCTGATGGAATTAGATATCCATTTGGCATGATCAGAGCTAGCTTTGACTAAAACTCTCTCCCCCTTTATGACTTCTCGAGCCATATGATCTCTGACATCATCCTTTTGAAATCTTATTTGACTATCCAAGTATCTGACTCCATCTTTAAAGAATGGTTTAAGCTTTTGAAGTTGATCAGATATAGCTTTCTGGGAGGCTTGGATAGCAGTCTTTACAGCAGTAATTTCTTCTTGAAATACTTTATCAAAATCAGCTTTAGCAGCAGCAGTAGATGTAGAAGGTTCAGCAGCCTTGTTCTTCAATTCAGTGACTATAGCATTATGAGAAGCAGTCAAGTTGTCATTCATCCTTAGTTGATTTTCAAGAACATATCCTTGCTTCAATGCTATATCATCTACTTGTGCTTTGATCTTCTCTTGGTGTGTGGCCAAGTATACTACTGCATTTCCACCTTTGTGAAAACATTCAGTCATCTCCTTCTTGTTGAGATTCATCTCAAACCTGATGGATTTTATTTCCTGTGCCAGATTAAATTGAAGTGATTTCTGCCCTTCATCTACATACTTCTCTATGGCCTGCCTTTGCTCATCCAACTTTATCTATAGTGCAACCATTAAAGCACTATAATCAGCAGTTGGAGCTTGCTGAACTATAGGCTATGGTGCAATTGATTGTAAAGCCTTTTTATAACTTTGGCTTCTCCTCTTGAATACATATAGTTTCTTCTTCTTTGCACTAGCACTCTCCTCAACTTCAGAGGCAGAAGTGCTGGTTATGTCAACCCTGTCCTGAGGGCTTTGAGGCTTCTCAGGTTGTTGCCTTATAGGCACTTCATGAACTTGCACTTGCTCCCCCTCAGCAGCAGCATTCTCTCCTTCAGCAGTATCAGCTTCCTTATCAAAATCTGCTTGATCCAGATTTAGGAACAAGTCTTCCATTATGTATTCTGGTGGTGAAGAAGCTGGAGACAGTCTTTGCTCTTCAACCACTGTATCAGGAATCACTTGTACAGCAGATGTGTCATCTTCAACAACATCTGGTACAGGACTATCCAGCTGAGTTTTCTGAGGAACATCAGATAAATCAGCATCTTCTATGAGATATTCTAAATTATTTTGGTCAGTGAGTACCTCTTGTATGATGGTTGTGGCTTGCTCCCTTTCCAGTGTAGAGGGTTCTTCTACAACTGGAGGCTCCCCCTGGCTGTGATCCCTGTGGATGGGGCTAGCTTGAGACAGCTCCCCCTGGATCTCAGCAGCCTCTTGAGGAGCAGGAGATTTCACTGCAGTCTCTTCCTATTGGTCATCTGGAGTGAAAACAACTTGTTCTTCACGTTCAGAACTGCTGGAGGACTCTTGTGCCACTGGAGCAGTTTTTCTCTTTTTCTTTGGAGGAATCTCCTTCTCAGTAACTGCCTTCTCTGGGGTTGGCATTTCCTTGGACAACACCCTGTCCCATCTAGAAAAGATCCTTAGATCCATCTTCCTCATATGATTTATCTTGCTTCCTGCAGCAGTACTTATTACCTCTGGTATCACACCAGCTAGGTATAGACTAATGATTCTGCCCAGATTGGGCTTCTTCAAGCTCTCCTTAATCTTCTCATAAACCACTATAGACCAGTCTGTTTTCAGAGTGAAGATTATCCTTGTCATGATTCCAAACATATAGGCAGACACTCTGTGCCCTCCAGGCTTGCTGAGTAAGACCTTTCCCACTATCTCAGAGAGGAATTTGCCTTGACTATTCATCCCTTTCCTGTTAAAAATAGAACCTATCTTCATTTTTGGATCAAGTCCACACCAGGTTAGAGCTTCCCTGGTCCTTGAATCTGTAACTTCTTCTTCTTCTTGAGTTTTTGGAAGCTGTAGAATCTTCCTCAGACTTTTGGGGGATACCTTAACCCTTGCACCATGAACTCTGGATTTGATTTTGTATCCAGATTCAAATATTTGAGCTCCATTAAGGAATTCAAGCACCTCCTTCTTCCATATCTTAGTAGGTTCAGACACTAGATATTCTAGTCCAGAATCGGCGATTAGGGTTACTACCGCCTGGATTTCTTGATCTGCTTCTTCAAACGCGCCGCGCACCAGCTCATATCCTTCGTTAACGTTCTCCTCTAGCTTAGGCGCCATTAGGGTTTGTAGAATTTGTCTTTAGAAAAGAGAGGTGTCGACACAGAAGTTTGAGTCTCGAAACTGTGAAAGCGTGTCGACAAACAAAGACAGAACCCTATTTATACCTTTCTGATTTTGAAGATGAACAGGCGGGACAGCTAACTTAAAATGTGTCGACACTGGCAATAAGTGTCGACACTGACTTATAATGTCTCGACACATATGTGTCGACACAAGTTTAGTCAACAGATTTTATGTGTCGACACTTGGTTATGTGTCGACACAACATAACTCGACACATTGTCGAGACTTTACTTAGAAAAATTCTGAGTAAAACATAAGTGTCGACACCACTTTGGATGTGTCGACACCTACTAGACATGTGTCGACACTAACATTCTGAAGTGTCGACACCAACATCCTAGATGTGTCGACACCTTTTTCCTGAAGTGTCGACACCACTATTCTGTGTCGACATAGACTTGTCTATGTGTCGACACCTTTTTACTTAGCCAATTTTAATTCTGTAAACTTATTCTAAGTTTATCATTCCTAGTTCAATTTTGAATCTATTGAACTTAGCTTTTTCTAGGGGCTTAGTAAACATATCAGTTATTTGATTATCAGTTTTAACATATTCTAATAAAATATCTTCTCTTTCTACATGCTCCCTAAGAAAATGATATTTAATCTCAATATGTTTTGTTCTACTATGAGATACAGGGTTATTAGCTATTGAAATAGCACTTGTAGAATCACAGAAAAGTGGAGTTCTACTTACCTGAAATCCATAGTCCTCTAGCTGATGTTGAATCCACAGAAGTTGAGCACAGCAACTTCCTGCAGCCACATACTCTGACTCAGCTGTGGAGATAGCCACACTGGTTTGCTTTTTGCTACTCCATGAAATTAGTCTCCCACCTAGGAATTGACAGGTTCCAGTAGTGCTCTTTCTATCCTCTTTGCATCCTGCAAAGTCTGCATCTGAATAACCTGTTAGATCAAAATCTCCATTCCTAGGGTACTAGAGGCCTAGATAGGGAGTGTCTTTAGATATCTCAATATTCTTTTGACTGCTGTCAAATGAGACTCTTTAGGGCAGGCTTGATACCTGGCACAAACACATGTAGCATACATGATGTTAGGTCTACTAGCAGTCAAGTATAATAGGGAGCCAACTATCCCTCTATACAAGGTTTCATCTACAGGTTTCCCTGCATCATCCTTGCTAAGAGACATACTTGACCCCATAGGAGTCTTCATGGTGCTGGATGAATCCATACCATACTTCCTTATGAGTTCTAGGGTGAACTTTGACTGACAAATGGACAAACCACTCTCAGTCTGTTTAACTTGGAGACCTAAGAAAAACTTCAGCTCTCCCATACTACTCATCTCAAACTGACCTTGCATAAGTTTTGCAAACTTTTTGCAAAGGCTACTTTCAGTAGACCCAAATATAATGTCATCTACATATATTTGGACTAGTATGACTTTGCCTCTAGATTCCCTAAGGAATAGAGTCTTATCTATTTTCCCCCTTGAGAACTTGTTCTCAATGAGGAAACTAGATAGGGTTTCATACCAAGCCCTAGGGGCTTGCTTTAACCCATATAAAGCTTTCCTAAGTCTATAGACATGATGAGGTAGAGTTGGATCAACAAAACCTGAAGGCTGTTCCACATAGACTTCTTCCTTAAGATTACCATTTAGGAATGCTGACTTGACATCCATCTGGTAAACCTTGAATCCTTGATAGGTTGTATAGGCCAAGAACATCCTTATGGCTTCCAGTCTGGCTATTGGAGCAAAGGTTTGATCAAAGTCAATACCTTCTTCTTGCCTATATCCTTTAGCAACTAGTCTAGCCTTATTCTTAATGATGACCCCTTGTTCATCCATCTTATTCCTGTAGATCCACTTAGTTCCTATTACATTATGGTCTTTTGGTTTAGGAACAAGTTCCCAGACCTTGCACCTCTTGAACTGATTAAGCTCTTCTTGCATTGCTTCAGTCCATTGTGGATCTTGTATTGCTTCTTCAAATTTCTTAGGTTCAACTTGAGACAGGAAACTGGAGTAGATTGCTGTATTCATGTATCTGCTCCTGGTTTGTACTCCTTGTCTTGGATCTCCAATAATCTGCTCTACTGGATGATCTCTTAGATGCCTGTTGGCAGGAGGCATCCTTACTTCTGGTTGAACCTCTTCAGCATCTCCATCATGCTGTACTCCTTGTATTTCTTCAGCAATTGACACATGTAGTTCTCCCCCTGGACAACAGCTACTGTCTTCTACTTGCTGTCTTGCAGCAGGTACTTCTTCTATAGTTAGCTTGTCCATTTTCTTTGTTAAACCTGTGGGGCTGCATACACTACTAGACAACTCATTGTTAATAAGTTTAGTCTTATCAAAAACTACATGCACAGATTCTTCTACAACTTGTGTAGTCAAGTTGTAGACTCTATAAGCTTTACTATTATTGCTGTACCCAACAAAAATTCCCTCTTGGGACTTGGAAGCAAACTTAGTTAAGTAAGACTTCCCATTGTTAAGTATGAAGCATTTGCAACCAAAGATCCTGAAGTAGGATAGGTTTGGTTTCCTGCCTTTCACAACTTCATAGGGGGTCTTGTTTAGCCCTTTAGTGATGGTAGCCCTATTTATAACATGGCATGCAGTGTTAACTGCTTCAGCCCAGAAATACTCTGGCAGTGATGTATCACTTAGTAGGGTCCTACCAGCCTCTATCAAGGTTCTATTCTTCCTCTCAGCAATGCCATTTTGCTGAGGTGTTCTAGGTGAAGAGAATTCTTGAAATATCCCAAAGTCTTCACATAGTTTTGTCATGCTATCAGACTGAAATTCAGTACCATGGTCACTTCTAATTTTGACCACTGTACTATTTAGTTCATTCTGAATTTGCTTGACAAAGCTATAGAAGACACTAGGAGTTTCAGATTTCTGTCTTAAGAAGAACACCCAGGAAAACCTTGAGTAGTCATCTACAACTACAAAGGTATAGACCTTCCTACCTAAGCTGTGAACTGGCATTGGACCAAAGAGATCCATATGCAAGAGATACAAACACCTCACAGCATCTTTGTTTTCTATGCTTCTAAAGGTGGATTTAGTCTGCTTGCCCTTTTGACAAGCTGAGCAAATACCATCTTTGACACACTTAACTTGAGGACCATTCCTCACTAACTCTTTGCTAAAGAGTTTGCTAATAGTCTTGTAGTTAAGATGGGCAAGCCTCTTGTGCCATTTGACACAATGAGAGACTATCTCATCAGCTACAAGACAAACTGGAGAACCATTGTTCTCAATCATAATGTCTAGGCAGTAGACATTCCTTTTCCTATAACCTGTCAAAATGATCTCTTGATCACTTGACCTCTTGATATGACAACCATTTTTAACAAATGAGATGTCATACCCTACATCACTTAATTGACTTATACTTATTAGGTTGTGTTTCAACCCTTTAACATAAGCCACTTGAGTAATGGTAACCAAGTTTGTAGAAATGTTACCAAACCCTTTGATGATTCCTTTTTCAGAACCACCAAAGGTTACTTTTGGACCATCGTTTATTGGAATATAGTCCTTCAGTAATCCTCTTGTTCCAATCATATGTCTGGAACATCCACTGTCCAAGTACCATGTTGGGGTATGGCCACTTGGACTCACCTGCAAAATAGATTAATGAACCTTAGAACCCAAAGAATTCTTGGGTCCTTGGTACTTGTTAGTCTGCAATCTGACAAAGCTACCCACTGGCTTTCCAACAGGTAGTTTGGTACTCACTTTAGCACTAGCATTGTGCCAACAGTCCACTGCAAAATGGCCAACTTTGCCACAGCACCAACATTCAAACTTATTGTACCTTTGCTTAGGTACTGCCTTGGTTGTCTTGTCTACAGCAGGCTTGTTGAATGTTGGGGCTTTGCCCTTGGACTTAGACTTGGACTGCTCAGTCCCTGCAGGTCTAATAAAGCCCAGTCCAGCCTTGCCTTTATGATGAACAAATTCATCAATTAAAGGTAACACTGACTTAGGTTTAGAAAACCTAGCAACAAGCTCTCTCTCTCTTTCTGAAGATTGATCTCCAGACTCTTGATTTGATCATTTTTAAATGATATAGTACCCATTTGAATCACTGTTATGTGCTTCAACCTGGCTATCTCATTCAGTTTTTGATCAAAAGACTTCTCAAAATATGTTGCTGCAGCTTTAAGAATAGCAATTTCCTTTGCCTGACTTTTGGCTAGGGTCTTGCTTTTCTTGTAAGCCTGCAACAGCACCTTATATTCATCTATAAGCTGATGAATATCACCCTCAGACTCAGATACACTTTCATCACTTGATGAAGATGAATCTGATTCTGAACTGGAACAAGAAACTGAACTTAGAGTTGAACTTTGTACCTTACTGGGTCCTGGCTGCTCCAGGATTTTGTCACTCTCAGTCAAAGCCATTAGCCCTTGGCAAAGACTGTCTTCTTGTTCATAAATAGACTCCATGATCTGCATGAATTCTTCTTCTTCTTCTTCAGCAAACAGCCCTATGTAGGCCTCAGCCTCAGACTCAGTTTCTGAAGAAGAGATATCTGATAGAGTCTTCTCCTTCTTGGCAACAAAAGACTTCTCTTTCTTGCCTTTGAATTGAGGCTTTTTCCTATCACCAGATTCATTTCTCTTTTCTGGACAATCTGCAATAACATGACCCTATCTATTGCAGCAATAGCACACTATCTTTTAACCAGTTGCCTTGCTTGACTTTGTCCTTTTCCTGTCTCTCTTTGAAGGCTTTTTCGCCTGATAAAAGACTTCCTTTCCCTTTGAAGTAGAAGGTCTTGACCTCCACTGTTTCTTCTTCAAGAATTTCTGAAAGTGTCTAGTGAAGGCAGCAAAGTCTTCATCACTTTCACTGCTCTCAGTCTTTGTGCTGACTGACTCATCTGATTCTGATTCAACTACCTGTGGAGGTGGAGTTGATGACTTATTCCTGCACTTTCTGGGGACATCTATCTTGAAAGCAACTGTTCTCTCCTTGTGCTCAGTTCTTGTTGATTTCTCCTCCTCTTTCCTTACTGTCAACTGCATCTCATAAGACAATAATTTGCCAAACAGTGTAGGAGGAGGAATTTCCCCCAACTTAGCCATTTCTCTTATGGCACAGATCTTGGTGTCCCAATCTTTGGTTAGGGACCTCAGGAACTTGTCATTTAGTTCATAGTTACTGAACTCTCTTCCATAAGATATGAGTTCATTCACTATTCTGTAGAACTTCTTATAGCACTCAGTTATGCTATCACCCTTTCCTTGTCTAAAACTCTCATACTCCTGATTTAGCAAGGATTTTCTATCTTGTCTAACTTCTTCAGATCCTTCCATATACACTATAAGAGTGTCCCACATCTCTTTGGCTGTCTTGCAGTGTATAAGATTCTGAAAATTTGCATCATCAATGGCACTCACTATTATGTTTTGTGCCCTCTTGTCCATGGTGGGTAGGACAATCTCATCCTTAGTCATTTCAGAGAAATCCTTTGGAGTTCTCTGATTTGCATCTAGAACAGATATCTTCATGGGCACATAAGGCCCTTCCTTTACTATGATGTAGATTCTAGGGTCTGAGTCCTCGATAAACAGCCTTACCCTTTCCTTCCAGATCCCAAAGATCTCTTTCCTGCATATGGGCAATTTCATGGAACCCAATTCCTTGTGATTCTCAGAGGAACCCATGTTTCTTGATTTTCTTGAATCTGTATTTTGCCTTACACTGAATCTGCCAAACAGGATCTCCTCAGACTGTTAGTCCTTTTTTTGAGGAACCTCCCTCTGACACCACTTGAAAGATATGGTACCTAAACACCTAGTGGAGGGGGGGTGAATAGGTGACCTAATCCTTTTTAAACTTTAATGGCTGCAGACAGTTATATTACAGATTACTAACTATTTTATCACAGCAAAACACAAAGCATACACAGCAAATCACAACACAGCACAGCAGACACAGTGGTTTATAGTGGTTCCCCAAGATATGGGTACATCCACTTTCCCCCTTCGCCTATCTAGTAGTGTACTAGATTCGGCCAAACTCCTCCACTGTCTCAGAACCCAAATTGGTTCCTACACCTCAGGCCCAAAGCCTTACAACTCAGCTTTATCCCAAAGCCTACACTCAGCCACAAAGGCCTACACTCAGCCACCCAGGCCTACACTCAGCCAATCAAGGCCTACACTCAGAGATAACAATCTCCTACACTCAGGCCAAAGGCCCTACCCTCAGCCTTTATAATTATAGGCATACAATTCACTTAGATCCAAAGGATCCTACAAGATAAAAATGATTATAGAAATAATAACTCAACAACTTTGAAACAAGAGAGGGGAGTTGAGAGTTTCTTGATGAGTTCTTGGAAGAACTCGGCTGGATACAATCTGACTTAGCTTTCTTCAAAGCTTCTTGAGTAGAACTGAATAAGATTGTCTCCTTCTGTAGTTGTTCCTTGACCTCTGCCACTTAGAATTCAGATTAGATCTGAACCCTACTTTTCAGCCTAGTTCCAACGGCTGATTTCTTGGATGGAGCCCTCTCTCTCCAACTTCTTAGATCTGCACTTGAACTGCAAGATCTTCTTGATTTGATACTCTGTGTACCACTTTAATAACTTGTTCTTCAACAATGTGATCCACAGTTTTTGTAAACTGTATGTGCCTATTTATAGGCCTTCTTCATGGTAACCGGCTGGTCCGGTTCATAACTGACTTCTGATATCTCTGACAGGTGCTGTAGACCGGCTGGAACGGCAGCTGTCAAGTCATCCAGTCATTTCTTGAAAATCTCTAACTGTCTGAAAGTGTCGAGACTTTCTATCTTTAAGTGTCGACACTTATAGTCCAAGTGTCAACACATGTTGTGTAAGTGTCGACACAAGTCTACAAGGTGTCGACACAACTCCTTGTATGTCTCGACACAGATTCTTCTTCAGGTGTCGACACTGAAATTGAGTGTCGACACGAGTACTTGTTCTTCTATCTTTAGCTGTATTCTTCTAAGTGTCGACACATCACCTTTGTGTCGACACAACTTCTTGTGTTGAATCTGTTAAGTGTCGACACTGCTTCTTGGTGTCGACACATAGTCTTCTATGTTGATACTTGCTGAGTGTCGACACAGCTCCTTGTGTCGACACTTGATTCTTCTGTTGAGACTTCAGCTGAATGTCGACACATTCCCTTAGTGTCAACACTTGTACTTAGAATATTTTGTTGATAATTCTATTCTTTGCTAAGTGTCGACACAGCTCCATGTGTCGACACTGACTTCAAGTGTAGAGTCTTTAGCTGAGTGTCGACACATTGTTCTGGGTGTCGACACTTACTTCAAATGTTGACTCTTCTGATGAGTGTCGACACTTTGTTCTTGGTGTCGACACTTTATTCGAGTGCTGACTCTTCTTGTTGTGTATCGACACATTGTTCTTGGTGTCGACACTTTAACTTAGTTTCTGCAGTCTTTTGCTGAGTGTCGACACAGCTCCAAGTGTCAACACTATCTGGTGTAGACTCAACTTCACTGGGTGTCGACACAGCTCCTTGTGTCGACACTTTCTGTCTGCACTTTTCTTCACTGAGTGTCGACACAGCTCCAAGTGTCGACACTTTCTGTCTGGTGTCGACTCTGCATCCCAGGTGTCGACACAATGACTCCAAGTGTCGACACTGCTTGTCTGGGTGTCGACACAAGCTTTCTTGAGTGTCGACACTTTCCCTCTGGGTGTCGACACATGGACTTAGAAACTTTTTGCTTCAGTCCAGTAATTACTTGACTTGCACAAGAAAACTCAACATACATCAAATACATTATGATGTATATCATTGAGTTGGGTGAGGCTTCTTCAAATCAGGTACATTTAGCCAATGTACCCAACAGATTTTATTTCAGCTATTCCTATTTGGTTTGGTAACCCTTTGACTCATTTACTTTCATTTGAAATATATCTTTTATTTGACACTTGTATATTCTTGTTGAGGTATTCTTTTCTTTGGATTGCCTCAGGTTTGGAGCAGTAGCCGGTTGAGCGGGTAGGGTTGGAGGTTGCTAGTGTTCTGCAGTTGTTGTGGTCATCCTATCCTTACCATTGTGAGGTAGTGTTGTTGTTTTGTTGATTAGTTCATACATACATGCTATTGTGTGGGTTTGTGCCTGGTTGTTGATGCCCACTAGAGTTTTTATATTGTTAAGTTACATGCAAGCTGCCTAGTCTCTTCTAAATAAAAGATATATGATGTACCGGGCATAAGCCCGTATTTTGCTACTCTGATGTTTTATTCTGTGGACACTCCCTTCGTGGAGTTATATTTATTATGACATGTGATTCTCTGTGGACTGCAATTTGCTTTTACATTATTGTGCTACCTTTCTGTGATCGAAATCGGCCGGCAGAATCGGCGCTTTGTGGTGATGACCCTTTAGGGCGTGAAGGAGACACCGCAAAACGGCGGTTCTGGGCCTAAGACCCCGGTGTCGAAAAAGAAAAAAAGGGGGGGGGTCTTACACTTGTGGCCAGTGGTGTGGACTTGGTTAGTTCTAAACCAGGTCCATGTTTGCCTCAGTCCGGGGAGATCGCATAGTGGAGTGCGGACTACGTCTCAGTCCGCCAAGCTCGGTAGAAGTGTTGTGGGCTTTGTTTGCGAGTTTGGGAGAAGCGGACTGGAGATTGTGTCCGCAACTGCGTGCGGATTGGAGCTGGAGTCCGTTGAGTCCAGTAAGTGTCTTGGTGATGAGGCTATGGACTTGGGATATGCGGACTGGTGTAGTCTGTGGGATATGCGGACTGGAGAAGTCTGCAAGGTATGCAGACTGGAATGTCTGCAGGTATAGGTAGGCTAGAGCTGTCCGCAGTATAGGCGGACTGAAGCTGTGTGTTCGCTGAGTCCGGCAGGTGCCTTTGTGGAAAAGTCGTGGGCTCGGGATGTGTGGACTGAAGTCGGTGTCCGCTGAGTCCGGCAGGTGCCTTGGTGGCGAGGCTACGGGCTCGGGATAAGCGGTCTGGAGCTATGTCCACGGATTGGCGGACTGTGTTGCTGCGGAGTCCGGCTGTGGTGGTCCTGGCTTGGCCTTAAGCAACAAGGCGGACTAGTGTTGCTGTCCGGCCTTGGTGATGTCTTGGTGGCTTGGCCTTTGGCGACAAGGCGGACTGTCGATTGTGTCTGGCCTTGGAGGAGCTAGGCGGGTTGGCTTTTTGCACATGCGCGGCGGACTGGAATGTATTTGCGGATTGCAGAGGTGTCTTGTTGCAGGATGTGGCAGTAATCCTATCGGCTAGGGAGGTGACCACACACATCATCGTGCCTATAAATAGTACTCATGTCACATCAGGAATAGGAACCTGATAAACTGAGTCAACACTAAGTGAGCTCGCAACAGTTGTTGCGGACTGGACTTTTGTGCCCGCGTGGTTTGATTGAGTTGACCAGGGTTGTGCTGTGCAGGTTATACGGATAGTGCTGGAAAGCCAGGAATTGGCTCTAATTGTGGTCAGGGATAGTGCGGACTCTGCGGTTAAGCAACAGGCGGTAAACAGCAGGTCGCGGATAGCGACCAGATATTCTTCTCTTTGGCAACTTGGTTCGGGGTTCAATAAGTCGCCTGCTTCATGAGGATTGTTCTATTTGGCATCGTATCATGTGCGGTCTGGCGGCTAGGCGACCTCGCCGTCAGGCGGCTTGTAGATCAGCGACTAGAGTTATCATTGGAATAAGGGGTCGTCCGCGCGGCTTGGGTTACGGTCTAGCGACCTGGCGGACTGAGCGGACTCCACAGCAGTAGACTGGAGGCTTGCTGGTTGAGTCCGCGCGGCTTGTTTCTCTTATCTTGAATTTGTAGTTCTCTGCTTTCCCTTGGGTGGTTGTTTGGTGAAGCATGTCTCGCTGTGTAAAGAAGATTGATGTGTATCAATAAAGACTCTTGTGTTGCATGTGTTTACTGGTTGACTGGATTTAGTTAAGATAACCGCTGCTCACTCCACGTTCCAGGAAAATTTTCTGCTTGATCAAGGTGTGATCTTGATAATCCTGGGAATATTAATTTGGCGTCATGCTATCTCATTGACCACCTGGAGAAAATTCAACATGGTATCAATGCCAGGTTGTTTAATTTTAACATGGTATCAGAGCTGGACTGAAGTGGATAAGTAGTGATCAACTGAACAGGTTGTTACTCTTTGAAGAGGAAACCAGTGGTAGAACCATGGCAGTGTAAGATGCAAGTTATCTTGGAATTGATCTCCTTACAAAGACGAACTTTGATAGATGAAAGTCTTGTATGGAGAGCTTTCTTCTTGGTGAGGACCTTTGGGAGGTTGTATGCGGAGCAGAAAGACAAGAGGCTACTGCTGGCAATGCTGAATAGATGAGAGCTTGGAAGGAGACAAATGCGAAAGCGGAGTCTATTCTCAAGTTAGTGATCTCATCGGAGCTCTTAGACAATATCAGTAGATGTCCGTCAGCTGCGGAGGTTTGGACTTCCCTTGATGGGTTGTTCAGGAAGAAGGTGAAGGTTACTGCAGAGGATGGTCCTTCTACTTCATATCATAAAGAGAGGAGTCTTTCTCATAGGCGTGATGGGAAGAGGAAGGAAGGACCAAGGTGCTATAAATGCAAGTAGCATGGTCATCTCTGGAAAGAGTGCAAGGTTGTCTTGCTCTCGACGAACGTAGCTCATGTTGGAGGCAAGAAGAAGAACTTTGTTGGGACATCAATAAGTTTAGAGACTGATCAGATGAAAGCCAGTGATAGTGCAGCTATCTGGCTTGAAAGACTGGGGCATGTAGGGATGGACAAGCTGAAAGCAATGTCGGAAAGAAGACTCGTAAGAGGCTTGCCTAGATTGTCATCCTATGGTGATGGTCAGGGACGTGTGGGATGTCAACAAAGTGAAGCTTATCGCTTTATGGTTGATAAGGCACAATCTAGATGTAAAGCACCTTTGAAGGTTTTCCATTGTGCTCTGGTTGGACCGAACGTCGCCGCCAGTATTAGAGGCAGCAGGTTAATGCTGATATTGGTTGATGACTATTCAAGGTATACTTGGGTAATGGGTATACTTCATGAAGAAGAAGTCGAACATGATGAGCTTGTTTGTGGAGTTCAAGAAGCTTGTGGAAGGCCAGCTTGGCCTGCGGATCAAGAAGTTGAGTACAAGCATCGGTGGTGAGTTTGGCTCAACCGAGTTCTCAAACTTTTGCAGGAAGCAAGGGATCCAGAAGGAGCTTTCTTATGGACATACTTCACAGCAAGGCGGTATTTCAGCTCGGATGATACGTTGGTTAACGAAGACCTGCAGGTGTTGGCTTTGGAGTAAAGGCGTTCCTAAGGCTCTTTGGGCGGAAGGGATGGCATATGCTTATCATGTCATCAATCGGATGCCTCTTAGTCCAATCTATGTGAAGACTCCTTATAAGCTGATGTTCGTGGTGAAGCCCAGTGTAAAGCACCTACGGGTGTTTGGATCTACGTGCTATGTACACACTCTGGTTTATCTCAAGACGAAGCTTGTCTTTGTTGGGTATGATGAGCATAGGATAAGATGGAGGTGTATGGATCCTGCGACGAAGAGGCTCATCGTGTCGAGAGACGTTGTCTTCGATGAGTTGACGCCGTATTGGGGTAGCTCTTATGTAGAGCTAGAGACAAGTAGGTCAGATGGTGGGCTGAAGGAGGCTGCTGATAAGGTTCAGTTGGAGTTGCCTAAGTCATCAGGTGCTCCAGGTTGTTCTAGCTCCGGGGCAAAGCTGTCAGGGTCAGGAAGTAGGGGGAGCGATACTCCAGGTACTTCTGGCTCGAAGGCATAGGCTTCCATTTCAGGAAGCAGGAGGAGCGATGTTCCAGGTAGTTCTTGTTCAAGAGGTGAGTCTTATAGCACAGGAAGCAGGGGGAGCGTTGCTTCAGGTTCTCCTGGTTCCAGTAAGGAGGCGTCTTGTTTATGAAGCAAGGGGAGCATTGTTCTAGGTTTGCCCGGGAATGGAGCAGGTTCAGGAGCAGCGGAGGTGGTTAGCCATGATCAGGTTCTTTGGAGATCGAAGAGGATCAGTAAGCCACCAGCTCGATATAATGAAGGGAACACGACAGTCTTGGTCCTCTGTTTCCTTGCAAGACCTCAGGTCGAGCGAGTACCTTATGGATGTGATGACTCCACCAGAATCAAGGAGGTGGTTGACAACAAGGCTGAAGAGGTGACTTCTCTCAGAGGTAACGAGGCTTGGGCTTTTGTGCCCAAGGTAGTTGGTGATACTCCTGTGATGCATGAGTGGAGGTTGAAGCTGAAGAAGAAGGCAGAGGGAAGCATGGCTCCTTTTAGGAGATGTTGGAGGGCTCCCTCATGGTCTATAATATGCAGTGCGAGGACAATGTCTTGGACATTTCTTCGTAAATGCTATCGGAGGGATCAGGTGCAAGGTTACGGGAGCTGCTGGAGTTATTCACCACTTCTAACTTCAAGGGGGAGTGTTGAAATTTATGAAGTGAAAGTGGGTGAATGGAGCACTTGGACCTATCTGCGTGGACTACACAGACAGGGTTGGAGGACTGCTAGGTCGGCAGGGATGTTGCAGACGGTTTGTTCTGTAGCGGCCTGGGCGGTCTATTCGCGTGGACTATGCAGACAGTAGCAGCGGTTAGACAGGCCGGCTTGTGCTCAACAGGCAGTTGGATCCCAGAAAGTAACCAGGCGGATATAAACTCTAGCCGCGGAGTCCAGCATGAGGCGGACTGAAGAACTGGAGCTCGGCAAACCAGTTTAGCATATGTCTTGGTCTTGCTCTAGTGCAGCGACAAGTGGAACCCGCGGAGACCGCCAGTCAGTGCGGACTGATACTGGAGCGGAGAGGCAGATTGAATTCAGTGTCCTCCAATAAGTGCGGACTGGCCCTTGTGGCCAGTGGTGTGGACTTGGTTGGTTCTGAAGCAGGTCCATGTTTGGCTCAGTCCGGGGAGATCGCGTAGTGGAGCGCGGACTGCGTCTTAGTTCGCTAAGCTCGGCAAAAGTTTTGTGGGCCTTGGTTGCGAGTTTGGGAGAAGAAGACTGGAGATTGTGTTCGCAACTGCATGCGGACTGGAGCTGGAGTCTGCTGAGTCCGGTAAGTGTCTTGGTGACGAGGCTATGGACTTGGGATATGCGGACTGGTGGATTCTGCGGGATATGCGGACTGGAGAAGTATACAAGGTATGCAGACTGGAATGTATGCAGGGATATGCAGGCTAGAGCTGTCCGCAGTGTGGGCGGATTGAAGCTGTGTGTCCGCTGAGTCCGGCAGGTGCCTTTGTGGCAAAGCCGTGGGCTCAGGAAGTATGGACTGAAGTCGGCTGTCCGCTGAGTCCGGCAGGTTCCTTGGTGGCGAGGCTGCGGACTCGGATAAGCGGGCTGGAGCTATGTCCGCGGATTGGCAAACAGTGTTGCTGCGGAGACCGGCTGTGGTGGTCCTAGCTTGGCCTTCGACAACAAGGCGGACTGGTGTTGCTGTCCGGCCTTGGTGATGTCTTGGCAGATTGGCCTTTGGCGACAAGGCGGACTGTCGATTGTGTTTGTCCTTGGAGGAGCTAGGCGGGTTGGCTATCTTGCACAGGCGCAACGGACTGGAATGTATTCGCGGATTGCGGAGGCGTCTTGTTGCCTGATATGGCGGTAATCCTATCGGCTAGGGCGGTGACCACACTCGTCATCGTGCCTATAAATAGTACTCATGTCACATCAGGAATAGGAACCTGAGAAACCGAGTGAACAGTAAGTGAGCCCGCAACAGTTGCTGCGGACTAGACTTTTGTGTCAGCACAGTTTGATTGTGTTGACCAAGGTTGTGCTGTGCAGGTTGTGCGGATAGTGCTGGAAAGCCAGGACTTGGCTCTGATTTTAGTCAGGGACAGTGCGGACTCTGCGGTTAAGCAACAGGCGGTAAACAGCTGATCGCGGACAGCGACCAGACGGTCTTCTCTTTGACAACTTGGTTCGGGGTTCAATAAGTTGCCTGCTTCAGGCGGACTGTTATATTCGGCATCGCAGCGTGTGCGGTCTGGCGGCTAGGCGACCTTGCGGTCAGGCGGCTTGCAGATCGGCGGTTAGAGCTAGCATTGCAATAAGGGCTAGTCCGCGCGGCTTGGGTTGCGGTCTTGCGACCTGGCTGACTAAGTAGACTCCACAGTAGTAGACCGGCGGCTTGGTGGTTGAGCCCGCGTGGCTTGTTTCTCTTATCTTGAATTTGTAGTTCTCTGCTTTCCCTTGGGTGGTTGTTTGGTGAAGCATGTCTCGTCATGTATGTCTTGCTGTGTAAAGAAGATTGTTGTGTATAAATAAAGACTCTTGTGCTGCATGTGTTTGCTGGTTGACTGGCTTTAGTTGAGATAACCCCTGCTCACTTCAGGTTCCAGGGAAATTTTCCGCGTGATCAAGATGTGATCTTGATAGTCCTGAGAATATTAATTTGGGCTATCTCGTTGACCACCTGGAGAGAATTCAACATGGTGTCAATGTTAATAGAAATTAAACACATGCTAGTTATTTTGTCATTGCAGGAAAAGACAGTGGAGGGAAGAAAACAAGAAAAAGATGGAGAAGGTAAGAAGATCTCATTCATTGATTTCTCATATTAGTTTCTGATACAGTTTGCAGGGTCTATATAGAGTTGAATATCAGAATACAAATGGTGTTATAATTATAAATGCAGGATGGAATCCGAAGTTATAAGACTCTTAGGATTCTATTTACAATTAACTCTTAATTAATGTTAGGTGGCACTGGATTAATTAAGGCTTGCTGGCTCATTTCTCAACACTCCCTCTTGAGCCGAGAGCGGAGAAATCTTCAGTTCATCGAGCGGAGAAATCTTCAATTCGTCGAGCGGAGAAATCTTCAATTCGTCGAGCGGAGAAATCTTCAATTCATCGAGCGGAGAGATCTTCAATTCGTCGAGCCGTCGAGCGGAGAGATCTTCAATTCATCCTTTAGCATCTTATACCTGTTCCGATGCAAGGGTTTGGTAAATATATCTCCGAGCTGAATTGCAGAAGGGTAATGTTCAAGTCTTACTTCCCCTTCTTCCAATTTTTCTCTGATAAAGTGATACTTGATTGTCATGTGCTTTGTTCGATTATGAAATACAGGATTCTTGGAGAGAGCGATTGTTGATATATTATCGCATTTGAGAAGAAATGGTATATTCCTAATGGTAGTTAGCTCATCAATTAATTTGTTCAACCACACACCTTCACAAACAGCAATGCATACAGCCATGTATTCAGCTTCTGTGCTTGAGAGAGCCACAGTTTGTTGCTTTCTAGACCTCCAGGAAATGGGGTTTGATCTGTAGAGAAAGATGTACCCCTCTGTGCTCCGTCGATCGTCAAGTGAGCCTCCCCAATCAGCATCACAGTATCTTGTGAGTGTTGGGTTGAGAACCTTGGTGTAGTGGATGCCATTCGTCACAGTCCCTTTGATGTACTTGAGAACCCTCTTAGCTGTATTCATGTGGTGAGTTGTTGGCGAACTGAGAAAGCGCGAGAGTAAGTTTACGGCATGTTCAAGGTCTGGACGTAAGTTGGTGAGGTGGATAAGAGATCCTATTATACTTCTGTAGGATTCTTCATCTACCTTCTCATCCCCGTCTTGATACCGTCTTAATTTTTCTCCATTACATACTGGGGTATGATTAGGATTGCAGCTATCCATATTGTATTTTCTGAGTAATTCTTTGGCATAAAGTTCTTGTGAGAGGAAATATCCATCTAGTTGTTTCTTTACCTGCATACCAAGAAAGATACTTAGATGACCGAGATCAGTCATTTCATACCTGGATATCAACTTCAGTTTGAACTCCTGGATAGTGGCTTCACATCCCCCTGTAATAATTAGATCTTCTACATATAAGCAGATGACAAGCTTCAACACTTCTCTTTCCCACTTGAAAAATACAGAGGGATCAAATTGGCTAACAGTGAGTCCTTCTTCACTGAAGAAGGCCGTGATATTTGAGTTCCAGGTGCGAGGTGACTGCTTTAATCCGTATAAGGCTTTATGAAGTCGATAGACATAATTTTCTCTTCCCCTTTTCTGATATCCATCTGACTGCTCTACATACACTTCTTCTGTTAATACTCCATTTAAGAATGCTGACTTTATATCAAGTTGATAAACTGGGAAGCCAAAAGTTGCTGCGATGGCTAGAAGCAGCCATATTGTATCAATGCGAGCTACATGATCAAATGTCTCCTCGTAATCTCTTCCAAACTTTTGGGAGTAGCCCTTTGCAAAAATTCTTGCTTTGAACTTTACAATGTCCCCCTTTTCATTGCACTTGAGTTTGTATACCCACTTAAGCCCTATAACTGCTTTGTCCTCTGGTTTTGGGACTAAGCTACAGGTATTATTTTTCTCGATTAACCTCATTTCTTCATCCATTGTCTCTCTCCAACTTTTATTCTTTGATGCCTCTTTAAAGGTTGTGGGTGTTAAGTGAAAGTAGGCAAGGTCAGGTTCTTCATAAATATCTATCAAGGATCTGAATTTCTTGGGTGGTGATGAATCTGAGACCTCTGAGTCAGATGTCTCAGGAACCATTGGGCTTTTTGGTTCTGGGATTTCAGAATGGTCATTCCCTTGAGTCTCTTGGAGGGAGTTTTTTATAAGCTCAACTAAGACATCAGGATAATGGATGTTTGGTTCCAAATCTTCTGATGCCCAATGCCAGGCTTGATCTTCATGAAATGTTATGTCTCTTGAGACAATTATCTTGCTTGTTTCTGGAATCAATAATTTGTATGCTTTGCTTACTTCACTATATCCCACAAACACACACTTTTCACTGGTTGGATCAAGTTTATCTCTCTTCTCCTTGAGCACGTGAGCAAAGGCTAAGCACCCAAAAGTCCTCAAGTGACTGAGATTTGGATTTTTATTTCTCAACATTTCATAAGGTGTGGATTTAATCAATGCTTTTGTTGGTGTTCTATTTAATACATACACAGCAGTGTTGGTAGCTTCTCCCCATAGATTCTTTGACATATTCTTGTGAGTGAGCATTGATCTGGCCATGTCAACAATTGTCCTGTTTCTTCGTTCGACTACCCCATTTTGTTGGGGGGTGTCAGGAACAGTCAATTCATGTCTTATTCCATGAATGGAACAAAAATGTGTGAAAGCATGAGAGATAAACTCTCCACCATTATCACTTCTAATTGTTTTTATATGCTTTTCTAACTTCTTCTCTATCTCCCTCTTAAACTCAACGAAATAGCTAAGAGCCTCAGATTTAGTTTCCAAGAATTGTATCCACATATATCTTGAGTAGTCATCTACTATGAGAAAGAAATACCTTTTTCTTGCCACTGTTGGAGGTGAGTAAGGACCCCAGAGATCACAATGTAGGAGCTCCAGAGTCTGTGAGCTTCTGTGATTGGATGGTGAGAAGGGCAATCTGTGAGACTTGAACTTTGCACATGTTTCACACTGGCAGTGTTGGAACTTCATTGCAGGTACCCCATCAGCAAGCTTGTCATTTACTAGAATCTTCATATAATCATAGTTTAGATGCCCGAGCCGATGATGCCAAGTTGTCATCAAATCTGGAAGGCAACCCATTGTAGAGAGGGCCTCATGATTTGTAGCACTCAGGGTCAAAGGAAAAAACCATGTTTTAGTCATTCTTGCTGAGGCAATGGAGTTCTCTTCTTCATCAATGATGCTGCAGGAGTTTGTCTTAAAGACAACACTGCACCCTTCAGAGATTAGCTGCCCGACACTGAGTAAGTTCTGAGCCAAGTCAGGAACGAACTAAACATTTGTGATTTCTTTGTTTTTTCCTTTTTCATCTCTTACTAGTATGTTTCCTCTTCCTTCAATCCTTTTGGAGTTACCATCTCCCAAGAAAACAGTTGACTTTGCAGTCTCATCAAGGTTTGTAAAGAGACTCTTATCATGAGTCATGTGGCTTGAGCAGCCTGAGTCAATGTACCACATGGATGATTTTTCTGGTCTTGTGGACATATTGCAGTGGGTTAAAAAGGTTTTTTCTTCAACTTCTTTTTCTTTCTCCGTGAATTTGGCTTCCTCTTTATTTTTAAACCAACAATCACGATCAAAGTGCGTATGCTTCTTACATTGTTTGCATTTATAATAACACTTGAAAGTGTCATGGGTGTTTTTCTTGCATAGGACACAGAATGGCTCACCTGATCCTTCACCACTTATTCTTTCTTTTTGTTTATGCTTTGGTCGGCTCTGCATCTCTCGACATTTGCTGATGTTTTCTCTTTGATGTTGATGCTTGTTTTGGTGTTTTGATTTTTCAACTTGGAAATTGTGTTTTTCAAGCTGCATCATTGATTGGAAAGCTTGATTGAGATTAGGCAAGTGCCTCTTGAGCCGTTCTTCATGAGATTGGATCTTCCCAATGAGTGTTCAAACTTGCAATGTGTCGAGATCATTGCTTTCTTCAATGGCAGCTGCAATATGGTCAAAAGCTTTGGGATGGCTGGTGAGGATTTTTAGGACAATCTCTCTTTCTGGAACAGCTGCTCCCAGACTTGCCAGTTGATTTGTGAGATTCGTTAGCTTAGGCATGAAAATGGATTCTTCATCTTGCATTGACAGTGTATCAAACTGTCGTTTTACATTAACTCTCCTGATGGAGATCACCTTCTGGTCTCCTTGATATATATCTTTGAGAGTATCCCAAGCAACTTTAGCTGTTCTTGCTCCCATGATTCTTGGAAAAATTGTTAAGGTGACCGCTTGCTGAATGAGGAGGAGTGCCAGGGAGTTTTTTTGTTTTTCTCCCTTGGGTATTCGTCCTTCCTTTCCTTCAACAGTCTTCTCCTCCAACTTTGGACCGTTTTGAACGATCTCCCAAAGATCTTGTGAATCAAGGATGGTCTCCATCTTAACGGCCCAATGATCATAGAGTTCCCCATTGAACATTGGGGCAGAGAGATGGGAGAGGCCATTTGCAGTGGAGGCAGATGATGAGCCCATTGAAATATAAAGATAAAGGAAAAAATGCGTAGGATCTACAACAGTCCTCTGATATCACTAATGGAAATTAAACACATGCTAGTTATTTTGTCATTGCAGGAAAAGACAGTGGAGGGAAGAAAACGGGAAGAAGATGGAGAAGGTAAGAAGATCTCATTAATTGATTTCTCATATTAGTTTCTGATACAGTTTGCAGGGTTTATATTGAGTTGAAGATCAGAATACCAAGGGTTTTATAATTATAAATGCAAGATGAAATCCGAAGTTATAAGACTCTTAGGATTCCATTTACAATTAACTCTTAATTAATATTAGGTGGCGCTGGATTAATTAAGGCTTGCTGGCTCATTTCTCAACAAATGTCAGGTTGTTGAATTTTAACAGCGCCACGCGGTAGGTCACAGTGCGCTTGTCCTTAATTTATTACAAAAGGTAGCGTGGGCGGTAGCGCTTGCGGTCGGCGGTAGGGTCCAGAACTTGATTTCCCGTTCTTTTGTACCTGTAAACCTGCACACTATATCCAAACCTCATATGATTAAATACAACACGGGATTTGATGTTGTGAAACTAAAGAGATGAGAACCATTGGCTCCAACACGATTCTATGATGAAATTTTTGTTCACTCTCCTGCATATGAAGAGCCCCGCAAAAACAATTCGCAATATATACTTCAACTCCACACAATTTTGGACTGAGATCAGTTTTGATACCGATCCCTACAATCCAAAGAAATCTAAGGGGTGTTATATCACTTCTCCCACTCTTCGTATTCTTCACAATCTTTTGACTTGCTCACTCATTGGTTGTGGGGATCTCAAGGGAATCGTCAGTCAATACAACCTTTTTTATCATTATAGTTTAGTCCACCGGATTCTGATCAATATAGGTTGGGAGGTCACCCTTCTCTTGAGTTATCGAGACAAAAATTTGCACCTTGGTGCAATGTATGACCAAAATTGCGTCACCCACTTGGCCAAGCAGTTGGGAGTTTGGGACGCACTTTCGGTTCTTCATTGTGAGCAGACACCTCTTTCTCTTTCGGTTGCAAACATCCAGGCTCTTCGTGTGTCATTCCATGTTGAATGTGCGTTTGTGAGTGCCCCTCCGCCAACTTCGTCATTCCATGTTGAATGTCCGTTTGTGAGTGCCCCTCCGCCAACCTCGCCAGCACTGCCGCATCAATCACCCCAGCTCCAGGACCATTAACTTATTGCCTCCATGCTTGGATTGACAATCGTTCCGATACTTTGGAGCAGCGCCATGAGAGCTCCACACGTATATTCAGAAGATTGGCAGCAACAGTTATGAATATTGGGCCGTCTCTTTAGTTTTTCTGCATTATGCTTTGTATCCGTGTTTTAACTTGTTTTAAGTTATCATGTATCCGTTATTAATTTTTCTGTTTTTAATTATCTGATCTTTCATGTTTTTGTTTATTATAATAAAAAAAATTATTTAAATCTATTTGTGTTTAAGTTGTTTTTCAGATCAATTCGATGCTCCGTTCGACTCTTCTTCAGAGAAGCTCTCTTACTTTTACTCTTCTAAAACATTATGAACAATGTTTTATTTTAAGTATGGGGAGGAGTACTGTGAGCATTATTTTTCGAAAAATATATATAATTTATCTTTTTATTCAAAAAATGAAATTATATAAAAAAATTTAAAAAAAAAAAATATTTTTGTCACATTTAAAATAATTTTGTTTTGAGAAATCATTATTTTCATGACTACACTTTTGTAAAATTCTTAGCCAAATTAACTTTCTTTTTAGTGTTTATATAATTTTCATACTTTATTAGATTTTTTGAATTTTGGAGTTGAAGTGTTGGTAATGTTATGTTTACAGTCAAGCACACGTGTTAGTATAATTTTATGTAGAACAAACTATTCAGCATACTATAAGATTTATCTTTTTCTTAGTATGTAAATACAATTTATTCTACTTAAAATTTTAAACTTGTTGAATCCAAAATTGCTTAAATGAGTTTGTAGAAGTTAACTAAGAAAAAAATTAAACAAGTACAAAATGCAGTTTATTTTTTTCTCGATATCTAGAACTTGCTCTAAATGACTCTCAAGACATTTGCATAAGTTAATTCATTCGCATGAAAAGGATATAGGCATTTCTTTTGGTCCGTTTGATCTTTTGCTATCTGCAGTCTAATATTTTACCTCTGCTTAGAAACTTTGAGCTTAACCTTTTGTTTTGTTTTAGCCCCACCACAATAATTTAACCAAGAAACAAATAGCATCCTAGTTGCATACTTTTTATCTAAAGAGCTGAAAAGTTTAAAATTTTGTATTGCTTACAAATCATGGTTATGATGATATTTAATATTCTTCATTTTGCTTGAGAAAAAAAATCATAAAAAAAATGAAAAACTTTCAAGCATGAGTAAACAATATAGAAAAAAGTATGTATGTGATTTTCAGAAAATTCAAAGAGTTTCTACTGTGTGTTGATCTACTTAAAAGCTCGATGTTGGTCTTTTGTGTGCTAGTCATCGTGTTTATCTTTGTTTACCATACCTTCAGCTTGAGCCTAACAATTCAACTTAAGTAAGCCCTATTGATTCGAGTTTATGAGTTGTACTAGTGTCGTGGTGAGAGTGTGTAAGGGCAAGCTTATGACCATCGTCATTGATGGATTTCTTTGGAGAGTATCCTGGTTCAAGATTTTGCATAATATTGATCTTAGAGAACATGCTACTCTCTACTTAAATTCAATTTTTGTATTTACCGACATTTCTTTTTGAAAGTACAAATAATAAGTAGAAACATGTTTTTGAATTTTATAAATTGATTTGTATGCTGAGTAGGTCTTTCTGCTAAAATCACTACTCACATAGCCGTAAGACTTCACATTTTACTCTTTAAGTTCAAAAATTCTTGTATTATTTTGAATTTTGTCTACTCCCTATAAGAGGTTGTTTGCTCGGGACTAGCAAACGGGTAATTATGAGGGTATTAGATAACTCTTATTCTATCTTGTTTTACTATAGTTTTAATTATTAATTTATCAAATTTTATTTATCTTTTTCTAATTTGAGTAACTAATTGACTTCTTTTTGAAATTTAGGAAATTCTAGGATACTAATATAAATTTGGAGATCACTGATATAAATATAGAAAACTTTTTAAAGGTTTACTGAGAAATCAAGTTTTACACGTCTTGGTCATGGACTTGACTAGGGGCGTGACCTCAGCCATGAATTGTGTCCCGCCTCCGTTTCCAGAAAACTATTTCTGAGTCAGATAAATATTACACGCCCTCATCACGGGCATGACCCGGGAGCATCTCTACTGTTCAGAATGAGTTGTCACATCAGTTTAAAGTTATACGTACGCCCCTGCCACGGGCATGACAAGGGAGGGCGTGCCATCTAGATCCCAAGTGTGATCTAGAGTTATTAAAGTCAGTTTCCGTCATCAACCGTTTCGAGCAGTCACGCATAGGTCATGGGCGTGACTCCCAAGTGTGACCTCTTTGAAAATTGTCTCCATCACTCCAGATCGAGTCGTTTTCCCTCCATTTTCAGAATCGTTCGCTACACATCTGGTCACGGGCGTGATCAGGGAGCATGACCCATAAAAAAATAACTCATGGAGGTTTCGCTTCCCAGCGTTTCTCGGGATTTCATGTCACTGGTTCTGTACCTTACACGCACTAGGTCACGAGCATGACCTAGGGGCATGACTCTCATGTAAATTTTCCTATAAATACCAGTCTTATCCTTGAGCTGAGGACGGATATTTTAGTGGAGAAATTCAGTAATTTTGTACTATTTTTTTCTTATTTTTCATTTCTAGCTTATAGTTTAGCTTAGTTAAATACATTTCCAAGTTATAATTTAGTTTTGTAGTTTGGTATTTCAAGATTTCTTCCTTTGTAGTAATCTTGTATGTCCCATCATTTTATGTAATTTCATCATCATGATGAGTAGCTAATTTCTTTTAGCACTTGATCATGATGAACTTTGAAATGAAATGAACTTTATTTTTTAATCATCTAGCAAGCTCTCTATTTTAATTTGCTTCTGGTTGTCTTCAATTATAATTTGTTAGAATTCTAGTGTAGTGAGTCCAATCCTAGATCTGTATTCTAGATTTTACCGACAGGTTGTGGATGCGAGTAGATCACTTAAATATATCACTACATAGTGTTAGATCCTAGATTTGTATATTAGATTTTACCGACAGGTTGTGGATACAGGAAGATTGCTCAAAGACAAAAGGATTTGTCATGCAATCTTTAACAGAGGAAAGCCCAAATCTTCCGGATTGGGGTCTAACCCAGTAGTGAGTTTCACCTCCTAAAGCAAGTTTAGATGTTTCGACTAACTGAATGGTCTTAATCGCGCCGCCTAAGGTAAGATGTTGGCATATTCCCAAGAGGGGCGTTAACATAATTTGGGAGCATCCACGGTCGAAGATAAATTATTAGAACTTGTACTTTAATCTTTTAATCAATGTTCATTTTATCCAAACGGATTGTAGATCAAGTGTTAGTATTTATCTCATGCAATTTCTCTCAATTAGTTTAAATCTCATTTTATCTTTTATTTTTGCAAACCAACCTCTATTTTGTTAAGATAAAATAATAGTTCTTCCTTGTGAGTACAAGTACTTGACAGACAGGAAAAATACGACATTTAATTTTATACTCTGTAACGATATGTGCACTTGCCTTCCTAAAGCGTAATTAATCATATTTTTCATCACAATCACATATCATATCGCACGCACTCATCAAGTTGCAATTAGGCCCATCACTCTCGCATCTCTTCGTGTGTAACGAGTAGTGACCTGTCGCCCTCGCCTTCTTCGAAGAACCTTGTACTAAACTCTGAATAGTGGAAGTTAGCTCGACACCAAATCTACCGCGTGGTTTTCACCACGACTGCAGGTTTTCCACGTAATAAAGTCTCTCTCTCACAGTCTCACTGATCTGTGAAATTCTAGTTGTTTGGGCACTCGACCGCTCAACGGGCTAGACGGTTCAGCAAGCACAATAAATCAGTTGGACTACTTCAAACTTAAACCTTTCCCTCAACCGATTAACATTTTCAAGCAAATATATGTTCGGACTTTTTTGCATGTGGTAACCGCTAAGAATAAAACCTTCTATGCATTAAAATTGTTGTTGGTAGCTATTAGCTATGATTTAAAATCTTAGGCACGTTTGTTTCGACGTTTAACTCCATTTTAAATGGGAGCTCGCTGTCACCAGCCACGCCCACGCGCACTCAAACAATATTGGTTTTCTTCTTTAAGGATGTATAATAATTTGCTCTATATAGCCTTGCTCGTGCATGTGATGATGTGGGATTAATATTCAAACTAGAGTGCGCCGATAGAAGACCACGTGGTGGTCCAGAGGTGCCACAAGACTTCATATATATAGTACTTTTGCGCATTTTTCTAAAATTCGTTCCATGTTCTAAAAATATTGAAACGTATACATATTAAATACATGAAACATTTGCATATAATATATATAATAGTTTTAGCAAATTTTAACATTGATTGTGATGAGATCCCTCTATTTAATAGATATAATAGAGTTAGCCAGAATTTTATAACCCTCGTTAAGTTTGCCGGATTTACACATGATCAACAAATCAACTCCCGCAACACCACATGCCAGATATCTATCGGGAGGTCGCCTGTGCCAGAACCTTCACCGTTGTGGTTGGCCTCCCTTAGACGCATGCACACGGTGCGCGACCGCATGATCCGAGCGGCCAGCCTCCCTCGCCGGCCGCCCTTGGCCGCGCGCCCTCGGAGCTTGCCCGTGCAGCCCTCGCGGCCGAGTTCCTCCGGCCGGCAGCCCTTGACCACGTGGTTGCGGGGCCACCGTGGCCGCGGGGCCCCCACGGCCGACCTACCCTGGCCGGTCACATAGGAAGTTGCATGTCAACTTCAAAGTGGCGGATGCGCAGGACGATCTCACCGTCGTCGAAGGTGTTTAGTCGTATGGTCCGGGCGGGGAGTGTGACCGAGTACTCCTCAGGCATGTGCCTTTTGCAAAATCCTAAGTCTCGCTCGGTAGCAGCGGACTTCTAGAAGACGGCCTTGGCGAAGTTGATCGCATGGGTCTGTCGGCGAGCATTGGCATCAACGCTAACCATCGTTTTCGGCGAGTGCAAGTTCAGTGGGAAAGAGCGAGTAGAAGATCATGGAAGAAAGAGCGAGGAAAGAGCTGCGAGAGAGGAAGCGCGAGCAAGAACGAAATTCTCGCGAGAAGGATTCAGATATTGCAATAAGGTACTAAAGACCCATCTACCCCTTCTATTTATAGGCCTCGGCCTTGGGGGGGGGGGATATCAACCTCACGCAAGTATCAACCTTAGTCATGTGCTAACCGACAGATCAACCTTAGCTATGAACAATATCTCACGCAATGACATTCAGAAGATCACGAGCTCGCCTAAACATGCACAAACAACTCAAGTAATCGCAGAATGAAGGCGAGTATCAAGACAAAAAAAAGCAAATCGTCAAATCAATTGCGAGATACAAACTCGCCATTATATAAAAGAATATAACACATGGTTCATTATAATATCGCCAAGGGCGAGGAAAAATTAGAGAAAGAGAAAAAATTATAATCCCTTGGAGGCCGCTGCTCGGGAAGAGTTGGATGTCGCCTGGCCCAGTCCATCTCGCATGCTCGCCGGTAGTGCTTGCTCGCCACCGCCATCGCATCGTTGCCCCGACGCAGCTGGTCCTCCATCCTCGCCAGTAGCCCTACCATTCTCATGCTTGTCTGCATGTCAGCCAACTCCTCATTATGAAGCTGTAGGCGATGATCTGCCATCTATTGTCGCCGCTCTAGCTCGTTGATCATGTGGAAGCGGGTCTCTTAAGCCGCAAACTCGTCCTACAGCTCTTTTATTTTCACCATCCTCACCTCCAGTGCCGAGATATGTCTATGAGGCTCGCAGATGGTCAGTTGGTTGAACTTCGCCTCCAGCTCGATGTATGCTCGAGCACCAGCTTGGCGGTACTTGTGAACAGGATGCCCGAAGGCATCAATCAAAGCTTCTCTGGGGGTTGCAGGGTGACCTGTCAAGGCAAGGAGAACTCACCTAAATTGTTAAAATCCAGTATAATCAATCAGACCAATTCAGCAATAGGCGAGCTACCTTGCCAAGGGGATCGAGATCAGTGAGGGGACGAGATGTGGTGAGTTGATTCTTACTGGCCCAATGACGAGCCTCCCGGGCGCTCGGCAGCTTGCCCCTGTCCACAACCTCTAGGGTCACGACCTCTGGTCCTCAGCAGGAAATAGCTCGGGCTCCTTCTTTATTGATCTCGTGATGAGCTCTCAGGCGGGTTCAGAAGGTTCGTAGTTTCCTGGCAGATTTCGGGGCGAGCTTTGTTATTTGGCGGAAAAGGAGGCGGTGGAGGTAAAAGGGTGCTCGCCCTCGGCCGAGAAAGACAGGTCAAAGGAGGAGGCGACATCAGAGTAGCGCTCGCCGTCAGTAGCGATGAGGTGGTCACAGTGTGAAGGGCTTTGCTTGTCAGTGTTACCATTGTGATCTACAAGTGGTCAAACATGTAGTCTCACTGCCAACACAATATCAACCTATGGGGTCGCACAAAAGAGTATTGGAGATGTTGTAAAGGTTTGTGTTGTCATTGCTCATATGTGATATGAGTCAAAGGCCAAGTCTATGACATTATGGATTTGGAGTTTTTTCAGCCCGGGACCTATATTATGAATATAGATGACATGGTCAGTTGTCGGAAGTCTCATGGGTAATTCGTTGAAAGGTATCTTGATGTTTCGAGGAATCCGTCTAAATTCGTCGAGTATACTCTTGACATCTCGACGAATTGGACTTGGATTCATCGAGAATACTCTTGACATCTCGATGAATCTGACTTGGATTCGTCGAGTATTCTCTTAATGTTTTGATGAATTGGTCTGTCTGAATTCGTCGAGTATTCTTGTGTTAACTCGATGAATGGATCCTTGATTCGTAGTATATACATGTGTCATCTCGATGAATGTTGTTAACTCTGGTTTAATTCTTTAAGTCTGATTCCAGCCTGGTCTGCGAGTAACGACTGTTTCAGTATATATAGATGAGATAGCTGTTATCTTGGGATATACTTGACCTAATCGATTGAGATGGTGAATACGACTTCTTCTTCACAACAGAATAGTTCCGCAACCTATAAGTCGTAGCTGCTGCTCCATGCCACCGACTGCCATGATCCACTGTCGTTGCCGGAAAGTGTTTCCTAAGCTTCATCTTCATCACTGTCACCTCTCATTTAACAGATCTAGCAATCCGTGGAGACATTGAGGGCATTCCTTCTTCCAACCTATATCTTGTGTGACAAGAGTCTAAGGGTTCTTCTTACTCATGTGGATACCCAAAAGGCATTGATATACTTCTACGATCGGAACTCCATCCGTAATTGTTCGTCGGACTTCCTTAGAGCATCTTGGTTGAGTAGTGACTCAATCCCACTATGGTATACATTTATTCAAAGTTGTTTTTACTTCTAGATCAACGTTTATCGCATGATCCAATTCTTTTTGGATTTTCTTGAATTATTCTGCTACGCACATGTGATGTGCATCTCTCTTAGAAACCCAACAATGGTATCAAAGCCAAGTTTCATGATGATCATTATTTCAGAAGTTGTTAAATCTAATGCGTGTAGATCTGAAAATTTATAAGTGTTCTAAATGCACAAATCTTTTCTTAGAACATCAAATTTTGATGGAAGTTTGTGAGAAATAGGTGGTAGTCTTTCAAAAATTGGTTGGGCCGCTAGCCCACACCACCACCAGAGGTGCTACCCCTTGGAACCTATTAGGGGATCTGCCCCTAAGACCCTGTCAGGGGCGCAGCCCCTTGGAACCCCTATAGGAATGCATGTGATTTCATTGTGATATCTTTATTTCTCATTAATAGTGACTGTCCTACTTTTTTGTTTATGAAATCAAGTGTCTTAGATTTTGAATCTCACATAGAAGAACGAGCTTATCTACTATATAAGTGGAGTTCGTGTTGCTCATGTCCAATGAATGTAAATCTGAATATCTATAATGGTTCTAGATGTTCATATTTAGCCCAGTTCGTCAAGTGTTGATTATTTTTCCTTGTGCACTTCTGAGATGTATTTGGATTGTGAGTGTTGTAAGTATTTTTGTGAATGTGCACATTGATTAATTGTTAACCATGATTAAATGTTAATCAATTATCTTAAAATCCATTATGTAATATTAATTATTCGGATGCCTTCTAATTGATGACACTCTTCCTACCTCGATCGATGAAGTGTGGGCTTGTCAATTCAATGTGCATTAATCTATATTGGTAAGGGTGCGAGCGGATAATTGTGATATCCCACTATCGATATTGGGTCAAACTTAACTGAGTGACCTCAAAAGTTCAGTGCCCAGAGGCATGGGGTTGGCATGCACCTTATAATGGATGCGAAGAAAGAGTTATTCACCAACCATACAAGAGTTGCATTATGATGCAATCTATAAGCATTGCCTTTCTAAATTACTACATTATGAGAGAAAAGTCAAAGCTGGCGCATGGTGTTGGTGAAATAAGGATCTTGTCCACTGAGAGAGTAGCTCATATAAACTCTCTGAATTGATATAAAGGGTTATCAGTTTGATTAAAATAGTGGGATTAACTTTAATTAAAGTCCTAATTGAAATAAAATTGTATTTTGAAATGTAGTAATGAGTTTTCCTTGCCTTGAGAAGGAGAAACTTTGTGGGACAAATTATTTGGACTAGAACAAAAAATTGAGAATTGTTATCAGGCAAGAGCGTAAGGTCTAATTCTTGGAAGAGGATTCCCAAGAAGAGACAATTGGGAATGTGTCCCGATCTGATAAAGATGCTTATAAGAAGTATCAAGATGACTCCTTGGATGTTGAATGCCTCATGCTTGCCACCATGAACTCTGAGCTTCGGAAGAAACATTAGAAATGAGTTGTAAGGAGATTTACGATCACCTCAAGAAAATATTTCAAGTGTAAGCTTGCCAAGAGAGGTTTGGCGTCACCAAGGCATTGTTTTAGTGTAAGATGGGAGCTTGAGACCTTGTATGGACTCGCGCACTCAAGATGATTGGGTGTATAAAGAACCTTGAAAAACTAGGTTTTCCTCTGGTCCAAGAGTTGGTTACAAACTTGATCCTGCAATCGTTGTCGGACAGTTATGAGCAGTTTGTCTTGAATTACAATATGAATGAAATTGACAAGACACGGCCCGAGCTCCTAGGCATATTAAGAACAATCGAGATCAACATGAATAAGGTCAAGCCTACTAGCCCCATACTGATCATGCTTAAAGGCAAGGGCAAGGCCAAGGGTTTTAAGAAGACTAAGGTTGGACCTAAGTCATCTCTTGAGCCCAAGTCTTCAACACTAAGTCATGCTAATGCTGGTCATTGGAGGATGAATTTTCCTTATTATATTGAGGGTCTGCATAAAATGAAGGGAGGTATGACTTCCGCTTCAAATATTTATGTTATAGAGATAAACCTTTTTGCTCCATCATCTTGGATATTGGATACCGAATGTGGTTCTCACATTTGTATAAATGTGCAGGAACTGGGAAGGAGAAGAATGTTGTGTAAAGGGGAGGTGGACCTGCATGTTGGCAATGGAGAAAGAGTCATTGTTGTCGCCGTAGGAGTTTACTATCTTTCTTTGCCCAGTGGGCTTGTGTTGGAAATAGATAATTATTATTATGTTCCTGCGATAACTAAAAACATCATTTCTATTTCAAATTTAGATATGATTGGATTTTGTTTTATTATTTTATATTTAAGAATGATGTTTGTTATGTTGTAGCTCAAATGTTTAATGGTTTGTATGTTTTGAACTTAGATCATCTGATCTATAATATAGAAAATATCAAAAGACTAAAAACGAATGACTCAAACCATAAGTACCTTTGTCATTGTGGTTTGGGTCATATAAATGAGAAATGCATATCCAAACACCAAAAAGATGGACTAATGGACTCATTTGATTATGAATCATTTGAGAGGTGCGAATCATGTTTATTAGGCAATATGACTAAACTTCCTTTCACTATCTTTAATGGAAGGCTGATGATCTCTTGGGTATAATACACAGTGATGTATGCAGACCCATGAGTTCTATGGCTAGAGGTGGGTACTTCTACTTTGTTATATTTACTGATGATTTCAGTAGATATGGATATGTGTATCTTATGAAGTGCAAATCCGAAACTTTTGAAAAGTTCAAAGAGCTTAACAATGAAGTAGTGAACCAGCTGGGTAACAGGGTTAAATCACTCCAATCTGATCGAGGTGGCGAATACCTATATCATGAGTTTCATGATCATCTAAAAGAGTGTGGTATTGTATCATAGCTCACTCCACCCAGAACGCCGCAGCAGTATGGTGTGTCTGAGCGGAGGAATCGTACTATGTTAGACATAGTGTGATCGATGGTGAGTCATGTAGATTTGCTTGTTTCCTTTTGGGGATTTGCTCTAGAGACTGTTGCTGTTACACTAAATCATGCTCCAATGAAAATGGTTCAAAAGACACCATATGAGATATGTACTGAGAAGCGTCCTAGTATGTCTTTCATTAATATCTGGGGATGTGAGGCATACATGATACTTCAAATGCCTGACAAGCTGGAACCTAAGTCATCAGATAAATGTTATCTTGTGGGGTATCCTAAGGAAACTAAATGATACTTATTTTACCTACCATTTGAGGGCAAAGTATTTGTCGCGAGGACTGGTGTCTTTTTGGAGAAAGTGTTCTTATCCAGAAAGACTACAAATGTTGAGCTTGAAGAAGTTTAAGAACCACAAACCGCGAATGAACCAGAATTAGAGCATAAGCAAGGACTACAAAATGTTGTAGCTAGAGAACCTTCTCTGGAAACACAAGTCTCACATAGATCTAGTAGACCAAGGTTTGAGCCTGAAAGATATGGATTTCTCATATCTCAAATAGGTAATATGTTGCTTATAGGTCATGATGATGAGCCTACAACCTACCAAGAGGCTATGAGTGGACCAGACTCTGAGAAGTGGCTTGAGTCCATGAAATCTGAAATGGACTTCATGTATGCAAACCATGTTTGGACCTTGGTGGAACCACCTGAAGGGGTATGACCCATCGGGTGCAAGTGGGTCTTCAAGAAGAAGATAGACATGGATGGGAATGTACAGACATTTAAAGGGCGACTGGTGGATAAAGGTTTCAGGCAAATTCATGGTATTAACTATGATAAGACTTTTTCTCTTTTTGCATGGTTAAGTCCATCAATTTTTTATTATTATTTCTCGAAGTCCATTCTAGATCTAGAAACTTGGGTTGAACAATTATGAGGGTGAGACGGTCTATACCTCTAGTTCTATGAAGATGTAAGGGATAGAGGTACACGACAACACATATATATTGGTAATAAAGTCTTATTGAGTTTTAGAACTCTTATTGCTTGGGGATCAATGATGTATTATTAGATGCCGCTCATTGTTTGTGAAACTTTTGTTTGACACTTTCAAGATCATGTAGGAGACTCTTAGTGTTACCATTGTGATATGAGTGAAAGGCCAAGTCTATGACATTATGGATTTGGAGGATTTTCAGACCATGACATATATTGTGAATATAGATGATAAGGTGAGTTGTCGGAATACTCAAGGGAAATTCGTTGAAAGGTATCTTGATGTTTCGAGGAATCCGTATGAATTCATCGAGTATACTCTTGACATCTCGATGAACTGGACTAGGATTCATCGAGAATACTCTTGACATCTCGACGAATTGGACTTGGATTCGTCAAGTATTCCCTTAATCTTTTGATGAATTGGTCTGTATGAGTTCGTTGAGTATTCTCGTGTTATCTCGATGAATGGATCCTTGATTCGTTGTATATACACGTGTCACCTCTGATGGGGAATTTTATATGGTTTTAAAAATAATCCAAACTATAATCCCAAATAGGCACTTGTACCTATCGAGATATAGTGTAGAAAAATTCGTATTAGGACTCGGGGACCGTTGAGTACTTGTACTCACAAGGAAGAGCTATTATTTTATCATATGGAAATTGGTTTTGCGATTTTGGTAAAGAAAACATTAAACTAAAAGGAGAAATACGATGATAGAAAAGCTAGCACTTGATCTAGAATCCCTTTGGGTTAGAATAATTTTCCATGAAATTATAAAATAAAAGCATCTAAATTATTAACTTCGACTGTGGAGGTTCCGTAGCTACAACGCTCCTCTCTCGAGAATACGCTCCGACTAACCTTAGGATGATCGATTAAGACCTCCCGGCCATTCAAAACACCTAAGGTTGTTTTAAGTGGTGAACACCATTATTGGATTTGACTCCAATCCAGAAGATTTATGATTTCCACTCTCGAGGGGTGCATGCAACTCCCTTTATCCTTGAGTGATCTACTCGTATCCACAACCTCTTGATAAATCTAAGATACGGAACTAAGATCGAATAAACATAATTTGCAACTTATGAATTTGATGAAATTAAAATCAAAGATAAACCGAAGTACATAAAAATAGAATGCTTGATAATTTGAGACAAAAAGAAGAAATTTATTCCATTCCAAAGTTCATCATGATAAAATGCTAATTGGAAATTAACTACTCATCATGATGGGAGAATTACATGAAAGGTTGAAGAGAGACATGATTATAAAAAAGGACTTGAAATAACGAAAATAAAAGTTACACTACGAATTGAAAATGCAAGAAATAAAGCAAAGAAAACAGAACTGTAGCTACCCAAAAATCTCCTCCTCAGCTTCTGGAATTTCCTGGAATTTATAGGCAAGCTTGCTGGATGGTCACGCCCGTGACCTAGGGCGTGTAAGGTTCGGAACCGTCGTCTTCAAGTCTAGGAAACTTTGGAGCGAAACTGCCAAAAATCAATAAGTGGAGGGTCACGCCCCTAGGTCATGCCCCGTGACCTAGGGATTATCTTGTCAGTTGCTCGAAACGACGGGAAGCAGAAATGGTGGGAGTAACTCTAGCTGTTGTTTGAAGGGTCACGCCCCATGGTCATGCCCGTGACCTAGGGCATGTAAGGCAAAAACATCAGGATCTGAAACTGCATCTTTAAATGCAGCACGCCTGGATGGCATGCCTCGAAGTCACGCCTGTGACAAATAGGTCACTCCCATAACCAGGGCGTGTAACTTTAATCCGGCGTGGAGTTGAGGCCTAGAACGTCATCTACAGGTTATGCCTGGTCGTCACACCCATGACATCATGGTCACGCTGGTGACCTGAAGGCGTGTAATTTTAATTGACGTGTCAATTTACTCCGAAGCACTAGCCAGGGTCACGCCCGTGACCTGATGGTCACGCCCATGACCGGGTTGTGTAGTTTGCGATTTTTCATGTTTTATCCAGCTTTGTCTCCTGATTAGTACTTGAAACTCCAAGATGCTATTGGCAGCCCAATTTGACCTAAAAGAAGAAAAGAATGTAATCAGTAACAAAATTAATATAATATAATTTTAATCTACTTAATTATTAAATAAAAACTATGTAAAAAATAAAGATAAAATTAGAGTTATCAAATACCCTCATTCTTACTCATTTGCTCGTCCCGAGCAAACAACTTTCTATAGGGAGTAGAAACGTTTTAACGCTAGAAAAGAAAATTGAACCTAAGGAGTAGAATGTGAAGTTTTATGCCTATGCGTGTAGTTATTTTTGTTGAAAAATCTACTCAGCATACAAATTAGTTTTTACTTTTCTAAAATGTGTTTTCACTTATTATTTTTACTTCGAAAATGAAAATCCGGTAAATCTTAAAATCACATTTAGGGAGAAAGTAGCGTGTTTACTACGATAAGATTGCACAAATCGAAGATTGAGATACCCTCCAAAGAAATCCATCAATGTCGATGTCCATAGGCTTTCCCTTCCACACTCTCGCCACGACAATAGTTTAACTTATAAACACAAATCAATAGGACTTAACTAGGTTGAAACATAGGCTTAGATTTTTTTGGTTTGGAAAATCAAAGATAAAAAAGATGGCTAGACACACCAAAACTTAATGAGAGCTTCCACAAAAGAAATAAATTGTCATGGCTTGAAAAATGCCGCAAATTCCTAAATCCTTTTGTTTCTTTTCCTTAACATGTTGAAATTTTTTCTACTTCCTCTATTTATTTTCATATTTATTTTTTTATCTATATTTTTTTTGAGGAGGAAGGAAAAATAAATCAACTCTTTTTTCTCAATGAACCACCAAAATAAAATGGCTCCTACTCACTCATAAAGCGTTTTTGTATATATACTTTCAAGCTCGGTCTTAGGTGTGTAATTAGGATATTTTTTAGGTTTTGGTAAAGTATTTGGTGGAGCTAAAACAAAAGATAGGGTATAGACTCAATTGGCTTAGTAAAGATAAAACGTTTAGGTACGGGTGCAAAGACTCAAACTTTTCAAAAAAGTGCATAAATCATATTTATGCTAATGAGTTGAACCTATGCAAAGTCTTGAGAATAGCAAGAGAGCAAGTTCTAGACATCGAGAAAGAATACCTCTTTCTTGATCCGCGAAATATCGCTCTATTAAACTTCTACACACTCTCTTAAATTATTTTTAGATTTTACCTATTTCAAAGTAAAAGTAAAATAAACTGTTTCTACGCATTTAGAAAGACAAAAACTTTAATTGTATGCTGAATTTTTAATTATACTTAAATTCTACTTATATGTGCACTTAACTAGAAACACAGCATGGCCAACAGTTATACTCAAAAATTCAAAATTCAATTAAAGCATCAAAATCTTCTAAACACTATATAAAAGTTGAATACTATGGATTTCACATGTGAATAAATATAGAAATAAAGATTTCTCTAATTTAAAATTAACCCGAATTTTTTTGTTACTTCTAACACTTCCCGAGGTATACCCTATGAAGGGCTCTCACCGGTACTTGGAGGTAAGATGGTGTGATATCCCAAACGTCCATTTCTAAGAAATTTAATTATTTTTTTCTCTTTTTTTCAAAAATTTTTTGTAAAATCTAAGTAAAAATAAAATTTTAAATTTGAAAAAAAAATTAAGATTTTTTGAAAATTTTTATGATTTTTTTGTATGTTTTGCGTCTGTCACGCCCGAGACCCACAGGTCACGACCGTGACATCAATGGGAGACGAACATAAAAACTGCGCTCGACGAAATCTGTCTCGGGTTTCGCAAGACGAACTAAACACGACTCTATCACGCCCATGACCGAAAGGTCACGATCGTGACATGGGCGTGCAAGAAATATTTTTTTTGTTTTTCATATATTTTTTTATAATTTTTTTGACAGAAATAAAATAAACTAAATAAAAATTACCGATATGAAGATATCACATGAAGTTTACGTGCAAACCCGATCGATCGTCATGCCGCAATGATTTTTCAAATCTATAAAAACTCAAAGATAAAAATAAAATAAAAAGAAAGGATAACTATGGGGTGCCTCCCACAAGCGCTTTGTTTATGGTCGTTGAGATAGACTAAAGTGGGGCACTAATTTATGGGATCGGGAGGGTAATTTCCTCCCGGTGCTCATTAGTAATATCGCCGGCGAAAAATATTTTCAGTCGGTGCCCGTTCACTTTGAATTCACCTTTTTCGGGTGTAAGATAAGGACTATCCCGCAGGGCCACACCTCTTTTACAATAAAAGGGTCGGACCAACGGGACTTGAGTTTTCCCAGAAAAACTAGCAGACGTGAATTATAGAGGAGAACTTGGTCTCCCGGTTTAAATTCTTTCGGGTGCTTAATTTTATTATCATGATACAATTTTGTGCGCTCCTAATATTGTTTATTACTTTCCTAGGCGAAGGAGCGCCACTCATCGAGCTCGTTAATTTGGAATTTCCGGAGCTCAGATGACAATTTTTATCTAGATTTAAAAATTTAAGAGCCCAAAAGGCGCGGTGCTCAAGCTCAGCCGGTAAGTGACATGCTTTCCCATATACTAATCGGTACGGCTGATGAGACCACTTTATATACATATTTTCGGACTCATCTGGGCTAGTTTTCACGCGTTTGCACTTCACTTTTAGTTATATATCGTTCATATCTCATCTTATCTTTATTTCCATAGGAAGTGTACATTTATGCCCGTGGTTGTGTATTTTGTTACTTTTATTGTTTGTACTCCTTTTTGTGATTGCCTGGAATGTCTGCACAAATCAGTGATTGATTTTTCTTTCGGTACAGGGGTCGTATACGTGTTTCGGGATGGTTGTGAAACAGGAATACTGCGCACGATCATGGGATCTAATGCGCACGACCACTGGTCGTGCGCACTACTCTACGTTTTCCAGAATCAGCCTGAGGTAAGCGCACGACCATTGGACATATTGCGCACGACCACCGGTCATGTGCCACTGATCGTGTGCATTGATTCCTCTTTTCTGGAGTCATGTCTGGGTAATCACACGATCATTGGACTTAGTGCGCACGACCACTGGTCGTGCTCCACTTCTCATGCGCATTATCCCAGTTCTTCTTCCTGATTTTCCATGCCAGTACACACGAGCACAGGACATAGTGCGCACGACCACTGGTCGTGCGCTTGTGATCGTGCACATTGTTCATTTCTGCTTTTGTATAAATAGTGCAGGTTCCGCCCTAATTCGGGATCGCTCATTTTTCCTCCGCCGTTTTCATCTATGAGGAGGGATTCCGCCGTCCTCCTTCAATATCCACACTAGGGAGGTGCTCCGGGCAAGCGTTCACCGCCAAATCCAAGCCGGAGCTTCCTCTCGGCCTCCTCCTTCATCTTTGAGCTTCAAGAAGAGCTTGACCTAGCTTTCTTCACCAAGCTAGGAGAAGTTGTGCCATCCTCCACCGGATCGTGACACGAAGAAGACGGGCCATTGGAAGGTGGTGACAGCCCTTCTCTATCCCGGACGTAGTTGCGGACCGAGCTTGGACGCGGATTGACAACCCGACGACTCCAACCGTGAATCCTCAACAAGGCTTCGTATTCGGTCGATTTCGCACACTCTTTTTTTGATTGGTTGTTGAATGTGTAGTTGAACTCTTGTATTTGATGAAGTTATGCTTAGTGTAATATACGTTTATGTGTAATCATGTCTATGTGATTGTATATTTTCGTTATATTTACTTGAGGTGCGCCTATTTGTCCATCCACCATCCATCCGCCCTTGCCGCCTAGCGATTGCTAGTGGCGTGCGTAGCGAAGAGGTGCTTACGACCCTCATTCCGCCATTCTCTTCACTTCATCCGCAAGCCTACTCGCCCATTCGCCTAGTGATTCGGTGCATAGTGGCCCGACTAGTCTTCCATCCCGCCTGGTGAAGCATCGCATAGCTGCGTTGCATAGGAGTAGTTGATAGTGTTTTTGAAAGTCCACCTAGTGTCAGCTATGTGCACCTATGGGGGGGGGAATAGGTGACGTGTCGCGCTTTTGTGGAATTTACGAATGTACCTGCACAATAAAAATAAAAAGCACAGCACACAGAATACACAGATAATTTATAGTGGTTCCCCGACTTGGGTACATCCACTTTCCCCCTTCGACCTATCTCCCAACAAGGGACGACTCGGTATCTTCTCCAACAGGATTGAAATCCAATCCCTGCACTATCGGAAGGAACCCTTCCACACGTGAGAGTCAACACTCCCACAAGACGGGTTGCACCCAACCCTTACAATACGGAATAAACGTTCCTTTACAACAAAAGTAAATATAGAATGTACACGAGATACAAACTTCTTTTGGAGACTACGGTGTTCCTCTTCGTTCGACGACGTGTTCGTGAAGTCAACGAATAGTCTACAACCTTGGTCTCTCTTGGAGAGGATCTCCCCGGAACCGGCGGCGGCAATCCGAGCGGCGGCTTGGTTCGGGATCGGCGGCAATGAAGGTGCGCGGCAGCAGTACTTTGAGATCCAAACTTCGTAGCGAAGCTAGCTAGGTCTACCAACGGTCACACGAGGATCGGTCGTCTCGATCGATTCGGACGGGGAAGTTTTTCCCGGTCAACAAATCGAGAGACAAGGGATCTCTGGATAGACGCGTGAGACTCAAGCTTTGCTAAGCTTCTGTCGCCGGAGATCGGGAAGAAAAGCGATCAGCAGCGGCGACGGACTAGCGCGAGCGGCGACGGATGCGGCGGAGCTATTTCGCGATTTTAGGGTTTGCTCTGCTCAGCTTCTTTCTGTCTGGGTATTCCGTTCAAAATACCCGTATATAAATACTGTAGATGCTTTCCAAAATGACCGTTGTGGGACCCACAAGCTGAATCCCTAAGTCCCGGTCCAGAATCTTAACAGCGGCAGAATCCGGTTCAGGAAGTTCCAGAAAAATGCCCAAGTCAAAATCGGTGAGAATCGAAAGTGATTCTCGCCGAGTCGCCGAGAATCAAAGGTGATTCTCGACGATTCGGCGAGAATCAAAGATGATTCTCGTCGAATTTGCCTTGGTTGCACGCACTGCTTTAGGCCAGGTCGAGACGGCGAGAATCAACCAGTGATTCTCGACGATTCGACGAGAATCACTAGTGATTCTCGCCGAATCGGCGAGAATCACTTGGTGATTCTCGTCGATTCTTACTTAGAAGCAGAGGTGCTTGCTTACAAGTGGCTGGGTCGAGTTCGGCGAGAATCAACTTCTGATTCTCGACGAATCGGCGAGAATCACAAGTGATTCTCACCGAATCGGCGAGAATCACTTGGTGATTCTCGTCGATTTAAACTTAGACGAATTTTCGTCTTTCCACCTATGAGGTGCTCCTTGACACATCCTTGATCCTTGTCTGCTCCTGCATATTTACAGCCCTGTGCTTGAAAATAAGTGCACTCCAATAGAGAGAATACACGTAGGCCAACACACTGATCTGCTCAACGAGGGATTACGTCGTGCAGACCCGTGTATATTGACCTACTGCACCCTGACATTGGTGTGCACTTAGCGTGGAAAAACTGCAAGCACAACTAGAAAGATTTTATCAAATACATAGTCTATTGACCTTAGCTTGTCCTGGGGCTTCTTCAAATCAGGTACATTGTGGATACATTACCCAACAATCTCCCCCTATTTGAAGAAGCCTAAACCCTACAAGCTAAGGTGAATAGAGCAAATGGGAATGAAAACCATAAACTTAAAATTGAGTTGAGTGAGTTATCCCTTACCAATACCAATTTCTTGGGAGCAAGCTTGGAGCCACCTTAGCCTTAGCCGAGAGGGTAATCTCCCCCTTTTCGGCTTCTGCAAATCGGGGTCTGTAGCGTTTGACCCTTTGCTCCCCCTCAGTTCTTGCATCTGTACTCACGCTGGAGTTCCTTGCTCCCCCTCAGATCATGCACGAGCCTGGAGCTTCTGTAGTCTTCATTCCTCATAATTGAGCATCCCCAATTCAGTCTTGAAAAGATTGAACTTGGCCTCGTCTAAGGGCTTTGTGAATATATTAGCAATCTGCTTGTCCGTGGGGACATAACAGAGAGAGATGTCCTTGTTTTCCACGTGCTCCCGAATGAAGTGGTAGCGCACTTCAATATGCTTCGTTCTGCTGTGCGATACAGGATTGGTGGCAATGGCAATTGCACTGGAGGAGTCGCAGTACATGGGTACTTCCTTGAACTGAAGGTCGTAGTCGGCTAACTAGTTTCTGATCCATAGAAGTTGAGCGCAACAGCTTCCTGCCGAGATGTACTCTGACTCTGCTGTGGAGGTTGCAACACAATTCTGTTTCTTGCTGTTCCATGAGATAAGCCTCCTGCCGAGGAATTGACACGTCCCGGAGGTGCTTTTCCTGTCATCCCTGCTCCCTGCAAAATCAGCATCTGAAATGCCTATTAGCTCGACATCATTGTTTCTCGGGTACCACAAGCCAAGATTAGGAGTAACTTTAAGGTATCTTAGAATTCGCTTTGCAGCGACATAGTGAGATTCCTTAGTGTTCACCTGATATCGGGCACAGACACATGTGGAGAACATAATATCCGGTCTACTGGCAGTAAGGTAGAGCAGGGATCCAATGATGCTTCTGTATTTGGTTTCATCGAAAGGTTTACCTTTCTCATCCTTATCCAGAGACAAGGTGGATCCCATTGGAGTCCTCATAGAGGTTGCACTCTCCATTCCGAATTTCTTAAGGAGTTCATTTGTGAATTTCGTCTGAGAGATGAAGATTCCATCCTCAGACTGTTTCACTTGAAGTCCTAAGAAATACTTGAGCTCTCCCATACTGCTCGTTTCAAACTTTCCTTGCATAAGTTTAGAAAACTTTTTGCAAAGATTGTTGTCCGTTGAGCCGAATATTATGTCATCGACATAGATTTGCACCAGCAAAATCTTGCCTTTGACTTCCCTGAGAAACAATGTTTTATCTATTTTACCTCTGGAGAACTTGTTCTCAAGAAGAAAACTAGATAAAGTCTCATACCAAGCTCGTGGAGCTTGTTTCAACCCATATAAGGCCTTATTAAGAAAATAAACATGATTGGGATAAGTAGGATCGACAAAACCTGGGGGTTGAGCGACGTATACTTCCTCTTTCAGGTCTCCGTTCAGGAATGCCGATTTCACATCCATTTGATAGACTGTGAATCCTTTGTGTGAAGCATACGCCAGGAACAACCTGATTGCCTCGAGCCTTGCTACTGGTGCGAAGGTCTGGTCGAAGTCAATCCCTTCCTCCTGTCTGTAACCTTGAGCCACCAACCTGGCCTTGTTCTTTACGATGACACCATGTTCATCCAGCTTGTTTCTGAAGATCCACTTCGTGCCAATCACATTCTGCTTGTATGGTCTGGGAACCAGCGTCCAAACATTGCAACGTTCGAATTGATATAATTCCTCTTGCATGGCCAGAATCCATGCCGCATCCTTGTTCGCCTCGTCGAACTTCTTTGGCTCAACCTGTGACAGGAAGTTAAGATGCAATACTTCGTTAATAGTACCTCTTTGAGTTCTGACACCGACACGAGGATCTCCGATGATCTGATCTCTAGGATGATCCCTCACGTGCCGGAGCTCAAGAAGTCTGGCGTCTGGAGCTTCGACTACTTCTTGGGCTTCTCCTTCTTCTAAGATATTTGTTCCATTTTTATCTTCAACAGTTTCAGATGACGTGGAGGTGGAAACTTTGACGTACTGAGGAGCGTCATCTTTAGCGGTCTCATCCAGACTCAGCTGTTCAAGTCGAGCACCTGCATCTTCAAGAATACTACTGGAAGAATTGCTGTTAAGCAAACTTCCTTCATCAAATACAACATTTATTGATTCTTCTACCACTAGGGTTTTCTTATTGAAGACCTTATATGCCCGACTATGGGAACTATGGCCCATGAATATGCCTTCGAAGCATTTTTCACCGAATTTAGTACGCGGGTACTTCCCATTATTTAGTACATAGCATCTGCAACCAAAAATCCTTAAGTGTGACATGGTTGGTTTCCTGCCTTTCAGTAGTTCGTAAGGCATCTTACGATGATGCTTGTTGATCAATGCTCGGTTTTGTACATGACAAGCTGTATTGACAGCCTCTGCCCAGAAGTATTCCGGGAGAGAAGCGTCTTTCAACATTGTCGTGCAGGCTTCAATGAGAGTTCTATTTCTCCTCTCCACAACTCCATTTTGCTGAGGAGTGTGTGGGGAGGAAAACTCATGAAAGATACCTTATTCTTCACAAAATTCTGTCATAGAACCAGATTCGAATTCTGTTCCATGGTCACTTCTGATTTTGACCATGGAGCAGTTAAATTCGTTCTGAACCTGCTTGACAAAATTAATGAAGATGTCAAACGTATCTGACTTTCGTTTCAAAAAGAACACCCATGTAAAACGAGAATGATCATCAACTATCACTAGCATATAGGACTTGCCTCCCAAGCTATGAACTTGCATTGGACCAAACAAGTCCATATGTAAAAGGTAAAGACATCGGGAAGAGTCTTTGTCTGCGATGCTCTTAAAGGTAGCACGAGTCTGTTTGCCCATCTGGCATGCAGGACAGGGGCTATCTTTGATGCATTTGATACTGGGAGCATCCCTTACCAAGTTCTTAGAAAACAGCATACTAATTGTCTTGAAATTAATATGTGCCAATCTCTTGTGCCATTGTTCACAAAGAGATGCACTGCCTGTTGCCACAAGGCATACGGGGGTAGATGAATCTAAACTGAGAAAATCTAAACAGAAGATATTTCTGCTCCTAATGCCTGATAATACCGTTTCAGAAGAGGTACGTGAAATTATCAGACATTTATCCTTGCAGAACTTAACGTCATAACCTTTATCACATAACTGACTTACACTGATCAGGTTATGGTTTAACCCTTCAACATAAGCCACGTCGGTGATAGAGATTATACCGTTGGAAATCATACCGTAACCTCTGGTGACTCCTCGATCTGACCCTCCAAAGATGACTTTGGGTCCATTCTCGACTGGAGTGTAATCACGCAGCAGGCTTCTTGTCCCGGTCATATGCCGGGAGCATCCACTGTCCAAATACCAGATCGGCGTTTTGGTGGCCTTTGGACGTTCCTGCAAAACAAAATTAATTTGCCTTAGGAACCCAATCGAACTTGGGTCCTAGATTTCTGGTTAGCACACTCCCCCTCGGTTGGTTAACCCTACGAGTGGTCGGTCTCGCATTGCTAATATAGGGAGTCTCGTAATTCCTTGGATTAAACCAACAATCCACGGCAAAGTGACCGACTTTGCCACAGCACCAACAGTCGAATCTGTTGTACCTCTTCCTAGGCTCCTGCCTTACCCTGGGAACAGTGGGTACTGCTGGGGCCTTAGATCTGGAGGTGGAGGCCTCATGGTGACAATAGTCACATGACTTTGTCACCTTCTGTATAACAGGCTTGGCTTTTGGTGCCTGCTTTCCATTATGGCCGCTAGAGAACGGACCATAATTTCCTATGTGGATTTCCTCATAAGGTGCCTTGAAGGCACTCTCACCGAAGTTCCGGGGAAAGTTCCAACCGTCATACCGTCTCTTTGGCTTTGCAACCGAGGGCCGGAAATGATGCCCAAATGTTGACTCAAAGTCATGTTGGTTGCAAGGAAAGCCAGGCTTTCTGAACGCAACAGGACTAAGAGGAGCCTTACTCTTTTCATCAGCAGAGGCCTTCTTGGCGGCCTTATTCTTCCTCTGGTTCTTGTTTCTCCTAGATGAAGAACCAGATACCCCTATATGCCCCAAGCCAGCTCCTTTGGCCTGAGCAGAGAAGGTATCAACGACTGGAAGAACTGTTTTTGGCATGGAGAAGCTCTTGACGATCTTCCTTTCTGCCGCAAGTAGTTCTTCCAACTTGTCGACTTCCTCCTGCTTTAGATCAAGGAGCTTCAAAGACTCTGAATGCTTTGAAGTCAGGTCAAGGTGTTCCTGTCGGAGATAAATCAAGCTAGTGACCTCTTCCCTTAGGGATACACACTCACCCTTAAGGAATTTTACTTCCTTCTTCTCAGCCTTCAGTCTCTTACGGCACTCATCGAAAGTGTTGAGCAGAAGCTCATACTTCTCGAGGAGCTCAGCTTCACGGGCCGAAGGGCCATCCTCAGGTTCATCATCCTGAGACTCAGGATCAGAGTCGGAGTCGGAGAGAGGGGTGTGAGCTTTTACCTTCCCAGTAAATGGGGGGCATTCTCCTTCTGAGTCCGAGCGACCCACCAGCCCGAAGTGGGCTTCCTCATCATCACTTGAGTCTGAGGAGTCAGACTCACTCAGTGTCTTTGGCCGTTTGGCGATGTAGCTCCACTCCTTCTTCTTATCTCTGGAGGATTTGAGCTCCTCTCCTTTCCCCTTTTCTCTTTTGCTTTGATAGCAGTCGGCCACGACGTGTCCTGGCCTATTGCATCCAAAGCAAATAATGTCAGAAGAACGATGTTTGTTAGGTTTAGATGCATACCTGTCAGAAGAATAATTTTTCTTCTGATGCCTGGAGGAGGAGCTGTCTTTCTTTCTTTGATTCCTCATCTTGAGGAACTTCTTGAACTCTCGGGTGATGAGGGAGAAATCCTCCTCCGACAGCTCTGAGCTGGAGGAGCATGGCTCAGAGTCCTCCTCCTCTTCCTTATTCCTGGCACGGTATGATACCGCACCCTTGCCTTTTCTGGAGTAACTGGCTTTTAGAGCCACAGTCTTTTCTTTTGCAGCAGCCTTTTCTGCTTCTTCCTCAGCTTTCCTGGTGTTCAGCTGAAGCTCATAGGACATCAGCTTCCCAAACAGAATTTGTGGATCAGTTTCTGCTAGTCTGCCAAATTCTCTGATGGCGCAGATCTTTGTGTCCCATTCCTTAGTAAGGGACCTAAGGAATTTGTCATTGAGTTCACCATTAGTGAACACTCTTCCGTAGCCCTTGAGGGCGTTGACAATCTTTAGGAAGTTCTCGTAGGTGACTCCGATCTCTTCCTTAGGCCCTTGTCTGAAGGCCTCATACTTCTGGTTCAGGAGGGATCTCCGATCATCCCTCACTTCATCTGTGCCCTCCATTAGGATGATCAGGCACTGCCAGATCTCCTGTGCTGTCCTGCAGTTGCTGAAGTTTTGCATCATAGAGTCATCAACTGCGCTGACCAGGATGTTTCTTGCCTTCATGTCAAGGCCCACTAGCACCATCTCGTCCTTGTCCATTTTAGAAAGTGTCTTCGGCACTTTCTTGGTGGGATCAATGGTGGAGGCCTTAGTGGGGACATAAGGTCCCTCCAGCACGATCATGAAAAGTCGAGGATCCACTGCTTCCATGTAGAACCTGATCCTTTCCTTCCAGATAGGAAAGTTGAGCCTGTTGCACACTGGGATCTTGCCGGAGTACTTGAGCCCGTCCATAGTAGATGTATGCCTCCTTGTTGACACTAGTGGCAGGATTCAACTCAAGGTGTTAACCTTTTTGATGAGTAACCTCCCTCTGATACCACTTGAAAGTCCACCTAGTGTCAGCTATGTGCACCTATGGGGGGGGGAATAGGTGACGTGTCGCGCTTTTGTGGAATTTACGAATGTACCTGCACAATAAAAATAAAAAGCACAGCACACAGAATACACAGACAATTTATAGTGGTTCTCCGACTTGGGTACATCCACTTTCCCCCTTCGACCTATCTCCCAACAAGGGACGACTCGGTCTCTTCTCCAACAGGATTAAAATCCAATCCCTGCACTATCGGAAGGAACCCTTCCACACGTGAGAGTCAACACTCCCACAAGACGGGTTGCACCCAACCCTTACAACACGGAACAAACGTTCCTTTACAACAAAAGTAAATATAGAATGTACACGAGATACAAACTTCTTTTGGAGACTACGGTGTTCCTCTTCGTTCGACGACGTGTTCGTGAAGTCAACGAATAGTCTACAACCTTGGTCTCTCTTGGAGAGGATCTCCCCGGAACCGGCGGCGGCAATCCGTGCGGCGGCTTGGTTCGGGATCGGTGGCAACGAAGGTGCGCGGCAGCAGTACTTTGAGATCCAAACTTCGTAGCGAAGCTAGCTAGGTCTACCAACGGTCACACGAGGATCGGTCGTCTCGATCGATTCGGACGGGGAAGTTTTTCCCGGTCAACAAATCGAGAGACAAGGGATCTCTGGATAGACGCGTGAGACTCAAGCTTTGCTAAGCTTCTATCGCCGGAGATCGGGAAGAAAAGCGATCAGCAGCGGCGACGGACTAGCGCGAGCGGCGACGGATGCGGCGGAGCTATTTCGCAATTTTAGGGTTTGCTCTGCTCGGCTTCTTTCTGTCTGGGTATTCCGTTCAAAATACCCGTATATAAATACTGTATATGCTTTCTAAAATGACCGTTGTGGGACCCACAAGCTGAATCCCTAAGTCCCGGTCCAGAATCTTAACAGCGGCAGAATCCGGTTCAGGAAGTTCCAGAAAAACGCCCAAGTCAAAATCGGTGAGAATCGAAAGTGATTCTCGCCGAGTCGCCGAGAATCAAAGGTGATTCTCGACGATTCGGCGAGAATCAAAGATGATTCTCGTCGAATTTGCCTTGGTTGCACGCACTGCTTTAGGCCAGGTCGAGACGGCGAGAATCAACCAGTGATTCTCGCCGAATCGGCGAGAATCACTTGGTGATTCTCGTCGATTCTTACTTAGAAGCAGAGGTGCTTGCTTAGAAGTGGCTGGGTCGAGTTCGGCGAGAATCAACGAATCGGCGAGAATCAAGTGATTCTCGCCGAATCGGCGAGAATCACTTGGTGATTCTCGTCGATTTAAACTTAGACGAATTTTCGTCTTTCCACCTATGAGGTGCTCCTTGACCCATCCTTGCTCCTTGTCTGCTCCTGCATATTTACAACCCTGTGCTTGAAAATAAGTGCACTCCAATAGAGAGAATACACGTAGGCCAACACACTGATCTGCTCAACGAGGGATTACGTCGTGCAGACCCGTGTATATTGACCTACTGCACCCTGACATTGGTGTGCACTTAGTGTGGAAAACCTGCAAGCACAACTAGAAAGATTTTATCAAATACATAGTCTATTGACCTTAGCTTGTCCAGGGGCTTCTTCAAATCAGGTACATTGTGGATACAATACCCAACAGTTTTATTTTCTTTATCCGCAATCCAAACCCCCCTTAGTTAGCTCCGACCTGAGGACTTCAATCTCAAGTTCTCCTCGAAATTAACTCCACCTTACTGTGTTACTTGTGAGATCGATACTTGGGAAAACCCCCACTTTATATTACTTGTGCGACCGGTTCACTGCCGTGATCTTTAGCATCAAGTTTTTGGCGCCATTGCCGGGAAACACAGTGGTGTGAGTTTTTGGAGAGGGAGACGTGAGATTGCTTTCCTTTTCCTTTGTAAATCGCTTTTGTTTTGTTCTATTTCTGTTTTTCCTGCCTTTTTCTTGTTTCTTTAGGCAATTGTAGTAATATATTGTTGGATTTAGTAATTTGCACAATTTATTTTGAATCTGCTGTTTCGACACCATGTGGGGATATTCGTATGCCCAATGTCATTGGTGTGGGAAGCCTTCCCATGCTAGTCATGAATGCCCTACGAGAGATATTGAGCATAAGCCTCAGCGCATAATGCATGAGATGTTGTATTCGTACAGCCTTTCGAACACTGTGCCCCGAGCTTATGGTCAATCGTCCTCGCCACATCCACCGTTCTCCTATTCCTCTCCGGCCCCAAAAGGACCGCAGCGTAATGGGAGAAAGTGTTTGTATTATTGCAGAACAGATCATGTCCTGAAGGATTGTGCCGAGTACCTCCGTGTTATGGAAGAAGATGATGAGCCGGACATCCGGATCATCCCGACTCCTACCCTTGGTAGCACACCTTCATCTTCTGGTTATGTATCCCTGTCACCTTCATTTGTTGAAGGGAATGATGTGGACATAACCGCCAGATGTGTGGCTGATCTAGGCTTCGACGTGGCTGAGCCTATCTCTCATGTGCATACATCTCCAAGCGTGCAACAGATTCTTTGTGAGGAACCTGCGCTTGACTTTTATTGAAGCAAAGTTCTTCTGCCTTTTGTGCATTCTACTTTAGTTGCCTCTGGAGACATTTTCGACGATGCAACACAAGTTGAGGCTTGTGATACATGGGTTGTTTCCACTCCCATAGAGGAGGACAACCTTCTTGGTGTCGAGGATTCTCCCTTGATACCAAAGGAGGAAGTCCAAGTCTTGGTGGAGGCCTCTATGAATCCAGCCGAGCCTTGTAGCATTGTCGAGATTACTGACGATATTTTTCTACCTCAGCCTTTGGGGAGTGAAACCGGGATCACTCCCCCGATTATTTCTTTATGTTCTTCGTCTCTTTTATTTCTTGACCCACCTTCCTTTTCTGAGCCTGTGCAGGTTGAATCTCCATGGGTAAGTTGGGTTGACGTTGAGCCTTGCGCTCAGGCTGTCGACGAGTGCATCCTCTTGTGTGAGGAGGTTGCTACCTCCTTCACAGTGGAATCCCCTGCCGTCACCTTCGCCCCCAGCAAACTTGTGGTGGACGAAACCTTGCTAGGCAAGGATGTGTTTTGTGGTGAGAAGTGTGAGGACCAGCGCTCCTTCTCTTCTTACTTCTAATTTCCTCTACCTGTGTTGGGTAGGTATTACTATTTAGGTAGAGGGGTAACTGCTCTATCACCGTATCGGTACCGGTTACCGAAACGGATATTAGGCCAGTTACTTGTGCACTTTTTATTTCATAGGCCCATTAGCTAGAACTGTTTAGAATTTAATAAGTCGTGCTGGGATGACAGTAACCCCAGTACTTATCTTTCATTTTCTGCATTTTATTTTTCATGCCTCGTTTGTTTTAGTATTTCTTTGTAGTTTGTATATTTTTGTTTTGTTTTTGCGGAGCTCACCCATGCAGGTATTCATAGCAAATCGCATTGGTGGGGTTCTGATTCTTCGTATGGCGGGCCTGCTTCTGTTTCCCCGCGTCTTCTGGTATGCTCACTAGCTGAGCATGGGGTAAACTCTTCCCTTAGCTCTTTATGATTTTAATTTCTCTATCTTATGATTTGTTGCTTAGTTTAAGTCTGGGGGAGAGATCTGTTACCTATTACACGTACACATCTCATGTGCATACTAGAAGCTTTTATTGTTTTATTTTGCTTAGTTCATTGCATCACACACCACTGCACCCACATGAGCGCGTGCTTAGCTTTTTGCGTGCTGCGAGTTAAACTCATTTCTTCGTTAGATTTGGGAAAATTATGGTGCTGGCTTAGGATTGTGAGATGGAGTAAAATGTTGGCCTTGTTGTGTTTCTAGTCAACTGCTCTCGTCTCGTGTAGAAATTCGAGTAGATTTAATTTTTCTGTATGCTTTTAGTTTTATATTTTTCTAATTGCATAAATACTTTTTATTCTACTCAAAAGTTTGTGAATCCGACGGTAGCTTAGGGATGTGTGTAGACGGCCGTTAGTTTTGTATTGCTCAAGTCGGGAGGAGGGATAGTCTTTCTCGTTGGCTAAGAACTTGCCCCAAGCTATTCTTGAAGCATGGGTATAGGTTAGTCATGCATGAGTGTGATGTAGGCCATCAATTTGGCCCGGTTGAGCTTTGTACCATTCCTAACATTTTATCCTCGCTAGCCCTGTTTTGCCTACCCCTCCTTTTGATTCAGCTTCACCATGATTTCACCAAAGCCTCATAGCCAATCCTAGTCGCACACCCAAGTTGAGCTTTAGTGTTTACATTTTAATGTTGGGGTGTGATGTGGTGTTTTTACATGTGAAAATGTGGATGTGCTCCAATGTTATATTTGCTGAAATTGCAAAAATAAAAAGATGATTTGAATAAAGAAAAAAAAAGAAAATATTTGTAAAGAAAAAAAAAGTGAAAAGTAAAAGTAAAATTGAAAATCATTTTGGAAATGTGATTATATTTGGAGTATGCGGTGCACACACCCATATGTTAAAAGTTAAGTTTGGGGGTGTGGTGCACCCGCGTGTATTGTGCTTAGTAGAGGGATTCATTTTTATACTAGCTCATTTGGGTTAGGTGCATAGCCTTCCTGTATATCTTTGTTTACCTCACCGAAACCCAAGCCCCATCTCTTCACCTAAAGTCCTATTGATTCGTGTGTGAACCAAACCAGTGTCGTGGAGAGAATGCGAAAGGGCAAGCATATGGTCACCGACATTGGTGGATTCCTTTGGAGGTTATCCTGAGCCCTGATCTTTGGCAATGCTCGTCTAGCGATTAGTCTACTTTCTCCCTACGCGTGACCGGATGATTCACCGTGATTCCATTTTTGAGTAATAATAAAATATTGATACACATTGTGAAAAGTATAAACTATTTTGTATACTTAGAAATTTCTTCTATTATATTTTTACGCGCGCGAGCATGCGACTTCGCATGGTACTTCGTATCGCAATTTCTTTGTTAACTAGTATTTTTCCCTATCTGCTTAGATTTTGTTTGCTCGGGACGCGCAAACAGTTAAGTCTGGGGGTGTGATGAGTCCACTTTATATACCTATTTTCGGACTCATCTGGGCTAGTTTTCACGCGTTTGCACTTCACTTTTAGTTCTATATCATTCATATCTCATCTTATCTTTATTTCCATAGGAAGTGCACATTTATGCCCGTGGTTGTGTATTTTGTTACTTTTATTGTTTGCACTCCTTTTTGTGATTGTCTGGAATGTCTGCACATATCAGTGATTGGTTTTTATTTCGGTACAGGGGTCGTGTGCGTGTTTCGGGATGGTTGTGAAACAGGAATACTGCGCACGATCATGAGATCTAATGAGCACGACCACTGGCCGTGCGCCCCTGATCGTGCGCACTACTCTACATTTTCCAGAATCAGCCTGGGGTAAGCGCACGACCACTGGACATATTGCGCACGACCACCGGTCATGCGCCACTGATCGTGTGCATTGATTCCTCTTTTCTGGAGTCCTGTCTGGGTAATCGCACGATCATTGGACTTAGTGCGCACGACCACTGGTCGTGCGCCACTTCTCGTGCGCATTATCCCAGTTCTTCTTCCTGATTTTCCATGCCAGTGCGCACGAGCACAGGACATAGTGCGCACGACCACTGGTCGTGCGCCTGTGATCGTGCGCATTGTTCATTTCTGCTTTTGTATAAATAGTGCAGGTTCCGCCCTAATTAGGGATCGCTCATTTTTCCTCCGCCGTTTTCATCTCCGAGGAGGGATTCCGCCGTCCTCCTTCAATCTCCACACTAGGGAGGTGCTCCGGGCAAGCGTTCACAGCCAAATCCAAGTCGGAGCTTCCTCTCGGTCTCCTCCTTCATCTTTGACCTTCAAGAAGAGCTTGACCTAGCTTTCTTCACCAAGCTAGGAGAAGTTGTGCCATCCTCCACAGGATCGTGACACGAAGAAGACGGGCCATTGGAAGGTGGTGACGGCCCTTCTCTATCCCGGACGCAGTTGCGGACCGAGCATGGACGCGGATTGACAACCCGACGACTCCAACCGTGAATCCTCAGCAAGGCTTGGTATTCGGTCGATTTCGCACCCTCTTTTCTTGATTGGTTGTTGAATGTGTAGTTGAACTCTTGTATTTGATGAAGTTATGCTTAGTGTAATATACGTTTATGTGTAATCATGTCTATGTGATTGTATATTTTCGTTATATTTACTTGAGGTGCGCCTATTTGTCCATCCACCATCCATCCACCCTTGCCGCCTAGCGATTGCTAGTGGCGTGCGTAGCGAAGAGGTGCTTACGACCCTCATTCCGCCATTCTCTTCACCTCATCTGCAAGCCTACTCGCCCATTCGCCTAGTGATTCGGTGCATAGCGGCCCGACTAGTCTTCCATCCCGCCTGGCGAAGCATCGCATAGCTGCATTGCATAGGAGTAGTTGATAGTGTTTTATTTTCTTTATCCGCAATCCAAACCCCACTTGGTTAGCTCCGACCTGAGGACTTCAATCTCAAGTCCTCCTCGAAATTAACTCCACCTTACTGTGTTCCTTGTGAGATCAATACTTGGGAAAACCCCCACTTTATATTAATTGTGCGACCGGTTCACTGCCGTGATCTTTAACATCAACGGTGTACAACCGATAGTGGTCTTGTACGCTGTCCGATAAGCCCAGAGTGCATCGTCAAGCTTAACCGACCAATACTTTCTATTAGTAGAAATAGTTTTTTCTAATATTAGTTTAATCTCACGGTTTACTGCTTCTACTTGGCCACTAGTTTGAGGGTGATAGGTGGTGGACAACCTATCTGTAACACCATATTTAGATAAAACTTTGGCAAATTGTACGTTACAAAAGTGAGTTCCCCGATCACTCACTATTGCTTGTGGCGCTCCAAATCGTGAAAAGAGATTTTTGAGAAATTGGGTCACAACTCAGGCATCATTGGTGGGAAGGGCTTGTGCTTCCGCCGACCGTGACACGTAGTCGACCGCTACCAAAATATAACGATTTTGAAAGGAAGTTTGTAGCGGACCGACAAAGTCGATTCCCCATAAATCAAAAACCTCAATTTCTAAAAATGAATTTAAAGGCATTTCATTGAGGTGGGAAATATTACATGAGCATTGTCATTGTTCACAATGACTTACATATGCGTGAGCATTTTTGAAGATGCTCGGCCAACAGAAGCCCGCCTCAAGTACTTTCCGTGCAGTAGGATTTGCTTTATAGTGCCCGTCGGTGGGTCCCTCGTGGCAATGTTTCAATATTTGGGCGCCCTCCTCATGAGAAACACACCTCCGCGCTACTTGTTCCGCGGAAACTCGAAAAAGAAACGGATCCTCCCAAAAATATTTTTTCAGATCAGAAAAGAATTTCTTCTTTTCTTGATAAGAAAAACCTTTTGGGAGAAATCTTACATCAAGAAAGTTTGCGAAATCGGCGAACCAAGGGGTGGGGAGAGTCATTACCTTAGAAAAAGCGAGGAGTGGCTCCCTGGGAAATGTGCCATTGATGTCCTCTTCGATAAGCTCCTCCAAGTCGGGGTTCTCCAACCGAGAAAGATGATCTGCCTCCAGATTCTCCTCTCATCTTTTATCCCGGATCTCCAAGTCAGATTCTTGAAGAAGTAATATCCACCTAATCAATCTAGGCTTCGCATCTATTTTGGTTATTAGATAACGCAAGGCCGAATGATCAGTAAAAATAATGACTTTGGATAAAGTGAGATAAGAACGAAATTTATCACTAGCAAAAATAACGGAAAGAAGTTCTTTCTCGGTGGTTGTGTATTTTTCTTGTGCAGTGGTTATTGTTTTGCTCGCATAATAGATAGGATGAAAATTTTTATTGATGCGTTGTCCTAAGACCGCACCAACTAAAAAACTACTAGCATCGCACATGATTTCAAAAGGTAGATCCCAATTGGGATCTATCACGATAGGTGCGTTTATTAATTTTTCTTTTATAATTGCAAACAATTTTCATCAAAAATAAATGTTGCAACTTTTTCTAAAAGGTGAGTGAGGGGCTTGCTTATTTTTGAAAAGTCTTTAATAAACTAGCGATAGAAACCGGCGTGCCCAAGAAAACTACAAACGGCCTTAATGCTTGAAGGGGGTCTTTGGAGATTTGTCTATGAAGACTTCTATTATATCCTCCACTAGCTCATCAAAAATCGCTAGCATACACCTTTGAAAGGTTGCCGTCGCATTTCATAAACCAAAATGCATCCTCCGATAGGCGAAGGTGCCGAACGGACAAGGGAAAGTTGTTTTCTCTTGATTCTCGGGCGCAATTGGGATTTGGAAATATCCCAAGAGACCATGAAGAAAATAATAAAAAGCATGACCGGATAGCCGTTCAAGGATTTGGTCAATGAACGGTAAAGGAAAATGATCCTTTCGGGTTGCATCATTTAATTTGCGATAGTCGATGCAAACCCGCCATCCGGTAATGGTTCTAGTAGGGATTAATTCATTTTTATCATTTGGTGCTACTGTTAATCCTCCTTTCTTGGGCACCACTTGGACCGAACTAACCCAAGTGCTATCTGAAATCGGATAGATGATGCTGAATAGTTTTATGAGAATTTTCTTCTAATAAAATTTGTGCGAACAAAAGGAGGGATTAATCCCTTTTAGGTCCTTAATTTTCCACGCAAAAGAGCGATGACGTTTTAAAACATTTAATAATTTTAATTTTTCTTCATTGGATAAGTACGCCGACACAATAACGGGAAGTTTTGAACCCTCCGCTAGAAATAAATATTATAAATGATCTGGAAATTATTTTAGTTCTAAGGTTGGAGGTTCATCGTAAGAGGTTTTTAATCGGTCACTTCCTAGTTCTAGAATTTAAAAATAGACTCGTGTGTGTCTGATTGATTATCATTATTTTCATGAGAAATGAGATCTAAAGTTTCAAAATTTTCTTCATGATCAATAGTTGAATAAAAATTTTCAGAAAACAAAATAGAGTCTTCATCGGGAGAAGCCTCCAAAAAAAACATGAGTCGTTATTAGCAAGCATATTTTTCATAGATTATTTGATAGTAAAGGTAACTTCTTCATCTATGACTCTAAGGAGAAGTTTACTGTTACTAACATCTATAATGGCGCGTGAGGTGGCGAGAAAAGGCTGACTTGAGAATAAGCTATAACATCCCTCAAACATCTATACCCCTAGGAGTGGTTTTATCATGACTAGGTCATGACAACACCCTAGGAAGCCCAAGAAGGCCAAGTGAACCTAGGAATGTAGGTGAGATCACTAAGGCCTGCAAATAATAGATTCCTAAACCCTAGTTTAGGATGACCATGAGGCTTACCATGACTATAAGATACCACCATGACCTCACCAATCCATTGGGAGGTTCATTAGAGCCCTAAGGGTCCATTGGAGTCGACCTAGGGTGGCCAAGTTGACCTAGAACCACCCTAGGCCTAAAATGGGCAAGGTTCCCTAACTAAGGGCAGTGTGCCCTAGTAAAGCCCAAACAACCCTACCAGGGTCTTCCTAGACCTAAAGTGGGGTCAAAGGGTCACTAAGGACCCATGGAGGGCAGTCAAAGTGGTTAGGATGACCTAAGTCAACTCTAACCCAAAATGGGTCAAACTAACCTACATAGGGTCAACCGACCTTCCCTTAGCCAAGTGGATCCCACTCATGTCCTCCTAACCCTAGGGTGAGGTCAATGGGTTACCTAGGACCCATTGGGGTCAACTCCAGGGCCTAAGTTGACCCAAGTCAACCTTAGCCCTAAAAAGGTCAAAGTGCCCTAACTAAGGGGCAAGTGAACTTAAGAGTGCAAAGTTAACACTACCCAAGTACTTCTAGACTTTAGGGGAGGCCCATGTCTCACCAAGGACCCATTGGGGTCAGCCATAGTGGCTAATTTGACCAAAGTCAACTATTGGGTCAAAGTGGTCAAACTAGCCTAAATGGCTAACTCAAGCCCAATCTAAGTGGGCTAGGCCCAGACAAGTGTGGACCATTGGTCTAGGAGGTGGTGAGACACATTTTGGGCCCACCAAATTCAGAATTTGGTGACTAGGAGAGAGAAAGAGGTAGTTACCTAAATTTGGAGGAGAGAGGAAGAAGAGCTTAATGGCCATCATGGCCATGGAGGCCCCATAACTCACCCTTTTGATGGGGCTTTAACTCCTTGGAGGCAGGGGAGGAGTTTTCAGGAGGTGGCTAGCCAGTGGGGAGGCTCAGCCCATCAATTTGGGTGAAACCAAAAACTCACCATTAATGGCTTTAATGGTGTTTTGATGAATTGGGGAGTTACAAACCTCATCTCCCCAATTCCTAAATTAGAAACCTTCATAAGGGCGAGGGGAAGATTTTCCCCCGATCACATTGCCGTTTCAGAGGAGTTGGTGTGGATATTGCAGAGTATCCAAATCTTGGTGGTCGGAAATGGCAAGGAGGCACAACAACCGCTCTCAGGCCGCGATTCAGGTCCTCCCCTTCTCCTTCAACCAGGGGTAGATCATAGGGTTCATTTAGAATGAAATCGGGCTCAATTGAGCTCGATCAAAGGTTGAAATTTCCTGGTTTTCCGCTTTATTTCATCCCATCGGGATCGCCGGAATCCGCCCCTCCGGCAGCTGTGCCGCTGCCTGGCGATAGCCACCACCTCAATTGAGGTGGTGGTGGCGGTGACCGGCCAGGGAGGTGGCCGGATGGCCGGCGGCAGCTTGTGGAGGATGCTCTTGGAAGGAGCAATCAGGTCTATTGGCTGGAGGTTGAAGATAACCGGCAGCCGACGGATCTGCGCAAATATTCGCGCCAGCATTGATTTAAACTATAGGGTAAATAATCATTTCATGTGATATTTTATCACACATTATCTATTTAATGTTTTAAATTATTAAAAATACTTAGAAGCTCTGTATGAGAAAATGGTCAACATATAATTTGTAGCCCTATGTGTCTAATGTATTTCAAAATTGGTTTGAGACAATTTGGGTGCCTAGTTTGACCAGGGCACCCATTTTGGTGGGGTCTATACCTAGAGTTAGGTAGATATTTAAATGGGTGCCCGCACTTCATCTCTAGTCAAAATGACTTGAAATTTGGACAGGGGTCCCCCTAGTGTATACCTAGGTCTTGCCCAAATATGGGAATTTTTGGAAATGATTTTTCTATAGTTTTTGAAATTAATTAATTACTCAAGGGTAAATTAATTAAGGATCAAATTACATCCAAACTCACCCAAATTTTGGTTAGTGGTCCTTGGGGTCATCATAAAACTATGGATAAAATTTCATCTCATTTGGAGATGGTTTGAGTGGAAGTAATGCAAACCCTAGCAATGCCATAATAATGGTATTTAGGTCAAAAGTGCACTTTGAGTTTTGAGTGGCCAAATCACTTCAACAGAGGTTGAAATTGCGTCCACTGACTTGGCATAGCCTTTAACACCTTCCCATGGAAGATTGGGTGGATTGGAAAAGATTTGCCCTAGGACCTAAGACCAAACCCTAAGAATGGTCTTTGGTGTCTTGTGAAGGGCATGGGGTCAAAAGACATTATATGGACTTGAAATTTGGTAGGAAGGGTACTAGGGTAGCTAAAGCCCTCTGGTAAGAATCTTAGGGGATTTGGAAATAGGTAGGACCCTCAAAACCCCAACCTTGGTCTAGGGCACAAGCTTTGTAGTGATAGAATAGGGCATTAAAACTCATTTAACAGTGATGAAACTTGGTTATTGTGATCATAATGGTAGTATGAACCTCTGCAAATTTAATTGAAAATTTTGGATCAATAAACTTAGTACTTCCTTTGTAATCAGGAGCTAAACCTACTTAAATATTTGATTATTTTGAACTCACTATCCATTGGAAAGTCATGAAAATTAGGTAGAGGGAGTTTTAGACCATTATGCTCATGTATGAATTTTATTAGACTTTTTGAATACATAATTACAGTACCTACTTCACATGCTCATTAATTTCAAAACTTGTTCAATATTTTGTTTAGAGGTCATTATTTGTTGATAAATTATGAAACTTGACCTAGGTTATTTATATGTCCTTACAATCATCCTTGAAGTTTCTCAGAAATTTTGAAAGTATTCTTGTTGTTATTGTCTCTTTAAATGATTTATTGTAGGTTATATTTAAAATTAGAATTAGAGACCTAAACCTTGCTGAAAAACTGGGAGACTTTGGGTTCTATGTTAAATAGTCATATTGTATTTATTATAAAGTTTGTGGAGTATTTGCTTGTTTGAAATTGGTACTTCATGTTCAAACTTGGGGTTTTTGGATTACTAGAATAATTAAATAAATTATCAGATAAATTAAGAAAATTATGAATTTCTGGGTTTTGACTAAAAGTGTCATGACAGCCCTCCAATAATTATTATAGGGATACTGGATGATTATTTTGAGTACCTCCCATTTTACACATTATATAGCTTAAGTTGATCTGCATTTAGTAAAACTGCAGAAATTATATTGGAATATGAATTTGGGCACATGAGTTGGGGTTAGTTGTTTGCTAGTTTGGATAAATAAAAATGAGTTCATCATTGGAAGTTAGGATGAGTAGAGTGTTGGATTGGCTAGTGTTATGTGGCACCCGGGATCGACGAAAGATCATCTTTCCCATGGAGAGGAAGTGACAAATAGACTAGGGTTAGATCCAATACAACATTTAAGTGACTAGGAGTTGGGTATTAACCAATAAAAATAAGTGCCTTGTGAAAGGGAGATTTGGGCTTCAGCCTATCGTAGTTCCTAGTACCCTCGAGAGCCCTTCACGGGTAATACCTTGGGAAGTCCTGGGCTAACCTAAACTGTAGGTAAAACTAAATTGCAACAGTAACTAGCATAACTAGGGTTTCACTTTCACTTACCTCGATGCCCCGGGATGTTAGGTGGTCTCACTCGGGCTGTAGACTCGGTGGATTTAGTGACAGATGGTATAGTCCGGCGAGTTTTGGCTCGGTTGATGTTTGTGACGGACGGGATAGTCCGACGAACTTTGGCTCAGTTGATGTTTTTGACGGACGGGATAGTACGAGGAGCTTTGGCTCGGTGGATATATGTGATGGACGGGTTAGTCCTGGGAGCATTAGCTCTGTGGTGATACATTAAGATTGTATGTGCATAAAGTATAAGGTGGTGGGTCTTCGGTATTGGAGAGTCGATGCACCGAAGCCAATACGTTGCCTCAGCAAGTATGGTTTAGCGCTTGGCCAAATAAAGTCCGGTGCGCCAGCCGGCAAGAGTGTACAGGAGTTCCGCTTAGTGCACCAACGTTGAGGCATACGGTAGGTCTGACTGGTAGTGCAATTACCGGTTTAGAGGTGGGCGGGGCCCAACCCACCGCTTCCGTTTGCCACTACGGAGGTATCCTGGGAGGTTCGGCTCCAGAAAGGGGGAACTAAAGGTCTGCATACGTAGAGTCGAGTGGGTGAGTTGCACTTACATGTTCATATCATGGCATAATTGTATTACATACCGTAATCATTGCATATAACCCGACACATATTGTGTAAGTGGAATGGGACGCTTTATACAATAGACCCTGCAAAACGACCCCTTGGCTTATAAGTTTATGCGAGCGTGCTTATAAGTTAAGGTTTTTATTCAGTATATATATATATATATGCTTGTTATAAAACCGACACCTTATCGTATAAATTGGTATAAGACTTTTTATACGATAGGAGCCCTGCAAAAGATCCCTTGGCTTATGTGTTTTCAGATAAGTTAACGTTACTTTTTATTGTTCAGTCCTTCATATTTTCTTTCTGTCTTATACATTATAGAATTGCTAGATTAGATTCGCCGCCACCTGCTTATGTTTGTTATTCTCCACTTTCATGTCCTCTACTTTCCTTCTCCCCGCTCGGTGCGTAGGAGCCATGGGAGAAGGGGCGGGGGATGATAGGGCTTAGTCTTTTAGACTAACGGTTTTCGAACCATACCATTTTAGGGGACAGTGGAGTCCAACATGGAGGAGCAGCCCCAGAGGTTGGCACGCTTGGAGATGGGGCATTCTAGTACCGGAGTTCAGACGACAGGGACTGTGAGTCCTGATCGCTACTAGTTGTTTTAGTTTTTCTTCCGCGGAGAGAGATATGTAGTGAGGACTTGATGTATTGGGCATGAGCCCAAGATTCAGTACTTTTATTATATCTGTGGACACTCCCTTCGTGGAGATTATTTACTATTTATGTGATTTCTGTGGACTTATCTTTTATTACTTTGCTACAGTTGTGATTGATTTGGCCAGCATGATCGGTATTTTGTAGTGATGACCTTCCCGGGCGTGAAGGTGTCACCGCAAAGCAGCGGTTCTAGGCCTAAGACCCCGATGTTTCAAAAAAAAGGGGGGTCTTACATAAGCGAAACCTCGGTGTCCTCTTCTATGTCAAGGATAACAAAATCTATCGGAAAGATAATTTTGTCAACTTTGACAAGCACATCCTCAATAATACCCATAGGGTATTTAATAGACATATCCGCCAATTGGATACTCATTCATGTTGGATTAGGCTCTCCTAATCCCAATTTTTTGAATAATGAATAAGCCATTAAATTAATCGAGGTGCTTAGATCGGCCAACGCATGTTTCATCAATAAATCGCCAAATAGACAAGGAATAGAGAAACTGCCTGGATCAGTTAGTTTCTTAGGAAATTTATTAAGTAAAACCACCGAACATTCCACGTTCAATTGTACCATGGAAATATCCTCAAGTTTCTTTTTATTTGTTAAAAAATCCTTGAGATACTTTGCGTACTTCGGCATTTGCGCTATGGCTTCGTAAAACGGTGAATTAATATGGATTTGCTCAGATAATTCTACAAATTTACCGAAATGATCATCCACCCGGTCTTTCTTTAATGTAGACGGATAGGGAAGAGGCGGTTGATATTCTTTAATTTTATTTTCATTAAAGTCTTAGGAGGAGGAGGGGATGTAGAAATTATTACCTCTTGTTCAACCAGATTTGAAGAAGTATGTACGTCCTTTCCACTTCATAGCATGATAGCCTTCACATGCTCCTTTGTGTTGGGCTCTGTATTGCCAGGTAATGCTACTTGTTGTCGACCGGAGAACATACTTGCTATTTTCCCACTTTGATTCTCCAAATTGTGGAAAGACCCGGTAAGATTCCAGATATTTGCATCATTGGTAGCCGCATATTTGTGGAATGCCACCTCGAGAGCGGGAGGTTTAGGAGCTTGTGGCGGAAAGTAACCTTGTGAAATTGTGTTTGGGGGGCGAGCCGCGTTCCCTCGATTACTCCAAGAATAGTTAGGGTGATTCCTTAAACATGGGTGATAAGTGTTACCAAAATTATTACCCGAATTATAAGGTGGACGATTCAAATTACCCATGTAATCCACATGTTCGGCAATGGTGGAAGTTTCCCAATATTGGGGTTCACAGGTAGGTGTAGACGAGGAAGCAGACATCTCGTCTATTTGTTTTTGTAGTTTCTCACCCTGGAGAGATAAACTTGAAACCGTATCGATTTCGTACATCCCGGCCAGTTTAGGTGGACGAGACCAGAGTGTACTCCACTGATACATGTTCATGGCCATACCTTCTATAATTTCTTGGGTGGCCGCCAGTGTTTTGTTGTTTAACGTTCCACCAGCGAAGGGATCAATATGTTGACTCGTTTGTTGATTAAGGCCATTATAGAAGGTTTGCACTTGCAACCAACCGGAGATTTCATGATGCGGACAACGGCTAAACAATTCCTTCAATCGCTCTCAAGTATCATATAATGTTTCCGTATTAACTTGGGAGAAATAGGTAATATCATTACGCAACTTGGCTGTTTTAGCCGGCGGAAAATATTTTGTGAGAAATTTTTCTGTCATCTCGGCCCAAGTAGTGATGGAGCCTCTTAGTAGAGAACTCGACCACTGCTTGGCTTTGGTATGCAAAGAAAAAGGAAAAAGCCTTAGCCGAATAGCATCATCGAAAACCCCGTTAATTTTAAAAGTATCGCATATTTTAAAAAGTTAGAAATATGTGCATTTGAGTCCTCATCTTGAAGCCCATCAAATTGTACAGATTGTTGTACCATTTGAATGATGCTTGGCTTCAATTCAAAGTTATTGTTCGCAATAGCTAGTCGAACAATAGTTGATTGCGCCTCATCCAAATTTGGTCAGGCATAATAGGACATAGTACGTTGATCGGCCATATTTGGATTTGGGTTACCCAAAATAGAAGAAAATTGAAAAGATGAAGAAGTAGAAGAATAAGAAGAGGTAGAAGAAGAGAAGAAGCAGAAGAAGAAATATCACCTATGGATTCCTCAACTGATTCTGGAGAATTGAGATCGCGGAGTCTTAGGCGTCGTCGTAAGCTTTGCTCGATCTCCGGATCCAAATCAAGTAGATTTGACGGATTCCCTCGGGTCATACACCAAGATAAAAACAAAATAAAAACAAAAAAAATTTTGATTTTGATTTTTTTAAAACAAAAAAATGATAAAATTAATAGATCCTTGCTTTCAAAATATCAACAAAGAAAAGTCCACGGCAACGACGCCAAAAACTTGATGTGGAATTTTATATAGTTTTAAAAATAATCCAAACTATAATCCAAAATAGGCACGTGTACCTATCGATATATAGTATACAAAATGTCGTATTAGGACCCGAGGACCGTTGAGTACTTGTACTTACAAGGAAGAGCTATTATTTTATCGAATGGAAATTGGTTTTGCGATTTTGGTAAAGAAAACGTTAAACTAAAAGGAGAAATACGATGATAGGAAAGCTAGCACTTGATCTAGAATCCTTTTGGGTTAGAATAAATTTCCATGAAATTATAAAATACAAGCATCTAAATTATTAACTTCGATCGTGGATGTTCCACAGCTACGAACCGCCTCTCTTGAGAATACCCTCCGACTAACCTTAGGATGATCGATTAAGACCTCTCGGCCAGTCGAAACCCCTAAGGTTGCTTTAAGTGGTGACCCCACTATAGGATTTGACTCCAATCCGGAAGATTTATGCCTTCCTCTATCGAGGGGTGCATGCAATTCCCTTTATCCTTGAGTGATCTGCTCGTATTAACAACCTCTCAATAAATCTAGGAAACAGATCTAAGATCGAATAAACATAATTTGCAACTTATGAATTTGATGAAATTAAAATCAAAGATAAATCAAAGTACATAAAAATAGAGTGCTTGATAATTTGAGACAAAAAAAAGAAATGTATTCCATTTCAAAGTTCATCATGATCAAGTTCTAATTGGAAATTAGCTATTCATCATGATGAGAGAATTACATGAAAGGTTGAAGAGAGACATGATTATAAGAAGGACTTTAAATAACGAAAATAAAAGTTACACTATGATTTGAAAATGCAATAAATATAGCAAAGAAAATAGAACTGAAGCTCCCCAAAAATCTCCTCAGCTTCTGGAATTGCCTGGAATTTATAGGCAATTTTGCTGGATGGTCACGCCTCTAGGTCATGCCTGTGACCGAGGGCGTGTAAGGTTCGAAACCGTCGTATTCAAGTCCAGGGAACGTTGGAGCAAAACCGCCAAAAATTGTTAAGTGGCGAGTCACGTCCTTAGGTCACGCCCGTGACCTAGGGCGTGTCTTGTCGGTTGCAGGAAACGGCATGAAGCAGAAATGGCGGGAGTAACTCTGGCCATTATTTTAAGGGTCACGCCCCATGGCTACGCCCGTGACCTAGGGCATGTAAGGAAAAAACCATCAGGATCTAAAACTGCATCAATAAACGCAGCACGCCTAGATGGCACACCTCGAAGTTGTAACATCCCCTTCCTTATTAGACCCATAAACTTAGATTAGGTAAGGACATGTGGTGGGTGAATGGGGTTTAGGCTAGGTTTGACCCATAGAGTAAGGGTGGATTCACATAGTTCCGACTATAGGGCCCAGGTCAACTTAAGTCAAACTAGCCCAATATGGATTCATAAGCACACATTGGCCCCACCACTATGCCATAACCCTAAAAGCAATCTAAGTGAACTTAAAGAGACATCATTGGGTCACCCATTGACCAAAGTTGACCCAAGTCAACCCAAACACTAAATTGGTCAAACCCACACCTATAGGCCCAACTAGCCCAAGTGGGGCACCACCATAGCCCAGCCCAGGTTGGTTGGTGTCATTGGATCCATGACCATCAAGTGGGGCCAGCCCGCTCACCATGTTTACCAAGTCAACCTAAGAAGTCAACAAGTCAACAAATGGCCTAAATGAAGAAAAAAGAAGGCCAAGTTCATTCCCTATGGGCTAAGCCCATGAGCCAAGGCCCATGACTAACCCAAGTGTTTATTTACAGCCCCTACCCTCTGAACTTGCAGGGTAGTGACATGCAAGGGGGCATTTTTGGAAATTAGGCTAAAAAGAGGAGAGAGAGAGAGAGAGAGAGGAGAGGGAAATGAGGGATGGAGTCCATGTGGCCTCCTCCTCTCTTCCCAAGCCTATTCCTAAACCCACACATCAATTATCAGCCTTTATAGCCCAATTCCATGACAAATGACAGCCATGGTCAAGCATCCAATCCTTGGACAAATTCTCACTACTCAAAACACCATACCTAGCCCACTCCACCTCCATTTGACTTCACCATTAGATTCAGAGCACTGAAAGGAGTGGAATTCAATATCTGGATCGAAGCTTTTGGTGGAGAAACGAGTTCAGGATCAAGCTCGCCGGTGAGGAGAAATTCCATGGTCAACCGCCGCTGCCGCCACCGTCGGGCTCCGATTAAGGTCTGTTTCACCTCACCCCATGCTAGCTTTCTAGCTCAGTTTGGATAGAAATCAGGCTCAATGGAGCCCGATACCATGTGGGCAGTGGGCTGTTTTTCTAAGCATTTCTTCTTGATCGGGTTCGCCGGAGGAGCCTCCTCCGGCGGCCTCACCGCTAGGAAACGCGATCCACCACATCAACGGAGGTGGTGGAGATATTATCCGGCCATGGTGGTGGCTAAGTTTGCTAGAATAAGCAAAATAAGTCGGTACAAGAAAATCAAATCCTGGTCGTCGGCTGATGAGGAAGATGAAGGGATGCCATTGAAAATGATGAATTAATTAAATGTTGATTATTATTTTAAATGTATATTTTTGTCACTTTATTTCATTCCACTTGTGTTGAATATTTAGGCCTCTTTCCAGAACTAGCATACAACATTAAAAAGGTAGATCTAGGTCTCGTCTTCATTTTGACACCTTAAAGTTGTAGTTTGGGGAAGTAGAGCTCCCTATAGGGCCATTCAACCAAGATTGGTCCTAGGCTAGGGCATATCTTTAAATGAGTGTCCAAGCCAAACCCTATGTCCGTATGACCTGAGATTTTGGTCAAGCATGTGACTAGGACATAATTAGGTACTGACCAAAAATGGTAATTTTTTTGAAAGTGTTTTTCCATAGTTGTTGGAGAAATGTCATTTATTGAATTAATTAAATTTTGGAGATCTACAACTCCAAATGCCCCCAAATTTGGGTGACATGGCCATTGGGACATTAGATGACCATGGTATAAATTTTATTCCATTGTTACATCTATATGTTTGTGAAATCCAACATGCATGATGAAGGTATATTAAAATTAGGTGTGCCTATAGTAGAAATGAAAAAATTGGAGTTTAGCTCATTTGGACCAATGCATGTCCATGAAAATTCTGGACAGAGGCTTATAGGGATGAAATACACCTCCCATAGGAGGGATGGGATTTTTTGGGATCAAAAATCCCATTAAATTGATTTATTGGAAATTACGTCCATTTTGAAATATAAATTTGAAAATAGGGCAATTACTTTATTAAATTCTGAAACTCTATCACAAGCTGTAGTGGGATATTATAAACCTTTGGAAATTTTTATAAGCTTGTTTGGGAAATTTATCATGTGTTTTTACTAGAATTACCGTATTGAACTTTTTGGAAATTAATTAAAAGAAAAGGAAATTTTTTCTGAAATTTTTTGATAAAATTCATTGCATTTTAGTTTTATGATTAGAACCCTGTGTAATTATTTTATAATTTATGGGTGATTATGTAGCTTGAAAACACAAGTTGTGGCATTTTGGTAATATTATCATTATGAAATTTTGCTAGGTCAAATCACTGGTTAGGATCACCAAATTCTGTATGTTATTTTATTATATCAATATTGACCTCCAGTAATATTCCTAGAATTGTTGGTTATATAATGGAAGTACTTCATTTGGAAAATGGTTTAATTATGATTTTAATCTTAAATGGAAATTATATAGAAATTTAAATGGAAAAATTATGATCCTTGGTAGGCAGTCATATTTAACTAATTTGAACACCAGCAAAATTTCTCAGGTATGTGGACTCATTGGATATAGTATATCATGCACAAAGTGACTTAGGTCACTTAATTAAAATATTTAATTTAGGGACTTAATTACTTAGAAAAATGGTGAAATCCTAAATGGTCAACTCCATACACCATACCAACCCATGATAATTAATTAGGGGCATTTGGCCCAAGGAATTGGAAGTCCTATTATACGGGTTAGTATTGGGTCATGAGTTGCGCTTAGCAAAAGTAGCAGGTATTACTGGGACCCACAGGGGATACAATAGAAAGTTGAGTTAATCATTATATTGGGAAGATAAACCCTGGTTGGCGTCTAGTAGGTCACTTCATAGTATCGAGTGATAGAGTGCAAAACCCCAAGGACAGTAGCTAGAAAGGAGATCGGCGGAAGACCGTCGATTCCACAATAATATCCTAAGTCATTAGGTTAGTTCCAGAGTAACAATGAGAGCTGGGTATGGATCATGGGTAGACATTAATAAAAGTAAGTATCCTTGTGAAAGGGAACTTTGGGCTTTCAATCACATCTTGGATCCTAGTTCCCCCGAGACCCCTTCATTAGGCATACCCTGGGCAGTCCTGGAATTAACCCTAAATTGCTAGGTATAACAAACATTAGACAAGAGTAGTCTAATAGGCTAAGAGAACATGGTAACATTCTCACCCGTGAAGGGTTGGATGGATTCATAAATAAGGCAATGATGTGGAATGTCACCCGTGAAGGGTTGGAGGGATTCAGAACTAAGGCAATGATGTGCAATCTCACTCGTGATGGGTTGGAGGGTTTCAGGACGGGTTGGTCTTGCGAGCTGGAGACTCGAAAGTTTGTATTAGGACAGGTTTGGTCCTGCTAGTTGGAGGCTCGTCTTGGAATATCTTGCATATGCATAGAAATAAACTTGTGGCTGTTCTTGCAGTATTGGGCCAATCGTCACACCGATGGCAGTATGGTGACTCTAGCTAGGTGTGATGGTTTGAGGGGCTAGTCGGTTGTTTTACACTATGGTCTGGAGGATGATCCCCAAAAATGCACACTCGACCAAAAAGACTGGCAGGTAGCCAGGAAATTGTACGCAGAGACTCTAGAGTGCACCTAGGACGTGTATAGATGCGTATGGGTGGTCTAGGCCTGGTAGTGTGTATACCCGCCTAGGAGTGGAGACGCCCACTCCACTGCTGCTGTAGCCATAACGGTGGTACCAGATAGTGATGCTAGCTCCAAAAAGCGGGAACTAAAGGTCTGTGATCACAGAGTCATTTGTGTGAGTTGCACTTGCATGAATCATAACCTGCAAACATAACATACATACATATTTATGTCGTACGCACGAGAGATCCTAATCATATAAATTAGTATGAGCTCTTTTATATGATAAGTTACATTTGGAAACCTTAATTTATAAGTTTTTATGGGCATTCATATAAGTTAAGGTACTTCTGTGATGATAGTTCAGCTGTATATAGTTTACTTTATGCTTCGTTCTTTACTTGTTATAGTTCTTTCTTACTTTACTTGTACTATATAGAACTGCTAGAATAGAGATATACTTGCTACTACATAATCTGGATAAATTAGTTCCATTGTCACCTGCTTTCTATTTTATACCCCTTGTTGTCCTCCGCTTCGTCCTCCCGCATGGTGCCTAAGAGCCGCGGGGGCGAGTTGTGGAGGAAATGGATTAGTCTTTATGAATAACGGTCAGTTGTGACCATATCATTTTAGGAGCTTAAGGAGATGTAGCACCAGCTCGACCAGCAGGACGAGGTGGCGGGACATGAGGAGCTGATACCACCTACTACTACTGCAGCCCGGCGTCAGGTGATGACGTATGTACCGTTGATAGATTAGCTTCCACTTGTTTGTATTTGTGTGTGTGAGAGAGAGAGAGATTTAACATCCGTGTACAGGGCATAAGCCCTTTTCTCTTTCTGTTATACTCATTGTGGACTATATTATTTTCATTATATAAATATGATTTTAATTCTGTGACGGTGGACTTGTTGTAATCTTTTTCATATTGCTTATATTCTCAAATTGGCCTACAGGTTGAATGATCATACTAGTCGATAGGGTCGACGTCTTGCGGAGTCGACTAGCCCGTGTTTTAGTATCACCGTAAGGCGGTGGTTCTGTGCATAAGACCGAGTTAAATCCTTGGTAAGGGGAGAGGGGTCTTACAAATTGGTATCACTTGAACAAACGATCATATGAGAAAGTAGTCCACAATACTGGGTCACCCCGCTTGAGCAATAATTTGCGGACAAACTATGTAGCGGAAGCAATTGTGTGCCCATGTGTAAAATGTCATAGAAAATAGTCCATTTTAACAATGAGTTAGGCCAATCAAATTAGGACACCACCTTAGTTTTACTTACCAAGATGATTTTGTAGTGTATCCTAATCTAAAATTGACCTCGTATATAGATTGATTAAGCTTCGAAGATACCTAAATATACTAGGGGGAGAATTTAATACAAGCGTCACTACTTAAGGCTTAAATTCCGATGTCCCTACTCCACCCATTAAGTGATATTATCACTTCTTACCCAAGCTGATAGAATGCCTCAAGGAGAATTTGTGTCTATAGTATATTAGTTGAATAGTTGCGTACTCGTAAACTTAACCCTCGTACAGATGACTTGATTATGTTGATAGAACCACAATGACAAATACCAAAGGTCGAATTTAAAAAAACCAAGTTTCAGAAGAGACCCATTTTTGGTTGGGTCACATGTTGACCGTGAGAGATTGTCGTAAATAGTAACCTTAAGAGCCTAAGGTATATAACATATCAATAAGTCCCAATGTGGAATTCCAAGTCTAAGATTGTTAGACCTAAGGATTGAGGCATATATAAGATGAATGCACTATGGATATTAAAGAAATTTACCCTAAAATGTATGGGGGCTTATCCTTTTATTTATTAGGCTAAATTGGTAATGATTTGAATTTCCCTAGACACTGTTTATAAAATGTTGTGTCGCAAACATAGTGATCTTGGAGAATTGGTATTTGAACATTACCCATATAAAAATCGAGACTTATGTACGAATAATTCGTAAGAATATCAACCCTCCCTCGAAGTTGGGATATACGTAGAGGGTTGCCCGCTTGAATATATCACAATCTTAGAATAAGGAAAACCGCATGTGATGTTAGAAATTTTCTCAGACTTGTGAATCAGATAATTACTTCACACAACTTAAAGAGAGATCATAATTTCATCGAAGTATAAAGACAGGTTATATCCCAAGGAACAAAACAAGTTATGTACAATCCACAAGAATTTGAACATCAGGCTTTTCAATAAACTAAAATCAAGTACTAGCGATGATACAAAGGTTTTATGTATAATTAAAGGAGTGTGTTACCTCAACAAAGCACGTTCTTATATGCCCTAACACCTTAACCCAATTGATGTGACAAACGATTAATGATTATACCATCAGTTAAGGATTTGATTAATGAACTCAGATATATTGCAAGAGAAAGCCAAGGTGAATTGAGAATTCAGTACAAGGCAGAAGGATAACTGAAATTTTTGCATAACTAGGGCTCATGATTATCACACATTAAATGTGTAGAATTCGGAAAAGTGAAAATGATGATTGATTACTGCTATCAGCACTTACCTGACATATTCAGGTCATTATGTTAGAAACATATAGATTGAGAAAGAGTGACGTCACAGTAATATGAAGGAGTGATTACGGGTCTTAACTGTTACATGATCGGAGCCCATAAATTAAGAATTCAAAATATTTGAGTAATTACGTTTAGAACACTGGGGGTATAACAATCCCAGAAAACTTAAAGTCAAGTGAAAAATCATGTTAAATTGTAAGAAGTATATTATAGGTATGATCCTTTGGATGTGACTCTGATGATTACAAAAATCAAAACAAAAGTGTTTAATGATATAATAATCTCCTTTAGAAAGATTCTAGATTTTGAGAACAAACTCAAGATTATGAATATGTTGTTATCCTTAGAATCAAGTATTATAATAATTCGGAGGATTTGAAATGCCCACTTTGCGGGTTACAAATGCACTCTCAAGCTTATTGAACTTAGTACATTTGATCATGAGTAGATAATGCATGCCTATCCTACGCACAAAGGTACAAATAAATTCAACCCTGCATATATAGATAGTGTGAATTATATATATATTTTTGGGTATATATAAGTGGTGATAATTCCTGAACTTATAGAAATGATTGTCTCTTCCATGCCATAATTTGTAGAGGTAGATTGGAGATTACTTATACTTATTCCACACATAGTTGAGCTAACCTCGTGAGTATAATAGCTTTAGATGAGTATTCACCCATGCTTGCCTATTAAATATAATAATATGAACATGTATAGGAAGGTTACTATGAGCATACCTAAGTTGAACTTCGAGCAAATAAAAGTTTAATTTGTCAAGGCATGATATTGAAAATGTATTGACTTAACAAATTCAAATGGCGTGGATGATTATTTGAAGCATACGTATAGGTATGATCCCTTGATTATGATAGCATCGAGAACTGGGACACATATGTTGATAACATCATGATCACCTTAGGAAAATTCATGACTATGAAGAGATCAATTTTGGTTTGATATGGTGTATACGGTGAAATTACACAAGAAGTAATGAGTGTTTATTAAGATTCTCTTTATGATGAAATTGATTTGTGTCAGACCTCACTATTATTAGAAAGATACGCTTAAAAATTTATGAATTAAACTATATGTGAAAAGCGATTGGGAGTCATTTGTATCAATATCAATAATGATCGCTTGATGTACGCTTGAAAGTTGAACACTCTATGAATTATGTATTACTATTTATGTAGAGGTTTAATAAGTCATGAGTCTGGAAGAAACAAAATAATGACCTCTTCATCACATCATAATTTTGGAGGTTGATTAATTAGTATATATAAGTTGGATCTTCGTCCATGAGGCATGATGCGATTCTGGAAGAGAAATCTAAGATTTATGTGCTCAACTCTACATATAAAAGTATTGATTCTCACGTACTTGGTGATCATTGCTTGTAAGGGACTCCGAACCAACGTACGATTAAGGTTTATTTAATGATAATATGTTGAAAGACTTGGAAATATGCCCATGTAATCTTGATTATGAATATCATGAAGTATAATGAAAATACACTTGAAGGGGACTGTTACCTCTGATAGAGTTTTTTTTATAAAGAATAACCACAAGGCAAGCATTGGAATGAGTCCTTATGGATCTTTATACGAGAAGAAGTGTCGGACACCATTATCTTGGGTTCAGGATGAGGACCCCGGGGCACTTGGATCAGAATATATAGAGGATACAGGTGCTCAGATACAACTGATTAGGGATCAGATGTTGGAGGCTCAGAATAGGCAGGCCAAGTACTACGATGCACGACATCAGATGGTGGAGTTCCAGGTGGGGGATAGGGTGCTCTTTAAGATACGTCTGGTGCATGGTGTCTCTCGGGTGCGAAGTCACAAGAAACTCAACTCTCGTTTTATGGGGTCGTACCTGATCCTGGAGCGGATTAGCCCCTTGGCTTACAGGCTGGAGCTGCCGCTAGAGTTAGGGACTTTGCACGACGTCTTTCACATCACCTCACTTTGAAGTGCTCTACTTCGACCAAAACAACATATTACCACTACATCAGGACCAGTAGCACCTGATAGATCAGTTTGGTGGGAGCTGGTCCGGAGCGATAATATGATGATTCGAGTTCTACGGAAGAAGGTTGCCTTGGTCAAGGTGTTGAGGTCCAACCATGGACAGGAGGAGCCCACTTGGGAACTGATGGATCTGATGCATGAACGGTAACTAGACCTTTTTCGCCTCGGGTATATTTTAACTATGTTGAAAGTTTCTTAAAATTCTTGTGCACAAAAACCCCGTAGACCCGAACTTAAATTTCGGGGGTGAAATTATTCTTTTGTTTATTGGGATTTGCAACATCCCCTTCCCTACTAGACCCCTAAACTTAGATTAGGTTAGGACATGTGGTGGGTTAATGAGGTTTAGGCTAGGTTTGACCCATGGAGTTAGGGTCGATTCACATAGTGCGGACTATTGGGCCCAGGTCAACTCAAGTCAAACTAGCCCAATATGGAGTCATAAGCACACATTGGCCCTACCACTATACCCCTAACCCTAAAAGCAATCTAAGTGAACTAAAAGACACAACATTGGGTCACCCATTGACCCAAGTTGACCCAAGTCAACCCAAACCCTAAATTGGTCAAGCCCACACCTATAGGCCCAACTAGCCCAAGTGGGGCACCACCATAGCCCAACCCAGGTTGGTTGGTGCCATTGGATCCATGACCATCAAGTGGGGCCAGCCCGCTCACCATGTTCACCAAGTCAACCTAAGAAGTCAACAAATGTCCTAAATGAAGAAAAAAGAAGGCCAAGTTCATTCCCTATGGGCTAAGCCCATGAGCCAAGGCCCATGACCAGCCCAAGTGTTTATTTACAGCCCCTATCCTCTGAATTGGAAGGGTAGTGACATGCAAAGGGGCATTTTTGGAAATTAGGCTAAAAAGAGTAGAGAGAAGAGAGGGGAATGAGGGATGGACGCCATGTGGCCCTCCTCCTCTCTACCTAAGCCTATTCCTGAACCAACACATCAATTCTCAGCATTTGCAGTCCAATTCCGTGACAAATGGTAGCCATGGTGAAGCATCCAATGCTTGGCCGAAATTCCCACTACTCAAAACACCATAACCAGCCCACTCCACCCCCATTTGACTTCACCATTAGCTTCAGAGCACTGAAAGGAGTGTAATTCGGTATCTGGATCGATGCTTTTGGTGGAGAAATGAGTTCGGGAGCAAGCTCGCCAGAGAGGAGAAATTACATGGCCAACTGTCGTCGCCACCACTATCGGGCTCCGATTAAGGTCTGTTTCACCTCACCTCACCCCGTGCTAGCTTTCTAGCTCAATTAGGCGAGACATCGCACTCAATTTAGCCCGATACATGTGAGCAGTTGGCTGTATTTCTGAGCATTTCTTCTTGCTCGGGTTGGCCGGAGGAGCCGCCTCCGATGGCCTCACCGCCGGGAAAAGCGATCCACCACCTCAACGGAGGTGGTGGAGATATTATCCGGCGGTGGCGGTGGCTAAGTTGGCTGGAATAAGCAAAACAAGAAGGTACAGGAAAATCAAATCCTGGTCATTGGCTGATGGGGAAGATGAAGGGATGCTATTGAAAATGATGAATTAATTAAATGTTGATTATTATTTTAGATTTATATTTTCTATCACTTTATTTCAGTCCAATTATGTTCAATAGTTAGGCCTCTTAGATGCATTTCCATAACTACTGTAAAACATTAAAAAGGTAGATCTAGGTCTCACCTTCATTTTGACACCTTAAAGTTGTAGTTTGGAGAAGTAAAGCTCCCTATAGGGCCTTTCTACCAAGATTGGTCCTAGGTTATGGTAGATCTTTAAATAAGTTCCCAAGCCAAACCCTAGGTCCGCATGAAATGTGATTTTGGTCATGCATGTGACTAGGTCAAAATTAGGTACTGACCAAAAATGGAAATTTTTGGAAATGGGTTTTTCATAGTTTTTGGAGATATTTCATTTATTGAATTAATTGAATTTTTGGAGCTCTACAACTCCAAATGCAGCCAAATTTGGGTGGCATGGCCATTGGTTCATTAGATGACCATGGTAGAAATTTTAGGCCATTGTGACATCTGCATGTTTGGAAAATCCAACATGCATGATGAAGGTATATTAAAATTTGGTGTGCCTATAGTAAAAATGGAAAAATGGGAGTTTAGCCCATTTAGAAAAATGAATGTCCATGCAAATTCTAGACAGAGGCTTATAGGGATGAAATACACCTCCAATAGGAAGTATGGGATTTTTTGGGACAAAAATCCCATTAAATAGATTTATTGGAAATTAGGTTCATTTGGAAATATAAATTTGAAAATTGGGCAATTACTTTATTAATTTCTGAAACTCTTTCACAAGCCTTAGTGGGATATTATAAACCTTTGGAAATTTTTATAAGCTTGTTTGGAAAATTTAACTTGGGTTTTTAGTAGAATTACCATATTGCCCTTTTTGGAAATTAATTAAAAGAAAAGGAAATTTTTGTTGAAAAATTATGGGAAAATTCATAGTGTTTTAATTCTATTATTAGAACCTTGTGTAATTATTTTATAATTTATGGATGATATGTATTTTGAAAACTCAAGTAGTGGCATTTTGGTAATATTACCGTTATGGAATTTTGCTAGGTCAAATAATTGGTTAGGATCACCAAACTCTGTATGTTGTTTTATTATATCAATATTGACCTCCAATAATTTTCCTAGAATTTTTGGTTATATAATGGATGCACTTCATTTGAAAATGGTTTAATTATGATTTTAATCTTAAATGGAAATTATATAGAAATTTAAATGAAAAAATTATGATCCCTGGTAGGAAGTCATATTTAACCTATTTGAACGCCAGAAAAATTTCTTAGGTATGTGGACTCATTGGATATAGTACATCATGCACAAAGTGACTTAGGTCACTTAATTAAAAGATTTAATTTAGGGACTCAATTACTTAGAAAAATGGTGAAATCCTAAATGGTCAACACGATACACCATACCAACCCATGATAATTAATTAGGGGTATTTGACCCAAGGAATTGGAAGTCTTATTATACGGGTTAGTATTAGGTCATGGGTTGCGCTTAGCAAAAGTAGCAGGTATTACTGGGACCCAAAGGGGATACGATAGAAGGTTTAGTTAATAACTATATTGGGAAGATAAACCTTGGCTGGTGTCTAGTAAGTTACTTCATAGTATCGAGTGATAGAGTGCAAAACCTCAAGGACAGTAGCTAGAACGGATACCGACGGAAGACCGCCGATTCCCCAATAATATCCTAAGTCATTAGGTTCGTTCCAGAATAACAACGATAGATATGTATGGATAATGGGTAGACATTAATAAAAGTAAGTATCCTTGTGAAAGTGAACTTTGGGCTTTCAATCCCATCTTGGTTCCTTGTGCCCCCGAGACTCCTTCATTGGGCATACCCTGGGCAGTCTTGGGATTAATCCTAAATTGCTAGGTATAACAAACATTAGACAGGAGTAGTCAAATAGACTAAGAGAACATGGTAACATTCTCACCCATGAAGGGTCGGAGTGATTTAGAACTAAGGCACTGATCTACAATCTCACCCGTGAAGGGTTGGAGGGATTCAGAACTAAGGCCCGGATGTGCAATCTCACCCATGATGGGTTGGATGGTTTCAGGACGGGTTGGTCCTGCGAGTTGGAGGCTAGGAAGTTTGATATCAGGACAGGTTTTGTCCTGCGAGCTGGAGGCTTGGGTTGGAATATCTTACATGTGTATAAAAGTAAACTTGTAGTGGGTCATGCGGTACTGGGCCAATCTTCACACCACTGGCAGTACGGTGACTCTGGCAATGTATGATGGTTTGAGGGGCCAGTGGGTTATTTTACTCTGTGGTTTGGAGGACGATCCCCAAAAAGGTACACTCAACCAAAAAGACTGGCAGGTAGCCAGCAAATAGTACGCAGAGACTCTAGAGTGCACCTAGGATGTGTACAGAGGCATATGGGAGGTCTAGGCCTGGTAGTGTGTATACCCGCCTATGAGTGGAGACGCCCGCTCCACTGCTATCGTAGCCACAACATTGGTACTAGAGAGTGATGCTAGCTCCAAAAGGCGGGAACTAAAGGTTTGTGATCACAGAGTCATGTGTGTGAGTTGCACTTGCATCAATCATAACCTGCATGCATAACATACATACATATTTAGGTCATAAGCACCATACATCCTTATCATATAAATTAGTATGGGCTCTTTGATATGATAAGTTAAATTTGGAAACCTTAACTTATAAGTTTGTATGAGCATTCATATAAGTTAAGGTACATCTATGCTATTAGTTTAGCAGTATATAGTTTACTTTCTGCTCCGTTCTTTACTTGTTACAGTTCTTTCTTACTTTACTTGTACTATTTAGAACTGCTAGAATAAACATATACTTGCTACTACATAATCTTGATAGATTAGTTCCACTGTCACTTACTTTCTATTTTATACCCCTTGTTGTCCTCCGCTTTATCCTCCCGCACGGTGCCTACGAGCCACGGGGGCGAGGTGTGGAGGAAATGTCTTTGTCTATATGACTAACGGTCGATTGTGTCCATATCATTTTAGGAGCTTGAGGAGATGGAGCACCAACTCGACCAGTAGGACGAGGTGGCGAGACTTGAGGAGTTGATACCACCTACTACTACTACTGCAGCGCGGCGTCAGGTGATGATGCGTGTATCGTTGATAGAGTAGCTTCCTCTGGTTTGTATTTGTGAGAGAGAGAGATTTGACATCCATGTACAGGGCATAAGCCCTTTTATCTTTCTGTTGTACTCATTGTGGACTATATTATTTTCATTATATAAATATGATGTTAATTCTGTGATGGTGGACTTATTGTAATCTTTTACGTATAATTTATATTCTCAAATTGGCATACAAGTTGAATGATCATATTAGCCAGCAGGATCGGTGTCTTGCGGAGTCGACTAGCCCGCGTGTTAGTGTCACCATAGGGCAGCGGTTATGGGCATAAGACTGGGTTACCTCCTTGGTAAGGGGAGAGGGTTCTTACAGAAGTCACGCCCATGATAAATAGGTCACGCCCGTGACTAGGGCATGTAAGTTTAATCCGACGTGAAGTCAAGGCCTGGAACGTCATCTGCAGGTCACTCCTGGTCGTCACGCCCGTGGCATCATGGTCACGCCCGTGACCTGAAGGCGTGTCATTTTAATTGACTTGGCAATTTACTCAAAAGCATAAGCCAGGGTCACGCCTGCTTGTCACGCCCATGACCTGATGGTCATGCCCGTGACCAGGGTGTGTAGTTTGCGATTTTTCATGTTTTGTCCAGCTTTGTCTCCTGATCAGTTCTTGAAACTCCAAGATGCTATTGGCAGCCCAATTTGACCTAAAAGAAGAAAAGAACGTAATCAGTAACAAAATTAATATAATATAATTATAATCTAGTTAATTATTAAATAGAAACTATATAAAAAATAAAGATAAAATTAGAGTTATTAATCTCAAAAAATATTGTTAACTCTGGTTTGATTCTTTAAGTCTGATTTTGGCCTGGTTTACGGGTAACAGCTATTTCGGTATATATATAGATGAGATAACTGTTATCTTGGGATATACTTGACCAAATCGATTGAGATCGTGAATACGACTTCTTCCCGACGGTATAGTTCTGCAACCTAGAAGTCGCAGCCGCTGCTCCATACCGTCGACCGTCCTGATCCACTGTTGTTGCCAGAAAGTGTTTCCTAAGCATCTTCTTCATCACTGAAGCCTCTCCTTTAACGGATCTAGCAATCCGTGGAGACGTTGAGGTCATTCCTTCTTCCAACCTAGATCTTGTGTAACATGAGTCTAAGGGTTCTTCTTGCTCACGTGGATACCCATAGAGGCATTGATATATTTCTATGCTCGGAACTCGAGCCGCAAGTGTTTGTCGAATGATGTTTAAAATTTAGGATAAATATATTTCCCAATTCTACGAACTATAGGAAGAAGCAACTATTGTTCGTAGTATCAGATAATTTAAAATAAAATATCAAGTGTCATATTTTCCTGGACCTATTGATTACTCCTACTTACACAAATTAATATTATTGTATCGAATATAAAAAGTGTGGGAGATTAAACTATTGAAAGAAACTTAATGAAATAATGATTAGCACCTGATCTAGATTCTCTTTGCATTAAAATAAACTTTCATGAAACAATAAAATGGAAACAATAACTTACTCATACTTACTTCGACCGTGGAGGTTCCAAAATACGAAAGCTCCTCTCTCGAGAATACGCTCTCAATTAACCTTAGGTTGATCGATTAAGACCCTTCTGCCAGTCGAAACCCCTAACCTTGCTTTAGGTGGTGAACCCCACTATGGGATTTGACTCCGATCCGGAAGATTTATATCATCCTCTCTCAAGGAGTGCATACAACTCCTTTTATCTTTGAGTGATCTGCTTATATCTACAAACTCTGGGTAAAATCTAGGATATGTATCTAGTATCGAAGAACATATTAATGACATATAAATTTAATGCAACTGAATTCAAAGATAAATCGAAGCGAATAATTATAGAGAGTTTAACAAATTTGAGAAAAATAAATAAAGTTTATTTCATTCCAAAGTTCATCAAGATCAAGTGATAAATGAAATTTAGCTACTAAACATGATAAGGGAATTACACAAAAAGATAGAGAAAGACATGAATTCTAAAGAAAATAGTACTTAAATTAAGAATTACTGAAGTTAAAGATTACACATGTGGACTTAGCCACTTTTTTGTCCAGCCAACAGTTAGGCTTACACGAACCAAGCTATACTCAACGCTTTTACTTACTTGGTGTTGATTGAGTAGACTTCACGCAATGCCTGTGGACTTATGTGATTTTCAGCCTATCCAGCATATTCCCTTGCATTTGGCATTGAGTGAGTAGACGTCACTCAATGCCTGTGGACTTAACCGAATTCCTGCACCTGACGTTGAATGAGCAAGCTTCATTCAACGCTAGTAGACTTAGGCAAATTCCTAACTGTCCAGCATCTATCTTTGTTTCCACTTGTCCAATCACTTGGAATACATGTCCTATTAATGTTTCAAGGACAACCTGCATGCATGAACCTAAGCACACATTAAATACAACTTTATGTATATCAATAACATGATTGACTTCTTTAAATCTGGGACATTGTGGACAATGGACACAACAACAGCTCTCTATCCAGAAGGAACATCAGCAGCCTTTTTCACGTTCCTTTCAGCTAGGATTTGGATGAAGGTAAGTATTCCAGTAGACTTATTTGGACTGCTCTGAATGCCATCACAGGCAGTCTTCTTTGCAAAAGACATGCTCTTAACAACATCAGAAATAGCAAAATTAGTCTTGTTGTTAGACTGATCCTTGGTCAGTGTCTTTGTTGAATGGCCCTGAACTTTGGCTACAGCCACATTCTTGAGAGTGGGGGCTAGAGCACCAAACACAAATGGTCCATGATGGGCCATTTGAATTTCTTCATGGGCTGACTTGAAGGCACTCATCACCATTCCTCTACTCCATCCATTGGTAGGTACACTTGTATCCTTCCAGGAAGAATTCTCATTCTTTCAATGACCATACATGGTGTCCTAGTCAAACATGTTAGAAGGGAGTATTACCCTATCAAAGAAAATGGGTGGTTGAACTGGATCTTTTCCATTTCCTTTGAAATGGGCAACTCTTCTATTTCTCTTGAATCCTAATCCCTTCTTGTTTTTCTGAGAGGAGTCAATAATAGGCAACACAGACTTTGGCTTAGAATAACTAGCCACAATTCCCTTCTCCCTTTGGAATTTTTCTTCTAGATCTCTAATAAGGGCATTCTTATATTTTATGGTGACTATTTGCATGATAGTAATATTTTTCAGCTAGATAACATCCCTGATTTTTTGTTTCAGCAAGATTGCTGGCTTAGAATGATGGGTAGCAGCAAGCTATAGAGATGCAATCTCCTGAGCCTACTTTCTAGCCATCAACTTACTTCTTTTTAATTCATGCAGAAGTTCATCATACTTATCAATCAATTGATTGATATATTCCTTAGATTCTGAGCAACCTCCATCACTTGATGAGGTAGCAGTAGAATTGGGACTTGTCTCATAATCTGACTCAGAAGAAGAACTATATAGAGATTGTACCTTTTCTAGACCAGGCTGATCCTGGCAGGATTCTTCCTCAGACATTGTCATCAGCCAAATGTAGGCTTCTTCTTCTTTAGATTCTGATGAAGAAGAGTCAGTCCAGCTCTTCTCCTTCTTTGCCATGAAGGACTTCTCCTTCTTGATCTTTTGATGGTGGTGTTTCTTCTCACAATCCTCATTTATTTTGACTGGGCAGTTAGCAATTACATGACTAGGTTTGCTGTAGCGATGGCAAACCACTTTAGCAGAAATTTGTTTACTAGGTTTAGAACCATACCTGTCCTCCTTGGAGGATTTCTTCTTTCCCATGTAGTAGTCCTCCTTGTGATGAGAGGAGGAGGAGGGACTGCTCTTCCACTGGTACCTCTTCATCAGCTTGATAAACTACATTGAGAATGCAGCAAACTCCTCATCAGATATGTGGCAGTCTAATGTGCATGTCTCTAAACTTTCTAGGTCAGTCTCAGTATCCCTTCTTGGTGGAGAGGGAGTCTTTCCCCTTCTTATTCTTATGGCCTCATCTTTGAAGGCTACATACTTTTCTCTTGCATGAGACTTGATGTTTTTCTCCTCCTCCTTCCTGGCAGTTAGCTGCATTTCATAAGACAACAACTTCCCAAATAGTGTTGGTGGAGGAGTATCTGCTAGCTTTGCCACTTCCCTGATGGCACAAATCTTGCTGTCCCAGTCTCAAGTTAGAGACCTTAGGATCTTATCATTAAGCTCATAATTACTGAAGACCCGACCATAGGTCTTTAGCTCATTAACTATTCTAAAGAATCTTTCTTAACAACTAGCTATGCTCTCTTCCTTGGACTGCCTGAAGGCCTCATACTCTTCATTGAGGATGGACTTCTGTCATCTCTACCTCTTTTGTGCCCTCCATGTAGACCACCAAGTGTATCACATCTCTTTGGTTGTCTTATAGTGCACTAGATTCTGAAAGGTGGAGTCATCTATGGCACTAACAATAATATTTTGTGCCATCTTATCCATGGTGGCAAGAATGACCTCATCCTTAGTCATTTATGATTATGTATTTGGTGTCCGGACAGATGCATCCTGAGCTAAGACTTTCATAGGGATGAATGGTCCATCTTTGACAGTGATAAAGATCCTTGGGTCACATGCCTCCATGAAGAGTCTGACCCTCTCCTTCCAAATTTCAAAGCCTTCCTTTCTGCAGATAGGAAGCTTCATGCAACCAAAATCCTTTTGGTTCTCTCCTGAACCCATAAGTATACTCTGACTACTACCCTTGGAGATCTACTCATACTGTTAAGTCTTTTTGAGTAACATCCTTCTGATACCACTTGAAAGTCTTTGTTTGCAAGGGTAGCAAAACCACCTAGAAGGGGGGGGGGGGTGAATAGGTTTCTCGGTCTTTAGTATATCTTCTAACTTTTATAAGTTTAGGCTGTGAGCGATGATTTACTTCCTATTTCTTTCAAGATATTCACCCAGATGACACAACTATTTATAGTGGTTCCCCATATTATGGGTATGTCCACTATCCCTCCTGCCTTTCTAACAATGAGTTAGACAATGCACTTCTCAAATATCTCGGCTCTTAAGAGCTTACAACACGATCCCTCAGGACCACTCAGTCTCCTCCAAGACTTATAACTCGGGCACAAAGCACTACAACTCAGTGATTAGAAGATCACCTACCTCAGGCAAAAGGCCCTACCACTCAGTCTTGGAGGATAGCCCTGTTGGATCTTTTGTCCAACCTTAGATGGGGGGTGTGGTTAATAAGGTTTGTAGCGTTGTTTGAAATTTAAAATATTTCGTTAAAGGAAGTCGAGTTCTGGAAGCTACCGCGGGGTATTAGATAGTTAAAGCGCGACGATGTTTCTATGAACTCGTTTCCCTATGCAGATCAGTACTCAACCCCTACAAACACACGAACTCTCTAAGAAATCACAACACACATCCAAAAATAATCAACACAGATAAAGGATTTTATTGAAAGAATTCAGAACAACAATAGTTCTAAATGAGTACAAAAAGGGTGATCTCCAAGATGTTGGAGATCTAAAGGGATGAGTAGAAACCATCTTTTGGCTTCTATAACGATCTGCTCCACGGACCGGTTGGCTCTCTCCTTTTCCCTCCAGGAAAAGTCATCGAGCCAGCTCTTCACCTCCTCACAAGGAAGGGTCTTAGAGCCCGCTTGATCCTCCCAATCTAGACTTCCTTATCCCCAGGACGATTTCCTAGGGAGTCCAACCCGGATTCCGACGACCCTTACCGGTTGATTTTCCTCTCCACAAGATTTAGAAAATAAGAAAAAGATTACACGAGTAAGAGATGTAAATATTGAAGGATGAAGTTCTCCCTCTTGAAGACTACTTCGTAGAGTGATCCGTAGCCGGTGCTTGTGATCTCCGTTTACTGGCACCCGGTGGACTCTTCGTATTCGATGTAGATCTTAGATCATCGGAGTCTTTCGGTCACGAGCGGGAGGGAGACGACTGTCTTCTTCTTCTACGGAGACTTGTGGAACAGAATATAAGGAAGAGCGACCGAACCCTAGAATTCACGAACTCTCATCCTTTCTATTTTTCTAAACATCTGGCACAGAAACCAAGGCATCCTTTTATACGTCTTCATGAAAATAGACTACCCCCGGCGGTAATACTAGCCCCCGGCAGTAGGTTTGCGCGCTTGTTATGCTAGCTGTCATCCAAATCTCGAATAATATTTAAAAAGAATATTTATCGTTTCATCATTGCTAGCGTCGCGCGGTTACCGCTACTGCCGCGGTAATATTGGGCACGATGATTCGGAACAGTCGTGTTGATATTTGTCGAGAGGCTAGTTCGGCACGGTAAGAGCTATCGCCTGCGGTAGAATGGTTTCTTGAGAAAAACGTCTTGACATTCGTCGAAAGGATAGCGCGGCGCGTTAACCTCTATCGCCTGGCGGTAGATTGGTTTCCCGAGAAAACGTCCAGATATTCATCGAGAGGCTAGCATGACGCATTAACCTCTATCGCCTGGCGATACATTATTTCTCAAGAAAAATCCTGCCCGACGTTCATCGAGAGGCTAGCGCGTGCGGTAGGACGAGCACGGCGTGATAACTTCCCGAGTGCTCTGTCCAATTAATTCACGTCTACCATTGTACGGTAACTTCTGCCGCTCAGCATTAGTGGCCACATGAATCTTCTTCTTCTTTGCTTGCACATGTCAACCTGCACACTCTATCAACAGAAGATGTGATCAAATACAACCTGGAAGTTGATATTCTCAACTTAGGGAATATGAAACACCAGTTCCAACAAATTCCCCTTTTTGATAATATCAGCTTCCGTTCATGAGAAATAATAATGAGATAGAGAGCCTATATAAAAAGAAAAAGAGTTATAGGCCATCATCAGGTTGCAGGTTCTCTATATGGCTCCCCTACATAGAGTGCTCCCCCTATCTGCATGTTCGACATGCTCCCCATATCTATGCGCACACATTGTTAACATGCTCCCCCTACATGTGACCTCTCCTAACCCATGACTCAGAACTCATAAACAGTTTATTCTCCCCATTTGATAGTATCAAAAGGGAGGTCAAGGCAAACCAGACATGCAGGATGAAAATAGTAGAAATGATGAGCGTTGAGACAAGTAGCTGATAGTGCACACAGAGAGTAATGATAGAGATAATAATCATAGAGGTGACTCAAAACGAAATACCACCGGTTTATTGTAAGCACATGGTTCACAAAATGGAGCATGGAACACAAACAAAGAGATTCAATTTTTTAGAGAAAACATGAATTGGACATCACAGACTAAACTAAGCACACACCGGGTACGTCTAAAATGATATAAGAGTGAGGAAGTAATCAAGTTGAACAAACATTGAGAACGTCATGAGTGTAAATCATGTGTATTGTGCTAAAACGAGATAGTATAGTTGCAGTCCAATACTTATGTTCGAAAGTCTTAGACAAGGCAATGACGTGTTCTTGTGGCATCGGAAGCAAGATAACACCAAGAGAAAGATAACGTATTATCCATGGAGATCTCGATCGTCTAGGAACCCAACATAAGAGAAATAAGGTGAATAATCACCTCATATGTAATTATATGTCATACATAGACAAAAAACTAGGGGCACTGAACTAAAGATAGAGTCGATGTACAAGATAGAAGTTACTCTTTAAAAAGGCGCTCATCGTCACAATGCTCATGAAGACTTATCAGGAGGAGTGAGTAGTGCTTGGGGGGAACTGTGACAGAAGATGTGTTAGTGAGCATATTTTTATTTTGTTTGCGCAGAGATATCACCTTTGTTATCAATTATTTTTATGCACTGAGCCCCGAGTCAATCGAAATTAATCCACCTAGATAGATACACTTTAACTTGTATACATATGACTTTTGTACTAGGGTTTTGTCCCAAAGTTTCACATCTAATATAATCACAAATGTATCATGACATTGATTATTCAATGTATTTCTAGCGTGTTAGAGTATAGTGTCATGAGTTATAACATGTACGCGTAGAATTTTTTTCGTCTTGAGTGCACTGGCGAGGGATGTGTGTATCATGTGAAATTATTTCCTTATCTAAATCGTCACACATACCTAGAGGCATAGGCAACAAACATGACCTCGATTTATCACACTCAATAGCTAAGCACATACAGACTCAGCCCACTATGACCGGAGGACAATGTTTACATAGATTACAAGTATAAACTCAAACATTATACATACGCGTATGGTGTAAGTCACAGTCATGTGAGCCCTTAGAAGTGAACAATCCACAGTTTTTTTTATTTTTATATTTATACATATATATTATTTTTTATTTTTTTGTTGAAAGAGAAAGAAAAATGATAAGGAAACTCAAGTAAACAAAAAAAACGTATATGCAAAAAATAGACAAAGACAAGGACTAAAAACAAAAAAAAACACACACACAACGATGATTAGGATGAGAGGTCCAGAACACGAAGCTCAAGTCGAAGTAGTGAGAAACATGCATTTGGGAGTGGCATAATGAATATGTACGCTAGTTGGTCATCGGTGCCAATAAAAATTACACTCATGCTCTCCTTTTTTATATGATCTCGGATAAAGTGGTGACACACGTCAATATATTTTGATCTAGAATGGTGCACTGGATTATATGTCAAGTCTATGGCACTCTTGTTGTCGCACCTAAGTCTAACATTCCTACAAGTGAGGCCAAAGTATTCTAATGTTTGAGACATCCACAGTGCATGTACGCAACAACTTCCTAAGGCAATATATTCGGCCTCGGTGGTAGACAGTGCAATAGAGTTTTGTTTTCTACTTGACCAGGAAACTAATGCAGGCCATAGGAAGTGACACGTTCCACTTGTGCTCTTGCGATCAAGTGAACATCTGGCATAGTCCGGGTATGAGTACCCGTGAAGTGTAGAGTCAGTGGTGTGTGGGTACCAGAGTCTGAGGTTTTGCGTGCCAATCAGATTCCTAAAAATGTGCTTTACGGCTTCAAGTGTGACTCCTTAGGGTAGAATTGATATCTAGCGCAAAGACACACCGTGAATGTGATATCGGTCTTAAAGGCACTCAAATATAGCAATGACCCTATCATACCTCTAAATACAGTTTAATCGACGGAAATGCCATTTTCATCTTTCCCTAATTTAAGAGAGGCACTCATAGGAGTTTTGACTTGTTTCAGATTCTCATACCCAAAACACACGAGCATATATTTGATATATTTTGACTGACTTATAAAAATGTCGTCTTGGCGTTGAGAGATCTGAAATCCTAAGAAATAAGTAAGTTCTCCTACTTGGCTCATTTCGAATTAAGATTTCATTATGGTGACAATTTCTTCACACATCTTTTCATTCGTGGCCCCAAAAATGATATCATCCACATATTTTTGTAATATAATTAAATCTAAATTCTTGGTCTTTACGAATAAGGTGGTGTCCACAGTACCCATCCTAAAGCCTTGATCTAAGATAAAAGTAGTGAGCCTATCGTACAAAGCACGGGGTGCCTGCTTCAGTCCGTACAAGGCCTTCATCAACTTATATATGTGGTTTGGGTAGGCGGCATTCATGAAACAGGGTGGTTTCTTGACATATACCTCTTCTTTAATATATCCGTTTAAGAAAGCACTCTTAACGTCCATTTGCTACAATCTTATTTGATTATAACTTGCAAACGCCAAAAACATACGAATGGACTCAAGACGAGCAACCGGGGTAAATGAGTCCTCAAAATCCACACCGTCTATCTGAGAATACCCTTGAGACACCAACCTTACTTTATTTCTTGTTATCCTAGACTCACCATCAAGTTTATTTTTAAACAACCATTTTAAGCCTATGACTGGATGGTTATCTGGTCGTTCCACTAACACCAATACCTTACTTCGCTCGAATTGGCTTAGCTCATCATTCATCGCCTAGAACCATGATTCATCTCTCATGGCTTATGAGATGTTCTTGGGTTCAATATCAGATAGGAAACAAAAATTTGAGAAAGAGTCCTGAAGTGGGGACCGAGTTCTAACTCCATGAGATAGCTCTCCTATGACTAGATCATGAGAATGTTGCTTTGAAAAAATACAGTTACTAGGAGGCTTATATCCTTGTTCACGAGTTTGAGTTTCACTCCCCCACGATTCTCTCCTCTCCTTAATCCCCTATAGATACACTCTCATAAACCTCCTCTTCATTAGCATTAGGCTCGTTAGTTGGGGAATTTTCATCGAAATGCACATGAGCTGATTCTTCAACCACTAGAGTCCTCTTATTGTAAATCCTATAGTCCAGACTCTTGCTGGAGTATCCTAAGAAGATACCTAGATCTGATTTTTAGTCGAATTTTCCTAGGTGATCCTTAGTGTTTAGAATGTAGCACGGGCAACCAAATACTCTAAAGTACAATACAGAGGGTTTCTTTTTGAAGTACAACTCGTATGGAGTTCGCTTTAAATGTGGGTGAACCATGACTCAGTTCATCACATAGCTTTCAGTGTTAACCGCTTCAGCCCAGAAGGATCGTGGTAAGCCGAACTCGATGAGCATAGTGCGGGATAATTCTTGAAGAGTGTGGTTTTTTCTTTCTACAACCCCATTCTGTTGTGCAGTGTGAGGGGCAGAGAAATCGTGCTTAATTCTTAAAGTGTGACAAAGGTTTGAGAAGTCATCATTCTCAAACTCTCCTCCATGATCTGATCTAATACATTTTATCTTTATCTCCTTCTCATTTTGAAGTCGCGTGCAGAGATTGGAGAGTTTGCTAAAGGTGTCAGATTTATTTGCTAGAAATATCATTCAGTAATAACATGAGTAATCATCGATGATAATGATGGTGTATCATTTTACACCTAGACTACACGTACTTAGAGGTGCAAACAGGTCCATGTGAATGAGTTCGAGTGGTCTAGTTGTGGAAACTTCAGTTTTGCTCTTTGAATGAGGTTTTAACAAATTTGCCTTTTTAACATGAACTGCATAAGACATTTAAACTACCGCTTATGTTGGGAAGTCCCCTAACAAGTTTCTTTTTTGATAGTTTTACAATAAGCTTGCTACTAGTATGTCCTAGTCTCCTATGCCAAAGGTCTAATTCCTCATTCTTAGTAACTAGGCATTTCAAATTAGACGCAGAAATATCATTAAAACTAATAGTGTACACATTATGATTTCTGTTAGCTACAAGTAATACACTAGAAGTTTTGGCATAAATAATTCTACAAGTGTTTGTAGATGACTCAAATAAGACATTTAGACCTTTATCACACAATTGTCTAATAGAGATGAGATTATGCTAAAGTCCATCTACATACAGAACGTTAAAAAAAGAAAATGCCTTGCTACCTACTGTGCCGCTTCCAAGTATCCGTCCTTTACTGTTGTCTCCAAAGGTCACCATGCCACCCTTCTTCTCCAGGCTAAGTAACTTGTCTTTATCTCCTGTCATGTCCTTGGAGCACCTAGAGTCAAAGTACCACACATTCTTTGTGTCCTTAGCCTGCTAACAGACCTAAAAATAAGATGAGGGTAAAGATCTGGTTACCCAAGTTATCCCACCCTTATGATAGGTAGAAGACTTTGGTAGCCAGACTTGTAAATTTTTTTTAGCACCTTTCCTCAGACACGAGCCAGAAGTGTGACCAAAGTTTTTACAATTTCAGCACATAACGTAAGCAGTAGATGCTGCCTTTATCGGGTTGCTCGAGCTCTTGCTTGAGGATAGGGAAACCCTTTTAGAATTTTTGACCTTATTTCGTGAGTTTTTATTGTTAAGTCTAGAGGTAGCTTGATAACGATTTTCACTCGGTGGGGATGTTGGACTCAAATATCATAATCCAAACTTCCCAGATCCATGACACTGTGCTCCCAAAAGCATATCCAATGATTTTTAGCCAATTCCAAACTTTTGGACAGCACAATTTAGATCATGGATCCTCGCCTTTAAGGCGGTGTTTTCAGTCACAAGCATTACACACCGATTGACAAATTGTTTGTTGCCTTCCTCAACCTTGGCAAGCGACAATTGAAGTCTCTTGTCCAAGACATTCTTTTCACTTATGAGACTATTCATTTTCACCGATGACTTGGAGTGTCTTGCTTTTTGTTCTTCGATCGTTGTCATCAAGTGAGAGCACTCTAGACACTCGATCTTTTCTTTACCACTTCTAATAACTTCACCTTTTAATTTTTCCAAGCCCTTTTTTGATTTTCTGGTTTTTGGATCTCAAGGACTTTTTCTTAAAAATAACACTTTCTAATTTATCAACTAAATTTTCATAGATTTCAAGAAGTTCAGTATAAGTAGGTGGAGTTACCTCAGTGTCGCTCTGGACACTGGACTCATTGTCAAATTCTTCTTGATTCTTTCCCATGATACATAGATTTGTCTCATCTTCACTCCTAGAGTCTGTGGTGCTTGATTCATCAAAACCATCCTCATCCTAGGTGAGCGCCTTCAACAACTTCTTCTTCCCTTTGTTCCCGCTTTGCTTTTCATTTTCTTCCTTCTGGAGTCTTGGTCATTCTCTCTTAAGGTGCCCAGGCTTATGGCAGTGATATCACACCAGCTGTGACTTCTCATCATCGCTTTCCGCCTCTTTTGACAGCTTGTTCCACCTTCTTCCTTCTACAGCTCCTCTCTTAAGGAATTTCTTGAACTGTCCCTGCTTCTTGGGATTCTTCATGAATTGTTTGAACTCCTGAATGTAGAGGCTCTCCTCATCGTCTTCCTCAGAATCTTTAGCAGCTTTTCTCTCTCGTGCGGCCTTCAGCGCCAATCCACTCTTCTTTACTTCCCTGGGATATTCATCTGCTTGAATCTTCAATTCAAGTTCGTGTGTCTTTAGATTACCGATGAGGCTCTCCATCTCCAGGGTGCTGATCTCATAATACTCAACGATAGGTATCACCTTCGGGTTGAAGCGAGGAGCAAAGATCGCAGGATCCTCCTCACTAGGTCACCATTTGGAAAGTTCTTTCTGAGAGATCTTGAGGCGTTGATGATCTTGGTAAAGCGCGTGTACATGATGTCCACATCCTCATCAATCTCCATCCGGAATTGTTCATATTCCGATTTGAGTCAGAATAGCTTTGACTCCTTCACCTGCGAAGTACCCTTATGAGTCAGCTCAAGAAGACGCCATATATCATAAGCAGTCTCGCAGTTACATATTCTATTGAATTTAGTTTTGTCTAAGGCACAGAATAACGAGTCCATTACCATGGCATTATTCGCACATCTAAGCTTGTCTACATCATCCCACTTATCACGTGGTTTTTCTAAGACTTTATCCCCAACCATGACAGTGGGTGCAGAGTACTTTGTCTCTGTCATGGCCCATACATCCATGCTTTGAGTCATCAGAAAGATTCTCATGTGTGTTATCCAGTTACTATAGTAACTCCCCATAAAGAGTGGAGTTCGACTCATACCTTGTCCATCATTGAATGCGTGAACGGAGTTGGACATCATACTTTAAGTTTTAAGGACCTTTTGAAGGAACCTCCCACTGATACCACTTGTTGGATCTTGTGGCCAACCTTAGAGGGGGGGGGGGTGAATATGGTCTATAATATTATTTGAAATTTTAAATATTTTGTTCAGGGAAATCGACTTCTAGAAGCTACCACAGGGCGTTAGATAGTTAATGCGGGGCGGTGAGTCTATGAACTCATTTCCATGTGCAGATCCTTGTTCAACCCCTACAAATACACAAACTCTCTAAGCAATCACAACATACATCGAGAAATAATCAACACAGACTTAAAGGATTTTATTGCAAGAATTCAGAACAATAATAGTTGTAGATGAGGACAAAAAGGGTGATCTCCGTGACGTCGGAGATCTAAGGCAACAAGTAGAAATGATGTTTTGGTTTCTATACTGATACGCTCTATGGACCGGTTGGCTCTCTGCTTTTCCCTCCAAGAAAAGTCTTCGGGCCAGCTCTTCTCCTCCTCAAAAGGAAGAGAATTAGAGCCCCGATAGATCCTCCTGATATAGACGTCCTTATCCCCAGGATGATTTCCCATGGAGTCCAACCCGGATTTCAACGACCCTTACCGGTCGATTTTCCTCTCCACAAGATTTAGAAAACAAGAAAAAGATTACAAGAGTAAGAGATGTAAATATTTAAAGATGAAGTTCTTCCTCTTGAAGACTACTTCGTAGAGCGATCCATGGTCGGCTCATGTGATCTCTGTTTACTAGCACCTAGATGATTCTTCGTATTCGATATAGATCTTGGATCGCCGGTGTTGGAACACCCTATTACTAATTTGGGTCAGGATCACTATGTCTTTAGGAAACCTGTTTTTGACCTCCTGTATAGATCTAAAGGTCAACTAGAATTGAGTCTAAGGGTTAGTAGTTAGGTTTGGAAGCTGCCCTCAAGACCAAGGTTTTTCAGTTTGGAGACAAAGTCATATCGTCGAGCTCAGTACGACGAATCGTCGAACTCCAATCGACGATCGTCTAGCTCAACTTCGTCGGATCGTCGAACTCCATTCGACGATCGCTGAGCTCAACTTCAACAAATCATCGAACTCCATTCGACGATCTTCGAGCTCAGTTCGACGATCTTGACTCAGTATTGATTCTCTATCTCTGAGCTCAGTTCGACGATAGTTGAGCCCAGATCGAAGATCTCTGTTGCTGTATAAGTCCAAATCGCTGAGCTCAGTTCGACGATAGTGGAGCTCAGTTCGACGATTTTCTGAAGAGTTGAATGATTTTCAAGATTCAAATTCAGGACAGTTAAGGAGTTATTCAACAATTAATTCAGAAGATTTTCTAGCCGTTTTCATTTATTCTGGACCAAGTTTCAAGGGATTATCAAGGAATGTTTCTTTGGACTTTCCTCTAGAAGACATTTGCAATTAAGGAAGTCAATTAATGACAGGCCAACGGCTATTCTTGACAGAGGATCATTTTCTATTCAGAACCAGAGAATAAAACATAAGTTCTTCAAAAAACTCTCACTAACACACATCACAGATAAGCAGAACAAGAAGAACAAGAAGAAAACATTCTCTGGAACAACATTTTTTCTCAACAACAACAAGAACACACACCAAAGGAGATCAACAAATCTGAAATCTTCAGATCCCCTTTGATTCAAGTGTTCAAGGCCAACATCTTTCAAGACTCTAGACACCTAACATTTCAGCTGTTGCTAAAATCATCAATTGCTGGAGATCAAATTTCTGAAGGACTATCACCCTACAGCAAAGCTTCATTTCCTGAACATCTCAAGAACTCAGGGGGAGCTTTGACAACATCAAATCCACATAGTCTTCTCAGCTGCTTTGAGAAAGATAAGACTTCCATAACTCTCTCATCCTCATCTCTATAAAGGGTTTTTCAAACTCCCTTCAAAAGTTTGAGCTTGGTTTTTGAGCACCTTATCAAAAGCTCATTGGTGGCAAGACACCTGATCAAAAACTCTAATTTGGTTTTTGAGCACCTTATCAAAAGCTCATTGGTGCCCAGGACATCTGATCAACTCATCCTGCAGTGGATTCCTACCTAGGGTGGTAGAAGAGTGGATGTACCCAAGTTTAGTGGAACCACTATAGCTCCTTGTGTCTTCTGGCTTGCTTGTCTTTATTTTTGTTTCTGGCTGTGATTGATCTGTGATTAGTTAGGATCTGTGATTAGATTTAATATTTGCTTCCCTATTCACTCAGATTACAACAACTATTGTAAAAAGTTTTTTAAGCACCATACTCTATTCACCCCCCCTCTAGAGTATTTCAGATCTAGCTGCACTTTCAATTGGTATCAGAGCCAGGTTGGTTAAAAATACCACATCTCAGTGGTTGCACATGCTAACACCTGAACCCCAAGATCCCTAGTTAGATCTGCTTGCTGTAGATTTTATTATTAGATTATTCCTTCACAAATCATGGCCCAAAACAAAGATTATGCTAGCACCAGACCTCCAGTGTGCAATCTATCCAAGTTTGCACTTTGGAAAGCAAGGATTAGATTATACATGAATTCTATTGACGAGGATATTTTTAATTCTGTTTTGACAGTTTGTCCAAGACCTCCAGAGAACACAAGTACAAATGTTGTTCCACCTCCATCAGGAACAGATGCTGATATCAAGAAGTGGAAGGTAGCTGATGCAAAGGCTATGAACATCTTAGCCCAGACCATGTCTAATGACATCTTCCAAAAGGTGGCTGAATGTAATTCAGCAAAGGAAATCTGGGATAAGCTCTCTCAAATAGTCCTAGGCTCAGCTGATGAAAGAAAGGACAGGAGATCCCACCTCATATCCCAATATGAGAATTTCAAGAAGGGAGAAGCTGAGTCAGTTGGAGACATGTACAATAGACTCAGTCTGATAGTTAGTGAACTCAGGACTTTGGATAAGGAGATATCATTGACTGAACTTAATGACAAAATCCTAATGTGCTTCCCAAGCACTTGGGATTCAAGAATCTGGCTAATAAAGGATGCCAGAAGTCTGAATGAGATCACCACAGAAGCTCTTTTGGGTAAGCTCAAATCTTATGAGCTGCTAATCAAAAATAGAGAAGAAGAGCAGAAGGCTGCCTCACCAGCCACAAGAAAAGAGAAAACAATAGCCTTCAAAGCAACTGAAGATCAGCCTGAAGATAAAGTCACAGGCAATGATGAACTGCTCAGTCTGTTGGCCAAAATATTTTACAAGATGGCCAGAAAGGACTTCAGAAAGATATCATACAAGGAGCATGATAAGCCAAGGTATGATAAGTCTAACAATAAAGAAATTGTTTGCTTTGGTTGCAGGAAACCAGGGCACATTGTACCTGACTGTCCACAGAATAAAAACAAGGACATAAGGGATAAGAAAGAAAGAATAAGAGATAAGGACTTCAAGAAAAATGACAATGTCAAAACCTCCTCAAGCAAGAACAAACACACAAGGAAGGGATTTGTTGCTGAATCCTGGAGTGAAACTGAAGAGGAGTCAGAAGCCTCTTCCAGCTCCAGTGATGATGAAGATGATGCAGTAGAGAAGGAGTTCTGCATGATGACAATCAATGCCTCTCAACACAATTCAGATGAAGAAGAGTCAGAGTCAGACTTAGAGACTCAACTTGAAGAAGAACAGGTAATTAATTCTTTTGACTTCAATTCAGAGGACTTTAAATCTGAGTTTAAATCATTATGTTTAGACTTACTAAAATCTGAGAAAGAAATTATCTCTCTCAGAAATCATTTATCTGAACATAATATCTTAAAGTCAGAAAACCTCAAACTCTCTAAGGAGTTGGAGTGTTGTAGGGAGCAGATAGCTTCACTGAAAGGTGAGCTATCAGAGGCCAAGAAGCTTGAAGAATCCCTTAATGGGAGAAGCATCAAGCTGATGGACATCACAAGCACAGTGAACTCCAGATTCAATAGTACACTGGGCTTGGGTGCTTCATCCAGCCAACCTATAGTCCTAACAACCCCAATGAAGTTCATTTCTGATAAAGGAAAGGGAGTTGTAGAGGTAGCTAGGAAAAATTCTGATCTGCCTAAGAAAACTAAGTTCCAGCAGAAATCATCGAACGGAGCTCGACGATCGCCGAACGCAGATCGATGATCTCAGGCAAAATCGTCGAACTCAGGTTGACGATCTCAAATTCCTGAACTCTGCGACAGTCGACCATCGAACGGAGCTCGACGATCTGACCCAAGATCGTCGAACGCAGCTCCACGATTGTCGAACAGAGATCAGAGCACTGGAAATTCCTTCAAGGGCAAATCAAAATCCAATCCTAGGGGTCCTTCATCCCAAATCTTTAACCCATATACTGAATGGATAATACCTCCAAGGAGATATCATCCTGAAGGTTATAAGAGTCAACCTGGGATGTCTTTTATTTCTGAGTTTAAAGGTTATCAACCTAGGCCCAAGGTAAACTGGGTCAAAAACAAGTGAATTATTTTATGTGCAGGTGAAGACCTATCCAACATCAAACCAGCAATGGTACTTGGATAGTGGGTGCTCTAAGCACATGACTGGAAACAAGGACAACCACACATCCTTTAAAGCCAAGCTTGGACCCAAAGTTATTTTTGGTGATTCAAACTTTGGACAAACTAAAGGATATGGTGCAGTCCAGATTGGGACAGTAACATTCAAAAAGGTAGCTTATGTGGAAGGACTGAAGCACAATTTGATCAGCATCAGTCAGCTATGTGATGAAGGCTACCAGGTGACTTTCAGCAAAGCATTATGCAAGATAAAGTCAGAGGACAACACAACTGTGTTGATAGGTAAAAGGAAAGGTAACATCTATCTAGTAGATTTTCTTTCAACAGATGTAGACATTTGCCTATTCAATTCTGTCTGTAGACCTAATATTTTATGGCATAAGAGACTAGGACACTTAAACCTTAGAACTATTGCTAGGCTATCCAAGGACAACCTTGTTAGAGGACTACCTTCTGGCCCCTACAAGAAGGAAGGACTCTGCAGGGCTTGTCAATTAGGCAAGCAAACTAAAAATAGTTTTAAGTCACTTAATAAGAGTGATTCACCTAGGATATTGTATCTGTTACACATGGACCTTTTTTGACCCATTAAAGTACAAAGCTTAGGAGGGAAATCTTACACTTTAGTAGTTATAAATGACTTCTCTAGATTCACATGGGTGTTCTTTCTGAGAAAAAAGTCTGATAATTTTAAGTGTTTGACAGAGTTTCTCAAATGTATATAGATTGAGTTCAACACTCACATTTCCCTGATCAGAATTGATCATGGGACAGAGTTTGATTCCCTTCTTATGCAAGAGTTCTGTCAGAGTGAAGGGATTAGGCATACTTTCTCAGCTCCTAGAACTCCTCAACAAAATGGGGTAGCTGAAAGGAAAAAATAGAACTCTTATTGAATCTATCACTACATTGTTCTCAGATGCTCACCTTCCTCTATCCTTTTGGGCAGAGGCAGTGAACAACTCCAACTATGTGCTGAATAGAAGTTTGATACATAAACTAAAGGGCAAGACTCCCTATGAATTACTCAAAGGGAAGAAACCTAAAGTTGATTAATTTCTTTTGTAGGTTACTCTGTGATTAGTTAGGATCTGTGATTAGATTTAATATTTGCTTCCCTGTTCACTCAGATTACAACAACTGTTGTAAAAAGTTTTTTAAGCACCATACTCTATTCACCCCCCCTCTAGAGTATTTCAGATCTAGCTACACTTTCAATTGGTATCAGAGGGAGGTTAAAAACAGGTTTCCTAAAGACATAGTGATCCTGACCCAAATTAGTAATAGGGTGTTATAAACAGGTTTCCTAATTGATTATTTTAGAATTTTTGGTTGCATTTGTTATATACATAATAATGACAAGAGATATTTAGCAAAATTTCAAGCTAAGGCTGATGAAGGAGTGTTTCTGGGATACTCCATGATCAGTAAGGCTTATAGGGTTTATAATAACTCATCTCTTAAAATTAAGGAATCTGTTCACATATCATTTGATAAATCTAACATGTCTTTCAAGGAGAAGAACAATTCTACCATAGAACCCTTGCAGGTACATTCTCTTGTTGAAGATTTGAACAAGTTACAGGTTACTCAAAAAGAGGAAAGCAGTGAAGATGAAGAAAGCATTCAATATATTGAGGAGAAACAACTTGAAGATCCAGTTGTTGTACCACAAGAGGAAACAACAACACAGGTTGGTGAACAATCAACACCCCGTGTTGATTTAGTAACATCAAGAGACCATCCAATTTCCCAAGTAATTGGAGACATCTCAGCTGGTGTGCAAACCAGAAATCAGGTCAACCAAAACCTGTTGCACACCTGCTTCCTATCTCAAATTGAACCTCAATCCATTCAAGATGCAGAGCAAGATCCACACTGGATCATTGCAATGCAAGAAGTGTTGCATCAATTTGAAAGGAACAAAGTTTGGGAACTAGTGCCAAAGCCTAAGGATCACTCCATTATTGGAACAAAGTGGGTGTTCAAAAACAAATTGGATGATCAAGGAGTAATTGTAAGGAACAACGCAAGGCTAGTTGCTCAAGGATATTCCCAAGAAGAAGGCATAGACTATGACCAGACTTTTGCAGTAGTTGCAAGATTGGAAGCCATCAGAATCTTCTTAGCTTATGCAACATATAAAGGCTTCAAGGTATATCAGATGGATGTAAAAAGTACATTTCTAAATGGAGACATCAAAGAAGAAGTATATGTCAGACAACCTCCAGGTTTTATCTCTCCAACCTATCCTGATTATGTTTTTAAGTTGAACAAAGCATTATATGGTCTCAAGCAAGCTCCTAGAGCATGGTATGAGACCCTAGCATGCTTCCTTCTGGAAAATGGATTTATAAGGGGTAGAGTAGACCAAACTCTTTTCATTAGAACCCATAAGTCCCATACCCTACTAGTACAGATTTATGTAGATGATATTATTTTTTGTTCTACTGATTCAAAATTGTGCAGAAGGTTTTCCAACCTAATGCATTCTAAATTTGAAATGAGTAGCATGGGTGAGCTATCCTTCTTTCTAGGATTACAAGTCAAATAACATGCTGAAGGCATCTTTATTTCTCAAACCAAGTATGCAAATGAATTGGTTAAAAAATTTGGCATGTCTGAAGCATCTTGTATGAAAACACCCATGCATACTAATGCTGTATTGGATGCTGATGAACATGGGAAACCTGTTGATCAGACAACATATAGAGCAATGATTGGCTCTTTACTATACCTTACAGCCAGTAGACCTGATATAATGTTTGCTACATACATATGTACTAGATTACAAGGAAGCCCTAGAGAGTCACACCTAACATTAGTTAAAAGGATTCTCAGGTATGTTAAAAGTTGTCCAAATCTATGTCTCTGGTATCCAAAAGATTCAACATTTTATTTCACTGGATTTTCTGATGCTGATTATGCTGGATGTAGAATTGACAGGAAAAGCACCAATGGAACTTGTCAGTTCCTTGGTGACAGACTTGTCTCTTGGTTTTGCAAGAAACAAACTTCTGTGTCAACTTCAACTGCTGAAGCTGAATATATGCTGCAGGCAGTTGTTGTTCACAAATCTTGTAGATTCAAAACCAACTCCTAGACTATGGCTACAACTTAGAGAAGTCTAAAATCTTTTGTGATAACACCAGAGCTATTTCTATAGCTCAAAATCCAGTCCTCCATAGTAGGACAAAACACATAGAGATTATGCATCACTTTTTAAGGGATAATGTTGAGAAGAATAAAATTGAACTTCAATATATCCCAACTAATTTGCAAAGGGGAGATATTTTCACCAAACCCTTGGATGAAAAGAAACACACCTTCTTCCTAAATCAGTTAGGAATGTTAGATGGAGGAAGTCTAAAATAATATCCAAGATTTTAAAAGTTTAAAAATTGACCAAGACTAGGCAAACATCTTGATTTTTCATAGTGTCTAGAGTGTATTTTTGGTATCTGAACTGCACTCAATGATTTTCCCCCAGATCGTCGAACGGAGATCGACGATTTCCGAAATCGTCGACCTGAGTTCAGCGCTTCTCAGATAGTCTGAACTATCTCTTCCGGTCAACGATCGTCGAACGACGCTCGACGATTTTGTTCTCTGAACTATCGTCGAACGGAGCTCGACGCTCTCCAATATCGTCGAACGGAGATCGACGATATTGAAGACCTTTCAGATTCCTTTAGAAGCCCCGATCGTCGAACTGAGTTCAACGATCTTTCCTTTTCTGCGTCGAACCCTAATATAAAATTCATTTTTCGCCGTCGTTCTCCTTTTGCGCTTTCGATTTCCCTGCAAAAATTCTCTTTCTCTCCAAACTTCTCTACACTTGGTTGTTTTGTTTGTTGATTTTTGCAGGTAACAATGGTCGTCTCTGTTGCTGTTCTTGCCGCAATGAAATTCGATGCTGGATTTGACATTGACATGGAGTCTTTCAGCACTACTGATCAGGTTTTTCAAGATATTTTGGAACTGTTCAAGGAGCAGAAACTTGCTACCATCATGACCACCAGAATCAAACTGGCTGCTGATGAGATTAAGGAGTGGGTCTACACTACCCAAAACCAGGACCAAAACACAATAGTTGGTTCAATTTCTGGAACCCAGGTACCCTTGACTCCAGCCATTCTGACAGAAGTCTTTGAGTTAAGTTCTGGAAGAGATTCTGCTGATTTGTCTGGAGAGGAATTTGCTGATCTGCTTGCAAGAATGGGTCACTCTGATGCAAACCCTAGCAAGCTGCTGAAGAAGAACCTAGTTGTGGAATATAGGTTCTTGGCTGATGTAGTAGGAAAGGTTTTGCTGGCCAAGCATTCAGCACATGATACTATCTCTGGGTATCAGCTATGCTTGATGGGAGCCATTGTGGACAAGAAGCAATTGAACTGGGGAGAGGTCTTCTTTGACCTGATTAAAAAGAAAATCAATAAGAATTTTGTGAATTTTGGGAGGATCCTAGGGCTTTTTCTTCACAACAGATGTCCTACTTTGCTAGTATCTTCTGGGATACATATTAATGGATCAAAGAGATTGTCCTGTGCCCTATTTGGCAAATGGGACAGGCAGATAACCAAGCCCAGCAGGCCCTCTGCAAGCACAACTTCAGGCACCAGGACTGTACTAGACACTTCCCCTCAAGTCTCTACCGCTGCAGATGACTTGCATGCTGCTGCTTCTCCTCCTCCAACTCCAATTTCATCTCCTCTAGTTCCATCCACAATTCAAATTTCACCCACAATCATCATTTCCAGCCCTTCTCCAACATCTATTCCATCTCCAATCCCAACTTTTCCAATCTCAGAAGAACTATTCCATCCATTACACCACTACCATCACCCAGACATTGACATATCATCCACCATTCCCTCATTCAACCTTCTTGATGATTCCTTCATGGATGACTCACCCTCATCTCCTCCTGAGCTGCCATCCTCATCTACCTCATACCAACAACTTCTACAAGACATTCTGGATCAACCCTCCTTCACACCGTCTATCTCCATACCACTATCTTCCATCTCCACTATACCCACTCCTCAACCTTCCCTTCTACCATCCACCAGCTCTCCACCACCATCACCAGTAGCTCCTCCTCCATCCTCTACCTCTTCTCAATTGCCTGCTGAGCATATAGATCTTCCAGCCCTAGCTGACCAGTTATATGGACTGCTAGCCCCTAGGCTATCTCTTCTATTGGAGACCTCCTTGGCTCCATTACTTCAGTCAGTGGCAGCTCTTTCTGCCAGGCTATCCTCCTTATTTCCTCAGGCAATCCCTTCATCAGTGTGCCTTGATCCAGCATTCTCTGAATCTAGGCAGGGGGAGATGCCTAATGAAGTGGTGAGTTTGCCTGCTGCTGCTAATTCTTCAGCTCCTGCTGCTGCTGCTGCTGTTACTCAAGCTCTAGTTTAAACTCTTCCAGTTGCTGTCTTTTCAGTAGACCTCAGGTCTCTTCTCTCAGATTTTGATTCAATCTACTTCAGCTGTCTTCCAGAGAAAGTTACAGTTCAGCCATCAGAGGATCTTTCCAAGGCCATTATGCCCTTCTCATGTTGTGACACCAGCATTATTAATTCATTCATAAATACAGTTTATACTACTGAGACTTCTGGTTCCAGTGATGCTGCTGCTATTCCTGCTGAAAGTATTGTTGATATCTCTGTTGCTGCTACAAATGTTGTTGTTTCTGAGGATATGCAGACAGAGGCATATGATTTTGAGCCTTCTGTTTTTGCTGATGATATTCCTGCTGTTATTACTAATGCTGAGGCTCCTGTATCTGAAAAAGCTTTATCTGAATCTGTTGCTACTCCAGATGCTACTGTTATTACTGCTGCTATATCTTCTGCAAGGATTGCTCCAGAAACTTATGTGTCTGTTGTTACAATTGCTGCTACAACTTCTGTATCTGTTGTTACTAGTGTTGTATCTGCTGTTGTCACCACTACTGTTTCATCTGCTCCAACTCAACTTCAGAAAGAATATTTGAAAAAGATTGATGCTCTATATGATGAGCAAAGTTCTGAAAGTGATGAATTCAAGACTGATTCTGATGATTCTTCTGCCACCATAGCCAGGAAAAGGAAGGCAAGGAGTAAAGCCATGAAAAGGGTGCCTCCAGCCAAAGTCAAGGACACTAATGATATTCCATATTACATCCTTCATGACTGCCCCATTACTGAGCATTGGATGCAGTATTCCAAGAACCAACTTAAAGCCATGAAGAAGAAGAGGAAGTATGAGAAAGGATCTTCACAGTTTCATCATCCTCATCCTCCTCCACCACCTCCTCCTGATGCAGGTGCATGTGGAAGCTCAGCTGCTCAACCTTCTGCTAAAAGCCAAACCCCCTATCAGCCTCATGCAAGATCTTATTATAGGGTAAGCCAGTCCAGAGGTTCTCAATCAAGGAGAGGAAGTTATATAGGAAACCAGAGGGAATTTCAAGTCTACTCAAAAGGCTATTCTAGACAACATCCATACTCTAGGGAAGGACAAGCTTCATTAGATACAACATCAGGTCCTTTTCCCTATAAGCTGAAAGAAGTAGTCCCATCCAGTGCTCCTCCAGATAATCCATCCAACAGATATGAGCCTCCAGTGCCCTTTGAAGATCCAGAAAATAACCCTACTGCATGGACTGCTAGGATGAAAGAGCTAGCTGCCCTGGATCAAATCAAGAAAGCTAAAGAGCAAGGCAGAGATTCCTCCAACATTACTACATTGTCTGAACAGAGAAAGAAAGAACTGGAAAGATATGCTTCAAGCAAATTCTTTGACTCTGAAAGATATATGGAGCTGCATCCTGAAGCTGTGGTTCCCAGGCCCAAACAGCAAACTTCTCTAGGTGCAGCAGATGACAGAAGGTCAAAGAAAGAAGCTCTCAATCCTAATAGAGAAATCAAACTTATAAAGAGCAAGGAGAAGGAATAATTCTGTAAGGTGACAATTATTCTGATTTTTGATTTCTGTCTGGGATAATATATCTGTGCTTCTGCAATGTCCTGCTTATTGCATTTCTCTATTGTTGCTTTGTATGTTGTTCTTTTATTTTTCCAAATTCTGTAAATAGTAATCCTAACCCAAATAGGGGGAGATTGTTGGAACACCCTATTACTAATTTGGGTCAGGATCACTATGTCTTTAGGAAACCTATTTTTGACCTCATGTATAGATCTAAAGGTCAACTAGAATTGAGTCTAAGGGTTAGTAGTTAGGTTTGGAAGCTGCCCTCAAGACCAAGGTTTTTCAGTTTGGAGACTAAGTCATATCGTCGAGCTCAGTATGACGAATCATCGAACTCCAATCGACGATCGTCTAGCTCAACTTCGACGGATCGTCGAACTCCATTCGACGATCGCTGAGCTCAACTTCAACAAATCGCCGAACTCCATTCGACGATCTTCGAGCTCAGTTCGACGATCTTGACTCAGTATTGATTCTCTATCTCTGAGCTCAGTTCGACGATAGTTGAGCCCAGATCGACGATCTCTGTTGCTGTATAAGTCCAAATCGTTGAGCCCAGTTCGACGATAGTGGAGCTCAGTTCGACGATTTTCTGAAGAGTTGAATGATTTTCAAGATTCAAATTCAGGACAGTTAAGCAGTTATTCAGCAATTAATTCAGAAGATTTTCTAGCCGTTTTCATTTATTCTGGACCAAGTTTCAAGGGATTATCAAGGAATGTTTCTTTGGACTTTCCCCCAGAAGACATTTGCAATTAAGGAAGTCAATTAATGACAGGTCAATGACTATTCTTGACAGATGATCATTTTCTATTCAGAACCAGAGAATAAAACATAAGTTCTTCAAAAAACTCTCTCACTAACACACAACACAGATAAGCAGAACAAGAAGAACAAGAAGAAAACATTCTCTGGAACAACATTTTTTCTCAAAAACAACAAGAACACACACCAAAGGAGATCAACAAATCTGAAATCTTCAGATCCCCTTTGATTCAAGTGTTCAAGGCCAACATCTTTCAAGACTCCAGACACCTAACATTTCATCTGTTGCTGAAATCATCAATTGCTGGAGATCAAATTTCTGAAAGCCTATCACCCTACAGCAAAGCTTCATTTCCTGAACATCTCAAGAACTCAGGGGGAGCTTTGACAACATCAAATCCACATAGTCTTCTCAGCTGCTTTGAGAAAGAGAAGACTTCCATAACTCTCTCATCCCCATCTCTGTAAAGGGTTTTTCAAACTCCCTTCAAAAGTTTGAGCTTGGTTTTTGAGCACCTTATCAAAAGCTCATTGGTGGCAAGACACCTGATCAAAAAATCTGATTTGGTTTTTGAGCACCTTATCAAAAGCTCATTGGTTCCCATGATACCTGATCAACTCATCCTGCAGTGGATTCCTACCTAGGGTGGTAGAAGAGTGGATGTACCCAAGTTTAGGGGAACCACTATAGCTTCTTGTGTCTTCTGGCTTGCTTGTCTTTATTTTTGTTTTTGGCCGTGATTGATCTGTGATTAGTTAGGATCTGTGATTAGATTTAATATTTGCTTCCATGTTCACTCAGATTACAACAACTGTTGTAAAAAGTTTTTTAAGCACCATACTCTATTCACCCCCCCCCCCTCTAGAGTATTTCAGATCTAGCTGCACTTTCAGCCGGAGTCTTTCGATCACGAGCGGGAGGGAGATGACTGTTCTTCTCTAGACATCTGGCACAGAAACTAAGGCGGGCTTTTATACGTCTTCTTGAAAATAGGGTACCATCGGCGGTAAGACTAGCGCCCGTAGGTTAGTTCGCGCGCTTGTTGTGCCAGTTGTCGTCCAAATATGGAATAATATTTAAAATGAATATTTGCAGTTTCATCATTGCTAGTGTCGCACGGTTAACGTTACCGCCACGTGGTAATATTGTGCACGACGATTCAGAAAAGTCGTGTCGATATTCATTGAGAGGCTAGCGTGGCGCGGTAAGAGCTCTCTCCTGGGGTAGAATGGTTTTTCGAGAAAAACGTCTCGACATTCGTCGAAAGGCTAGCATGGCGCGTTAACCTCTATCATCTGGTGGTAGATTGGTTTCTCGAGAAAATGTCCCGATATTCATCGAGAGGCTACTACATCGTGTTAACCTCTATTGTCTGGCGGTAGATTGTTTCTCGAGAAAAATCCTTCCTGACGTTCGTCAAGAGGCTACCGCGTGCGGTAGGACTAGCGTGGCGCGATAACTTCCCGAGAGCTCTGTCCAATTAATTCACGGCTACTGCTGGGTGGTAACTTTTATCGCTTGGCGTTAGTGGCCACAAGACTCTTCTTCTTCTTCGCTTGCACCTGTCAACCTGAACACTGTATCAATAGAAGATGTGATCAAATACAACCTGGGAGTTGATATTCCAAACTCAGGGAATATAAAACATCAGCTCCAACAAGCCCTACACTCAGATTCTTAACAAAATCCTACCACTCTGATTCACTCTTGAATCCAACCTCAGATCTATAACAGATCCTACAATATCAGTCTTTATAACGCAGGCTTACAACACAGATCCAAAAGAATCTTACAGAGAGAATAATGTTTGATATTGATTTGACACCAGATAAATGATCTCTGTGTCTTTCTCCTTCTCTCTTGAGAGTGATCAGTCCAGATTTCTTCTTCACAACTCTAGAAAATAGTCTTCAGGTTTTGCTCAGCTTGGGTTGTGAAGTGGCCACAGCTAGGGTTAGCCCATGCTGCTCCTTCTTTCTTGTTGTTGATGATGAAGATGACAACAGCTGACAGGTAGAACATTCAAGTCGATCAATTTGAGCTTCTGCTTCTTGTCTCAACAACAATGGCAAGGAAGAAGATGAAGATCTCTGCTTTTTGAAATGACAAAGCCCTAATAGTTAATTTGATTCCGCCGATTTCATTCATTTTAACTTCCGCCATACAACGGCTTTCTTGACTTGTGGGACTAGCATTAATTAATGATTTACCACCTTACTTTACATAATATATCATACAACTGGCTATTGATGCCATCAGTGGTGGATTCCAGCTTTACCACAACGAGTTTGAATTTTATTGACTTTTGTCTGACGTCAGCATCTGTGGACTTAGCCAAATTCTCAGTTTTATCCCAGGCATTGAGTGCTTTGAGTGAACATGCTTCACTCAATGGTTCTAGACATAGCTAATCTTTCGCTTCCTTAGGCGTTGAGTTTCATAAGTGAACAAGCATCACTCAACGATTCTGGACTTAGCCAACTTTTTGTTTCCTCGGGCGTTGAGTGCATTGAGTGAAGCCTTCATCGCTCAACGCTTTTATAGTTGGTCATCATTCTTCATTTAGGCATTGAGAACATTGAGTGAATGACCATCACTTATTGCTTTTTGACTTAGCCAAACTTTCTACGATGTCAGGCGTTAAGTGAGCCTTCATCACTCAGCGCCCCTGGACTTAGCCGCTTCATTGATTACATGTCTTCATGCTGAGGCGTAGAGTGAACTAAATTCACTCAATGTTTCAATACTTAGCAACAATTCTGAAATCTGCCAGCTTGCTAAGGCGTTGAGTGTGTTGAGTGAACTGGCTTCACTCAACGCTTCTATACTTAGTTAATTTTTATCTTCTTTCTTCTTAGGCCTTGACTACAGCAGCATGACTCAACACTTTTGCATAACTAGCATTGAGTGAACTGGCTTCACTCGATGTATGTGGACTTAGTCGCAATATTATCTCAACAATATGCTGGGCTTTGACTATCCTGTCTTTACTCAGCACTTTTGATGTGTAGAGTAGAGTGAACTGGCTTCACTCTATGTCTGTGGACTTCATCGAATATCGACACCTGGCGTTGAGTGACCTTTTTTCACACAATGTCTGTAGACTTCATCGAATATCAATACCTAGCGTTGAGTGAGCTTGTTTCACTCAATGCCTGTGGACTTAGGCAAATTCTTGCCTTTCTAGCCAGCTTCTTTGTGTCCACCTATCATTTTCACTTGAGCCATATGTCCAATCAATGTGTCAAAGAGAAACCTGCATACATGAACTTGAACATACATCAAATACAACTATGTGTATATCATTGACTAGTTTGACTTCTTACAAATCTGGGACATTGGGATCAATGGACCTAACACCGAGAACATTGGGGAAAACCACCAAAATCTATAAATTTGCGGGTCACGCCCCAAGGTCATGCCCGTGACATAGGGTGTGTCAAGTACGGAACACTCGCCATAAAAAGCCTGGGAAAAACTGCCAAAATATGTTAATTATCAGGTCATGCCCCCGAGTCACGCCCGTAACTAGGAGTGTGTACTGACCGGGTCAGCAAATTGTTGGAAAAGACAAAATCTGGCATTAATTCGGCAATTTTTGAGTTGGTCATGCACTGGTCACGACTGACTTGGGGGCATGTACTTAGAAAAAGTTCCAGAACTGTACCGGGAAGCTTTCTTGAGAAAATTGAATTTTCTACCAAGACATGCCCATGTTCAAGTCCATGTTAGCCCGTGATATGGGGGAGTGTACTTGTGAAACTATTCCAATTTGTAGAGAACGTCGTCCTCTTTCTGTTGACTTATTGCACTTCCTTTAACTCTTCCTGGTTTGAAAGTTATGACAATTTGAAGTTCAGCTATCCACGACAAATAGTGTTAATTTTCTACAAAATGCCTACAGATCATGACCATGGACTTAAAATTGATATTTGAAGCTCAATTATACCTTATATTAGAAATGAAAGAAATTTAGATATATATTAATATAAAACTAAATAAAAAGTGATTATTTATTAAATAAAAATTATATTAAAATAACTATAAATAATATTTTATCAAATATTCCAATACTTAAGCTTTTGCTATTTCAAAGCAAAACTATGAGAAATATTTATAAGATATTAATATAATTTTTAATCAAGCTAAAAATATATTAAACAAAAGGAAAGTTAAAAAATAAAATTTAGGGATTCAGATATTAAGTCCTAAATTATGAAATTAAAATGAGAAGATCAAATTTTTAGCAAAGATTTCTCATATAAATTAATTAGCATTCAAAATTGATCAGTTAACAAACAAAATTAGATTAGAATTATTAACACCCTTAACCAAAAAGATACTTAAAGAAAAAATTCAAACTACTATTTATGCTCCCTTAGTAGTTTAATCTAAGTCTAAAGCAATTTTATTGGCTAATAAGGTTTGGAACCAAGGAAAATGAAGAGGTTTTTGATTGGTGGTGATGGATTTTTTCCTCTCACCCTATCTATTCTTTTTCTTACTTTTGATATTTTAATATATTTACTAAGATAATGATGAATTTTATCCTCTCATTTTCCATGACATATGAACAAATATATAATTTTTTCTCTTCACAAATAAAAATAAATGGGAGTAATGAATTTTATCCACTTACTCCATTTTTTATTCTTGGGGATTGCATATCAAGGAATGTTTGATTCTCATGACATATGATCTAACAAAAAATAAGCATATGTTTACCAAGAGATAATGAATTTTATCATCTAATCCCCGTGACATATAATGTAATAAGAAAATAAAAAAAATAACGAAACGGCTAGACAGTATTTAGATTAAATTAAAATCTTAGAGAGCAACTATAGTATATTAAACTTTCTTGAGAATCCTACTGCATGAAGTGAATATAATTGAAATCTAAAATTTGCTAACCACATTAACACAAAATTTAAACTAATTAGAATAAAAAGAGAAAAAGTGCTAAAGAAATCACTATAAACAAATTGATTTCATAAGATATTTCTTAAAATTAAATGACCTAAAAATTCAATCTAACTAATAATAATTAAATAAAAGATTAGCAAATCAAAAATTATAAAAATTCTTATAAATAAACTCAACATAAATTTCTGAAAATAACTTTTTAGATTTTTTTCTAGTGTTTTTTTTCTTAAATTATAATCCTATTTTTTTTATTAATTAGACTTCCCCAGGACTACCCAATGACATGTTCGAAAGGTACTAGGCGGCTTCGTGGGATGAAAACCCAGCACGACCCTTTCCAAGAAATTAAATTTTATAATTTTATCATTTTTTTGTATTTTTGAAAGATTTTTCATCATCGTTTTTTTTTGAATGTTTTTTAAATAAAAATAACAAAAGGAGATCATACACCCATACTTAAAAATAAACTTTGTCCTCAATGTTTATAAGCCAAGTAAGAGGGGCAAAAATAAATAAAAGAAAAATGCTTAGAAAAAATGCAAGAAATTAAAAGATAAAAAGGGGGTGTCTCACAAAAGCATTTATCTTATTTTCGTCTTTAAGCTAGACGGTTATAGTTAGGAAACAGGAAAATAGAAATAAAGGTGCACATGTAACTCCCTTAATTCACACTTAGGTGAATAAGCCGAAGTCAGTCGCCTAACTACTCCTCCGCATAATTCTTGATTTTTCTTTTGGCGATCGGCTTTAAAATATAAATCCAAATCACCTATACATACCTGAGGTGATTTGATTTTTTGTAGATGATTGGCAAATGGATCGGGGATGAAGTTTGATTGCAACAGCTCATCTTCTACCTGAAAATCATTAGTGTAAGAAAAATCAAAGAAAAAATGCGTCACAAAAATTTTCACAAGGAGGAGGTTCTTGTAAAACTATATGATCGAGCTCCGGTTGTTTATTTTCTTAAATTAAATTGTTATCTGAAAATTCATTTAAATTAAAATCATTGGGCATAAAATTTTCAAGAATTTGAATTCCCAAATATTTATAGGTTGTGCTTGAGAATTCATGAAGAGGAGGAGAAAAATTTGGAGAAGTAGGATAAGAAACATGTTCTTCTTCCATTTCACATGGTACATCCATACAATGAATAAATCATGGAATAATAATTTTTCTTCATCATCGGTAAAAGAAACTAAGAGGATACATTAAGATTCATGTTCCTCGATAGGAGAATTATTTGAAGACGGAGAAAAATCATCAGAACAAGTATTAATAGTTTCTAAATTTTAGGGAGGAGAAAAAATTGATTTTGCAAAAATTCTCCAAAATTAGAAGAAGAAGATTGCAGTGCAAAAAAGAAGAACAAAAATTCATATCTAAAGAATTATTCTCATTACTCAAGAATCTTTCTGGGTGATCTTGCGAACAAGAAAAATCTACATCCAAGTTGGAATAAAAATTATTTAAATCATAAATTTTATTCTCATCAAAGCACGAAAAATTATTTTCATGGAAATTGGGAAAACTAGTGAAATTTGAAAAATAATTATCTTTAAAGTGGGAATAATTATTTTCATAATTATTATAAAACTTATTTGCATAAAAAAATTTGATAATAATAATGAAGATAACAAGTCTCACTTCGATGAGGAGCACCACAATAATAACAAAAATTTGGCGCTTTCATCCGGCTTCAGAAATATTTAATTTGTTTTGAAGCTCGGCAACCTTGGCGGCAAATTGAGATAACATTTTTTTAAATAAAATGAAAAACAACCTTTACGTAATAGAATTGAATTTAAAAAGAAAATTAAAAAGATAAATTGGGAGGAGAAAATAGAATGATAAAAATAATAAAATTTGCGCTTTCAAAATATCAACAAAAATAACTCCACGGCAACGGCACCAAAACTTTGTGGGGTAAAATTTAGGGTAAATATATTTCTCAATTCTATAAACTATAGGCAAGAGCACTTATCGTTCATAGTATATGATATTTTAAAATAAAATATCAAGTGTCATATTTTTTCGGGCCTGTTGATTACTCCTACTCGCACAAATTAATATTATTTTATTGAATATAAAAAGAGTGGTCGATTAAACTATTAAAAGAAACTTAATGAAATAAAGATTAGCATGTACAACCCCATATTCGCTGAGTAGGACCCTGAGGCACCAATAGTCAGGATTGGACTAGCTTTGGGCTTCAGACCAGAAGAGCTCCCGCCCTGAAGAAGTTCCCGCCCATGAGTGGGTGGGAACGCTTGCGCTTGCGCCAAGCTCCCGCCTTGGAGGATCTCTCGCCCATAAGCGGGCGAGATCACTTGTGCCAAGCTTTGGACAAGAAGGTTCTCGGCTCAGAGTTCTCGCCGAGTGGGGCCCCGGGCCCGGGGCAAAATTACCTAATTACCCTCAGGTAAAATTACCCCTATACCCTCAGGGGCTGCATTTAGTACTTTAAAAACAATGGGATTTGGCTATTGGCAGGTCAGCTAAGGGTATTTCAGTAATCTCAGGTCAGCAAAAGGCTATAAATAGACCCATAAGGGCTCCTTAGAAAGCAAGCTCTCATTATCCTCCAAATCTCTAGTGCTTTCTGAGGAGCTCCTAGCCCAGCTTTTGGTTTTGGAGGGGAAGCTCTCAGAGATCTTCCGAGTGTAAGGTGGGACCTCCCTGCTGATGCTTTGGGTCAGTCTTAGGTCCTTTGCAACTAGTCGAGGGTCGAGGCTCGAGAGAAGTAGGTGTTGGCTGCACCCCTATTTTGAACTCCCGTTGAGGTCATTTTTGGCTTCAACAGTTCTGGTGTGGTGAGCGTGGAAGGCAGCTGATATAGGAAAGCCTTGAGTTTAGTCCCATGGCTGGAGGTGAAGGTGAAGGGTCTGGTTCTGGAGGCTCCCCCGCCCGAGGAGAGGAGGCGATGAGGAAGATGTTGGAGGACTTTCAGGCTAGAAGTCCTGCAAACCATTAGCTTGGCCTTCTCGGCGAGGAGTGAGTGGGCGACTCCTCAGGTCCCAGTAGAGGCGGTCCCGCTCTTGGGTGAGAATGCCCCTGGGCAGCGCCCCGGGAAGGAGGTCCCGGTGGAAGTCGGCGAGAGGGACGTGGCCGCGCGGGAGCTCTTCCCAGGCCAGCGCCGAGGCAAGGAGACTCTGGCAGATTTGGGTGAGAGGGAGGCGGCTGTGCGAGAACTCTTCCCTGGGCACGGTCTTGCGGATTGGGCCAGCCAGCCGAGGCCGTGAGACGTACCCTCTCGCCAGGCAGGAGGCGAGAGCCCTTTCAACGAGCTCATCATCTCAGCTTCGGTGCCAGAGGGGTTCCGGGTGCCGGACATTTCCTATTATTCAGGGAAAGATGACCCTATAAAGCATGTGTAGTGGTTCGAAGATGTGGTTTTAATAAGGCAGATGACAGATGCCTTCAAGTGTCGGTTGTTCTCCATCACATTGAAGGGGAAGGCCCAGGACTGGTTCCACCAGTTGCTAGCGAGCTCGATATACAGCTTTGAAGATCTGCGCTGAGGGTTTCTGTTGAGGTTCTCAACGTCTAAGTAGCGGAAGAAGGAGGCGGTGTGCCTATTTGTAGTGAGGCAGAAGCAGGACGAGACACTGGGTCGCTACGTTGACCGGTTTTAGGAAGATATCCTCCTGGTCCAGGAGGTCCCAGGGTACGCGCTGATGCTCGCCTTCACCCTAGGGCTGAAGCCAAGATTCGTCAGTATGGAGTTGAAGAGAGTGCCCCCTCTCCTTTGAGGAGCTCATGGAGAGGGCGGCAAAAGAGATACACTTCGAGAGGGAAAATCCAGCATTTGCCAGGAAGTTGTCCAAGCTAGCGGAAGATGATGTGAAGGAGCCTGCAACAGGAAGGTAGAGGGAGCCCAGAGAGCAGAGGGAGCAAAGAGATGAAAGAAGGAGGGAAGAACCCCGAGGGTAGGGGCAGCAGCAGGGATGGGGGGCCCGGGAGCCTAACAACCGGTTGGGTTGGAGGCCCCAGGAGGGTCGCCCCCAGGGCCAAGGAGGAGGCTACCAGGGAAGAGATAACTTACGAGAACCCAGTAGGTTCGACCAACCAGCATGGAGGCATGGGCGAAGGTGTCACCCCCCGCCGCCGCAAGAGGCCATGGAGGTGGGCAGAGGCAGAGGAGCAAGGAGAGGAGTTCGAGGAGCTGGGAGAAGAGGAGGAGGAGAATGAAGAAGGGGTAGGGCGGCATTGCTCTTTTGTGACTTCCACCAGGAGGAAGGTCACGCGACGACCACCTGCCCTGAGTTCTTAGCGATGAGAGAAGCAAGAGGAGCAGGGAGGCATGATACGCCGGTTAGAATCGTGGAAGTACAGCAGGGGGAGGGATAAGATAGATGTGAGGACCGGGTAGACGTGGGAACCCGGGGAGGGATTGGGGTGATCCACAGAGGAGTGGTGATCAAGGCAACTCGCAAGGGGAGCCTTCAAACCATATACCAAAGGGGGGTCGCCTCTACCTCCCAGGCTCCCCCACCGGAAGAAAAGATCACCTTCTCGTCAGCAAACATGCCAGACTATGAAGATCTGTTTTGTGACGCCCTGGTGATCTAGACAGCAGTGGAGAATTTCACGATCTCGAGGATACTGGTGGACAACGGGAGCTCAGTAAATGTTATCTTCAAGAAGGCCTTTGATGAGATGAGGGTTGAGGGGAAAAGGATCTTGGCTTTGGATGGACCGTTGTTCGGATTTTCTGGAGAGAGGAAGGAAGTAGAAGGAGGGGTAGGGCTGCTTGTGAAATTGGGAGGCGTATCACGGAATTGCAGGTTCGTGATAGTGGATGCTCCGAGCAGTTATAACGCCATCTTTGGGCGTCCCCTCATCAGCGCCTTTCGCTGTGTCCCCTCCTCGTTCCACCATTTTCTTAAGTTCAATAACGAAGGGGTGCAGGTCAGGATCAGGGGGGATCCGAAGGTAGCGAGGCAATGCTATGTGACGGCAGTCAACACTGTGTCCTGGATGACTGAGGTGGAAGATCTAGAGAGGGAGATGGCGGAGCAGGAGGAGGGCGTCGGAGAAGAGGAGATGATCCTAGGAGTGGCAAGGAGGGAGATGGCGGAGCAAGAGGAGGACATCAGAGAAGAGGAGATGAGCCTAGGGGAGGCGAGGAAGGAGACTGCGGATGAGCAGGGAAAAGCTGAGAAGGAGTCCTAGGGGGGCGTGGAGGTCGCGCAGTAGCGGGAGAGCCCGGAGGAGGCAATGGAGGTAGAAGAGCAAGTAGCAGGAGGAGTGGAGAGAGAGGCCCGGAGGGGCGTGGAAGTCGAGTAGCTTCAGGTGGGCCCGGAGTGGGCGATGGAGATTTAGGAGGAAGTAAGAAGGGAGGAGTTGGAGCTGGAAGAAGAAGCAATAGTCGGCTGGGAGCAGTCGCGGCTGGAGCCAGTCGAGGAAGTAGTGGAGATGGAGATCTTCACCAGCGCAAGGCAGGTGTAGAGGGTGCGGGTCAGCGGGGGCTTGAGTCCCGAGGACCAGGAGCGAGTGCGGGCCTGCATCCAAAGCAACATCGACATCTTCGCTTGGAGCGCGACAGACATGCCAGGCAACGACGCGGATGTGGCCCGCCACCACCTGAACCTGGATCCCCGCACTCGTCCCATATGCCAAAAGATGAGGGACATCACCACCAAGCTGGAGGAACCCATCCGCAAGGAGGTCAGAAAGTTCCTGGAGGCCGGCTTCATCTCGGAGATCCAGTATCCAGGCTGGATCTCCAATGTGGTAATGGTTACTAAAGGCGGTGGGAAATGCCGAATGTGTATCGATTTCTCTTTGTTAAATAAATCATTCCCTAAGGATTGCTACCCCCTGCCTCGGATCGACGAGCTGGTTGATTCAGCCGTTGGTTTTTCTATTATGAGCTTTTTGGATGCTTTTTCAGGTTATCACCAGATCTGGATGCACCCTCCCGATGCCAAGGATGTTTCCTTCATCACGGCGGAGGAATGCTTCAGTTATAAAATGATGCCCTTTGGGTTGAAGAACGCAGGGGCTACATACCAATGCATGATGGATCGGATCTTCTGAGATCAAAGGGGGAGAAACTTGGAGGTCTTTGTCGATGACTTGATGATTAAGAGCAAGAGTGTGGATTCGCACCTGCAGGATCTAGAAGAGACATTCTCCACCCTGCGGAGGTTCAAGATGAGGCTGAACCCCTTGAAGTGTGTCTTCGGTGCCAACCATGGGAAGTTCCTCGGGTATCTCTTGACTCCGGCAGGGGTGGAGCCTAACTCGGACAAGGTGAAGGCCGTCCTAGATTTGGAATCACCTCACGATGCCAAGGAGGTCCAGCGCTTGACAGGAAAATTGGCTGGGCTAAGCAGGTTCCTCTCCAGGTCAGGGGACAAGTGTTCTTCATTCTTCAAGGTGCTGCGAGGGAACCAAAGGTTTGAGTGGACCGCCGAGTGCGATGAAGCCTTCCAAGGGCTGAAGATATAGTTCTCTCAGGCTCCTCTGCTTCAAAGACCAAAAGAAGGGGAGGACCTGACCTTGTAACTTGGTGTAGGAGCTGAGGCGGTGAGCTTCGTTCTAGTAAGGGAAGAGGGAAAGAAGCAACTGCCAATCTACTACGACAGCCGGATCTTGAAGAAGTCAGAGCTCCGCTACCCGATCCGCGAAAAGTTGGCTTACGCTTTGGTCATCTCGACAAGGAAGCTCCGGCCCGATTTTCAAGCGCACTCGATTAGGGTGGTGATCGACCATCCCCTTCGCAAGATCTTTGAAGGGGTAGAGCACTCGGGAAGGCTTGCCAAGTGGTCCATCAAACTAAGCGAGTTCGACATCTCTTTTTTTCCAAGACTCTCCATTAAGGCGCAAGCGGTGGCGGACTTTCTGGCGGACTATGTTGTTGAAGTCGGGGAGGGGGAGCCGCAGCCACAGGAAGCGTGGAAGATGATGGTTGATGGGGCCTCGGGAAAGCATTCCCTCGGGGGAGGAGTGGTGCTGATAAGCTCACAGGGAGTCGCGATAGAGCAGGCAGTGGCTTACCACTTTCCGGTGACCAACAACCAAGCAGAGTAAGATGTCGTGATCGTCGGCCTTCGCTTGGTAAAGGAGCTTGAGATCCAGTACGTGGAGGCCTTCACTGACTCGATGGTAGTAGTGTCACAGATCCGAGGAGAGTTTGAAGCTCGGGAGCCTACCCTCATAAAATACCTATCCAAGGTAAGGGCGATCATCAGTGGGTTCCGGTCATTCTCAATCCAACATGTCCCCAGGGAGGAGAGCGCGACCGCCGATCGATTAGCGAAGTTTGGACCACGCGGAGGAGGGACCCTGACTGAACTTTTTCAGCCAGCAATTGAGGAAGGGGATTTGATGCAGGTAGGTCGGCGATCCTCGTGGGTGGACCCGTTGGTAACCTTCCTGACCACAGACAGGCTGACAGAGGAGGTTAAGGACGCAAATAGCTTCAAGCGCAAGGGAGCTCATTACCTGATGATGGAAGGGGGGTTGCATCGTAAGATGTTGTCAGGGCTCCTGGCAATATGTGTAACTGAAGAAGATGTCCCAAGGATCCTGGGAGTGGTACACTCGGGCCAGTGCGGCAGCCACTCGGGAGGAAGGACATTGGAGGCAAGGGTAATAAGGTAGGGGTATTTCTGGTAGACCTTGAGGAAGGATGCAGCAAAGTTCGCAAAAAGGTGCCGAAAGTGCTAGTTGTACACCCCCCTCCAACTCTTGCCTGCTCAAAGACTTAGAAGCATAACATCACCATGGCCTTTCTCCATCTGGGGGATGGACTTGGTCGGGCCTTTCCCTCCGGCTACTAGGCAGAGGAGGTTCCCCCTGGTCAAGGTCGATTACTTTTCAAAGTGGATGGAGGTTAAGGCCTTGGCCAAAGTCACCTCGTAAGTCATAAGGAACTTCTTCTGGGGGGAGATCATATGCAGGCACGGGATGCCTCAATCAATAGTGACAGATAACGGTCCCCAGTTTGCCAGTGAAGAGTTCATCAGCTTCTGCGCCCAGCTGGGGATAGATCTCAGATTTACCTCTGTCCACCACCCCCGGAGCAACGACCAGGTGGAAGCGGGAAACAAAATTATTGTGAACCTACTCAAAAAAAATGGAGAACTTGAGAGGAAATTGGGTGGAGCAGCTCCCCTTGGTCTTGTGGGCCTTGCAAAAGACCCTAAACAGGGCCACCGGCGAGACCCCTTCAAGCTTTCTCACGGTTGTGAGGCGGTCTTGCTAGTGGATTTCGAGGTTCGGTCCTCACGGGTCACAGCCGCGGGCGAAGGAGATGAGACTTGGAGGTTGGAGAACGAGGAGGGGTTACGCCTCTCGCTAGACATGATGGAAGAGCTATAGGATGTGGCAGCCATCAGGCAAGAAGAGATCAAGTGGCGGATGGCTAAGTACTTCGATAAGCATATTAGGCTCAAGCAGTTCGCCGAAGGAGATCTGGTGCTAAAAAAGGTTGACGCGACAGGAAGGTCGGCCCCCGTGGGCAAGCTCAACCCGAACTACGAAGGGTCGTACATAGTGAAGGAGGTCCTTGGAACAGGAGTCTACTACCTCCAAGATGTGGAGGGGAGGACTTTGAGTGACACCTGGAACAGCGATGACCTAAAACGCTTCTACCCGTGAGAGGGGGAAGGTGTAGTTATGTATCCAAAATCAAGCATGTTATACTACATCAATCAACTTGTTTTCCTCTTGCCTGTTGTAAAATTCTTATGATAGGATGTAATTATGTGTTTTGTAATACCCCGAGCTAGGCTCGGCCCCAGGTAGACCCGCTGCGCAGGATCTCATCTAGCTGGCAGGTCCGAAGGCTCGCCTGTGGTGGATAGGTCTTGTTTGTGGAAACTTCATCGGCACCCCGAGCTAGGCTCGGCCCCAGGTAGACCCGTTGCACAGGCTCTCATCTAGCTGGCAGGTCCGAAGGCTCGCCTGTGGGGGATAGGTATTATTTGTGGAAACTTCATCGGCACCCCGAGCTAGGCTCGGCCCTAGGTAGACCCACTGTGCAGGCTCTCATCTAGCTGGCAGGTCCGAAGGCTCGCCTGTGGGGGATAGGTCTTGTTTGTGGAAACTTCATCGGCACCCCGAGCAAGGCTCGGCCTCAGGTAGACCCACTGCGCAGGATCTCATCTAGCTGGCAGGTTTGAAGGCTTGCCTGTGGGGGATAGGTCTTGTTTGTCGAAACTTCATCGACAACCCGAGCTAGGCTCGGCCCCAGGTAGACCCGCTGCGCAGGCTCTCATCTAGCTGGCAGGTCCGAAGGCTCGCCTATGGGAGATAGGTCTTGTTTGTGGAAACTTCATCGGCACCCTGAGCTAGGCTAAGCCCCGGGTAGACCCGCTGCGCAGGCTCTCATCTAGCTGGCAGGTCCGAAGGCTCGCCAATGGGTGATAGGTCTTGTTTGTGGAAACTTCATCGGCACCCCGATCTAGGCTCAGCCCCAGGTAGACCCGCTGCGCAGGCTCTCATCTAGCTGGCAGGTCCGAAGGCTCGCCTGTGGGGGACAGGTCTTATTTGTGGAAACTTCATGGGCACCCGGAGCTAGGCTCGGCCCCTGGTAGACCCGCTGCACAGGCTCTCATCTAGCTGGCAGGTCCGAAGGCTTGCCTGTAGGGGATAGGTCTTGTTTGTGGAAAGTTCATCGGCACCACGAGCTAGGCTCGGCCCCAGGTACACCCGCTGTGCAGGCTCTCATCTAGCTAGCAGGTCCGAAGGCTCGCTTGTGGGGTATAGGTCTTGTTTGTGTCAACTTCATTAGTACCCCGAGCTAGGCTCGATCCCAAGTAGACCCGCTGCGCTGGCTCTCATCAAGCTGGCAGGTCCAAAGGGTCTCCTGTGGGGGATAGGTCTTGTTTGTGGAAACTTCATCGGCACCCCGATCTAGGCTCGTCCCCAGGTAGACCCGCTGCGCAGGCTCTCATCTTGCAGGCAGGTCCGAAGGCTCGCCTTTGGGGGATAGGTCTTGTTTGTGGAAACTTCATCGGCACACCGAGCTAGTCTCGGCCCCATCTAGACCCGCTGCGCAGGCTCTCATCTAGCTGGCAGTTCCGAAGGCTCTCCTGTGGGGGATAGGTCTAGTTTGTGGAAACTTCATCTGCACCCCGAGCTAGGCTCGGTCCCAGTTAGACCCGCTGCGCAGGCTCTCATCTAGCTGGCAGATCCGAAGGCTCGCCTGTAGGGGATAGGTCTTGTTTGTGGAAACTTCATCGGCACCCCGAGCTAGGATCGGCCCCAGGTAGACCTGCTACGCAGGCTCTCATCTAGCTGGCAGGTCCGAAGGCTCGCCTGTGGGGGATAGGTCTGGTTTGTGGAAACTTCATCGAGACCCCGAGCTAGGCTCGACCCCAGGAATGAGACCCGCTGCGCAGGCTCTCATCTAGCTGGCAGGTTCGAAGGCTCGCCTATGGGGGAAAGGCCTGATTTTGGGTTCTTGGTCCATGGTTACTTTTGAACTACCCCGAGCGCAGCTCGGCCCCAGTTAGACCCGCTGCGCAGGCTCTTATTGGCTGGCAGGCCCGAAGGCTCGTCTGTGGGAGGGAAGTTTTTGATCCTGGGAGACACTTCGACTCGGATGTTCTGAGCGGGGCAAGAAACGCACCTGGAACACAGAATAAAGAGAGGTAGGACCCCTTCAAGAAGGAGAGGTCTCGGAGAGGAGAGGTCTAGGACAGAGGAGGTCTCGGTTCGGGAGGTCTCCACCAAGGAGATCTCGCCAAAGGAAGTTCTCGGCGGGAAGGCTCTTGAAAAAGGATCCTTGGTCAAACAGTGGGAAGTGCTAGGAGGAAGGTTCGGCCAGTTCGAGCAAGGTAAAGAGGGACGGTCTCCCCTTAAAAGGCCTACGGGCGACGTTCCCGACAGACGGTTCTCGGCAGAACGCAGAAACATGAGGTCCTAACCTTGGGCTTTCTTGACAGGATCACGCCTATCCATCGCTAAGGGAGACAACCCTAGAGGGGCCCGGCGGAAGCATGCTTGAGAGGAATTCGGCCTCTACAGACGTATCTACTCAAAACACTTGTAACATATTTACAACGCAAAAGAAAAGAGACAAACATTTACAGTATTTACGATCATTTACTCAAAATACAATTACAAGTTTGGAGCATCTCGCTCATTACAACTAAAAGGGAAAAGAAAAGGGGGCCCTTTAGGGAGACGCAATGTATCCCTCCGAGCTCTCGCTTGAACTCCCGCGAGAGCTCTCGCCTGAGCCCTCCCCGGATGTCTCGCCAACCGCGGTAGGGGATTTCGGGACATCCGAGGGTGGGGAATCTGGTGCACCTGGGGGCTTCTGGATGGGTTCGAAGAGCCAAGGGATGAGCTGGCGAGCGGTGACTGACTTGCCTCTCTCGTCCAAATAACCTACGTCTCGTAGCATCTCCAGGGTCAGCATGACCGTCGCTTGAGAGTTGGCCTGCAGGAGCTTGTCGATGTTATATTCTGAGTAGTGGAGGCTTCTCAACCTTTCGTCCAGCGAAGGAGGAGGCCGGACCGCAGTCGCCTCCATGATCCGGATCTGGTCCTTCAGCGGGACGTTCTCGTATCGTGTCTGGGCTAGCTCCGCACAAAGCGCCACGGCCTGAGCGGAATCCTGCGAAAAGAGAGGTTAGTATTGGAGGAAAAAGGTCGAAATCTACGGTGGCGAGAGCAAATGTCGGGAAAGTTCTCACTTACCTTTTCCGCCGGGCGCAAGGACAACAGTTGCTTAGCATCTGCCAGCTCTTTCTTCAGGGCATCCGTCTAAGCCACCGCCTCCTCCCTTGCCTTGAACATGTCTTGGAAGTTGCGGTCGATAGTGATACTTCAACACATGCACATATGCGCAAGCTCGATCCCGCTCATCAGGGCCCGGGTGGAGTCTTAGGACCGGAGCCGGGTGGTCATTTTATCGTAGAGGCTGGCGTTCTCCCGGATGTAAAGGTCGTAGCCCAAGGAGAAGGCCACGCTGGTAACTTCCTCTCGCTCCGCCCAGCAGGGTAGAAGAGACAAGATCGAGACCCTGTTGGTATCAGGGTCCCACTGAAGCAGCGGTTTATTTTCCGCATCGAGGCACTTCGTGCCAAGACCAAACTTTCGATGTCCCTGCGGCACCTCTCCAGGCAGAGACTGAGCGGAGGTCTCGGCGGCGGCCCCCTCGCCATCTGCCCCACTGGCGACCGGGGGGTTCTCGGCAGGTGCCTCGGTGCCACTCCTGGTAACAGAAATCTCGTTGGCAGCCTGCAGGATCTCTTCAAAGGAATGGCCTGGAGCAGGAGGTCAGGAGGGCGGAACCGCTACGGCTTTACCCTTGTCATCAACGATTGTTTTTGTTCTCTTCAGCGCTTGGGGCAAAGGGATGCTGGGCTTCCGCTTCCCGGCGTCGGTCGGAGGAAGCGGGTCCGGCTCGTCCTGACCCTGTTGGTATCAGGGTCCCACTGAAGCAGCGGTTTATTTTCCGCATCGAGGCACTTCGTGCCAAGACCAAAATTTCGATGTCCCTGCGGCACCTCTCCAGGCGGAGACTGAGCGGAGGTCTCGGCGGCGGCCCCCTCGCCATCTGCCACACTGGCAACCGGGGGGTTCTCGGCAGGTGCCTCGGTGCCACTCCTGGTAACAGCAATCTCGTTGGCAGCCTGCAGGATCTCTTCAAAGGAATGGCCTGGAGCAGGTGGTCAGGAGGGCGGAACCGCTACGGCTTTACCCTTGTCATCAACGATTGTTTTTGTTCTCTTCAGCGCTTGGGGCAAAGGGATGCTGGGCTTCCGCTTCCCGGCGTCGGTCGGAGGAAGCGGGTCCGGCTCGTCCTGACAAGCTTGAGGCGCGGACTTCGCGAGACACAGCGGATCTCTCGCGGCCTGGCTCTCGGTAGCATGACCCTCGTCCAAGGGTTGACACAGAGGGATCTCGCGCTCTCCTGCAAAGGCGACAACACTCATCACTAAATCTTAAAATAGGGAATAACGAGTCAAAGGCGAGACCATACCTTCGCCTGGGAGCACGGGGGGGGGGGGGGGGGGGGGGGGGGAGCGAATCGACGCCCTGCCCGAGGAACTGGACGTCGAAATCCTTAGTTCTGAAGAACTCAAGGAGGGCGCTCTCGCGCGAGCCCAGGGAGGGAGGCTTATAGGAGGCATCCTCATACTGAATGGGCGCGAGAGGAACGTTGCTGAAGTTGACGGAAACGAAAACGAACTTCTTGCCCCAGTGATGGTGCTTATTTGCGAGACTGGTGGTCTTGAGCAGCTGCATCGAGAAGAAGACCACCCCTCCCTTAGCGCGGAAGGTAAACAGCTTCCGGAAGATGGGGAGGCTGAACTCGATCCTCTTGGATCACATGTAGCAGTTGAACGCCACAAGGATAGCGACCGAGTTAGGATTCAGCCCACCTCGAAGTGCTCTAGGGGAATGGCGAGCTCCCCCTCCCCCACGCTGTTCACCCTATCACGGTTGCCAGGGTTTCTCGCGGTGAAGCCGGCGGAAATATAGCGGGACTTGATCAGCTGGAACTCCTCCAGGGTTAGGCTGCAAACAGGGAACTGATGCTTTTGGAAGGCTTCCGCGTAATTGGAGCGTCCCTCGCTTCCGCCCGGCATCGTGCTTGTGGGGTTGAGGATGAAGTCTTAAGAAAAGATGCGAGAGCGAAAGCTAAGCGAGAACGGGAGAGGGAAGCGGAAGAAAGTAGGAGTCCTCAACAAGCCGTGAAAGCAGCGAGGAAAAAAGCAAAGGTTTTGGATCGGAGAAATAAATATGGTGGGTGGACCCCCCCCCCCCCTATTTATAGAAAATCATGATCATAATGGCTATTCCCAAAAAGGCGGTGGGGGTACAGCCGTCACGCCCTAAGTCTACGACGCCTCGGTTTCCCGCCCAAGTTGACAGCGACTAACCGACAAATCTGATTAGCACGGGCATTTTGAGATGACATGCGACAAGCGAATCTAGCAGAAGTCGGAGTCACTCTCGCCGAGCGAGAACCGGATAAAAAATAATAATGATAATAATGACAAGTTATAAGTTAGACGGATAAGAAATCAGCAGGATACATTGGGGAAGGGGAAGGCCGGGGGGTAAGAAAGGATGAGACTTAGCAAATCAATAAAGTTCCCACCGCCATCATCCTCGTTCTCGCTGCCTAGTCCTCGGTGGCGCCTGCGGGTTAAAATAGGACGATAGGATGGTGCATCCTAGGTTGATTCGGCGGGACTGGTCTCGGATCCGCGCGATACACCTCTCGGGAGAGGACTCGGCGGTAGGCCCACCTAGCCGATCCCTCTCGCCTACGAAGTAGTCTCGCTCCAGAGCCTCCAACCTCTACTCCACTGATTCGCGGAACTCTCTAGCCAAAGAGCCATGGGCCCGCTCCCGCCGTACAAGCTTCGACAGGACGGCCGCAACCCTCTTCCCCGCCTTTTAGCGCTCCCGTCGCCGGTCAAGATTTCCTCCATCTCGTTAGATGAATGGAAGGTGGAGCTCTCGCCGTCCTCCCTCTCTCAGTCTTCATCGTCATCTTCATCTTCATCCTCTGCGTCAGATCCCGACCGCGAGCCCGGATCCCCTGACAAAAGAGTTCCACGGTCATGGAGAGAGATAAGCAATAATTATGATAAGCATATTGCATACCTGCAGTATGACGAGAACCGCCAGCCAACGGCAGGCGAGAAGGCCCAGCCCCCCCCCCCCCCTAGTTCCATAGAGGAGGTGGAGCCGCTTTTCTTTTCCCGGGGGGAAGATTTTACGCGTGGTGATGCCAGCTTGGCCGGAAGCAGGGGGGAGTTGTCCTCTCCCGCGTGATGGCTGGCATCCTGGGGAGCTACTGTGGATTCGGTAGCCACTCCTCCCACCGGTAGGGAGGGATTAGCCGTAGGGGCAATCAAGTTAGTGGCCCTTACTTCATTTTCCCGGGTGGCGAGACCCGATTTGGCGGAAGCTAGTGCTGCGGAAAGTCAATTCAGCAATCTGAGACTGAGTTAGGAGTGATCAAGTGGAAAAGATACCTGCAGTTCTCGGAGGGTCAACCAGAGGAGTGACCTCCAAGAGCCGTGGTTGATTCTCAGGAGGACGAGATGATGAGTCCAAGGGCTCCTGCGGGTGCCTGTCGTCGTCATGGGTCGTTCCCTGCGAGAAGTACCGCGTCAGTGGCAAATCCTCTGGCGTAAACAGCTAGTGGTTTCAATGATCAGCAAGTCAGAGAAATACCTTCAATGGAGAAGGATCATCCGCACGGCTTGGGGTCAGGGTAGGTGAGCCCCTGTTCTCGTGAGATAGGTCTCGCTGGACCACCTTCGCCCTCTTCTTCTCTTTCTTCTTCCTCTTTAGCTGAGAGGGATCAGCAACTGATGACGTTCTCGCTAGCCAGCGGGCAACCAAGGCACAGTTAGCCTTGGCTCGCGCCTGGGCCGCATTGATACGGTCTTGGAGGTCCTGCGGGAGCGGTTTGTCAACTCGCTTGGAACGCATCGCCAAAGGACGTGAGAACTCAGATAAGGAGCGGCGATTCGGGGGCAGACTTACAGCCGTCTATCAGCACATATATATATATAGCCACGGTATGGCCCACCAAAAGATTCTCTTACAATGACGCGTGCTCAGCGAATATTTACGGGTTGGACGTGTCTTTTCGAGCGCATAGCTAGCTCAAAACGAGCGGGGATTGTGTACAACCACATATTCGTTGAGTAGGACCCGGAGGCACCAACGGTCAAGATTGGATTTGCTTCGGGCTTCAGACCAAAAGAGCTCCCACCCTGAAGAAGTTCCCGCCCATGAGTGGGCAGGAACGCTTGCTCTTGTGCCAAGCTCCCGCCTTGGAGGAGCTCTTGCCGATAAGCGGGCGAGATTGCTTGCGCCAAGCTCTGGACAAGAAGGTTCTCGGCTCAGAGTTCTCGCCGAGTGGGGCCCAGGGCCCGGGGTAAAATTACCCCTATACCCTCAGGGGCTGTATTTAGTACTTTATAAACAGCAGGATTTGGCTATTGGCAGGTCAGCTAAGGGTATTTCAGTAATCTCAGGTTAGCAAAAGACTATAAATAGACCCATAAGGGCTCCTTAGAAAGCAAGCTCTCATTATCCTCCAAATCTCTAGTGCTTTCTAAGGAGCTCCTAACCCAGCTTTTGTCTTTGGAGGGGAAGCTATCAGTGATCTTTCGGGTGTGAGGTTGGACCTCCCTACTGAGGCTTTGGGCCAGTCTTAGGTCCTTTGCAACTAGTCGAGGGTCGAGGCTCGAGAGAAGTAGGTGTTGGCTGTAACCCTGTTTTGAACTCCCGTTGAGGTCATTTTTGGCTTCAACATATCACTTGATATATAATCTTTTTGTATTAAAATAAACTTTCATGAAATAATAAATGCAAACATCTAAATTTATTACTTCGACTGTGGAGATTCCCAAATTACGAAAGTGCCTCTCTCGAAAATATGCTCTCGACTAACCTTAGGTAAATCGATTAAGACCCCTCGGCCAGTCGAAACCCATAAGCTTGCTTTAGGCAGTGCACCCCACTATTGGAATTAACTCCAATCCGGAAAATTTATATCGTCCTCTCTCGAGAAGTGCATGCAACTCTTTTTATCTTTGAGTGATCTTCTTGTATCCACAACATCTCGAAAAATCTAGGATACATATCTAGGATCAAAGAACATGTTCATGGCATATGAATTCGAAGTAACTAAATTCAAATATAAATCGAAGTGAATAATAGTAGAGAGCTTGAAAATTTTGAGAAAAATAAATAAAGTTTATTTCATTCTAAAGTTCATCATGATCAAGTGATAAATGATGTTTAGCTACTGAATATGATAAGGGAATTACATAAAAAAAGGTAGAGAAAGACTTGATTTCTAAAGAAAAAAGTACATGAATTAAAAATTACTAAAGTTAAAGATTACACTATGAAATGAAAATATAAAAAAATAATGCAAAAATACTAAAAATAAACTACAAAATCCTCCTCCCCAGCTTCTGGTATTTTCTGGAATTTATTGTGAAGTTTGTTGGTGAGTGGCGTGACCTACGGGCGTGTAAAGTGTGGAACCGACGTCTTGAAAGCCCAAGTGCATTGGGAAAAACCCGCCAAAATCTAAAAATTTGTGGGTCATGCCGATGACATAGGGCGTGTTAGGTACGAAACTGCCACCATAAAAAGCCCAGGGAAAAACCGCCAAAATCTGTTAATTATTAGGTCACGCCCTTGAGTCATGGCCATGACTTGGGGGTGTGTATTGACCGGGTCAGCAAATGGCTGGAAACAGCGCAATCTGACATCAATTCAGCATTTTTTTGGGTAGGTAACACCCTGGTCACGCCCGTAACTTGGGGGAGCATACTTAGAAAAAGTTCCAAAAATGGACCGGGAAGCTTTCTGAAGAAAAAATGAATTTTTTTCCCAAGACACCCCCGTGTTTATGCCCAAGTCACGCCTGTGACATGGCAAAGTGTACCTGTGATACTCTCTATATTTGTAGAGGACATCGTCCTCATTCCGTTGACTAGTTGCACGTCTTGCAACTCTTCTTGGTTTGAAAGTTATGATCATTTGAAGTTCAACTATCTGCGGCCAAAAGTGTTAATTTTCTACAAAATGCCTCCAGATCATGGACATGAACTTAAAATTGATATTTGAAGCTCAATTATACCTGAAATTAGAAAACAAAGCAATATAGATATATATTAATATGACACTAAATATAAAGTGATTATTTATTAAATAAAATCTATATTAAAATAAGTATAAAAATTTTTTTATCATCGGCCTTCCTTCGAGCATCTTGGCTGAGTAGTGACTCAATCCCACTAAGATATACTCTTATCCAAGGTTGTTTTTACTTCTTGATCAATGATTACCACAAGATCCATTTCTCTTTGGGTTTTCTTGATTTATTCCGCTGAGCACATGTGATGTGCATCTCTCTTAGAAACCCAACATTGTTCGCCCCAAGTTGCAAGGTCTTTATCACCAGGAGATCCTTTTTCCTAGCCCAAGGAGTTAGCTTTTCTGGCCCCTTCTTGCGACCGACGTTGATCCAAACAGTATGCCCAGATCGATGTAATTACTGAGCTTCGAGGGATACCAGTGGATCTGATCACAGGGGAGAAACTTCCAAATGCTCTCCAAACGTTGTCGGCGGACGAGCTATGAGTACGGAACAAGAGTCTGCAAAAAGAATAGGATGGTTCAGCAAATCATAAAGTCATTGGCAAGATAGTAACCTTATGAGGCAACGAGATCCGTTTGTAGTTGTGCCTGGGATCCGGTGAGGTCCGGGGCAGGGGAAGAAGATTATATAGGGAGGCAAGAAACTTTAGGAGTAGTTTGCTCGAGAATGTCGCTCAACTCGAGATCGTCGAGAAGCTTCCTGGTGTGGGCTAAAATGTCAAAATGGTCGGATGGGGAGGCGACATCCTCAATAGGCGGAGGCAGGTTGTCAGTTTTTGAAGCAAGAGATTTCTTCTTCTTCTTCAACTTCTTCTTCTTGAGCAGAGGAAGGTCATCAACGACCTCGCCCTCTCGCGGCCTTGTTGGCTTGAGGAATCCATACAAGCTAGCAATGCTCGCATGGTAGACTTCCTCGGTAGACTTCGACATCGTGGGTGAGTTCAAAAGGCATGCCTTAAAGACTATCAACCCCCAATTTATAGAGTTCAGCAGGCATCCATCAGTCACGAGTAATACAGATACATACTCAAGTAGCTTGTCAAATAAGCATTGGATGTTTCTTTTCGAGCTCCTACATCGTTCGAAAAGATCAGGGATTGTGTACAACCCATATTCGTCGAGGGTGGACCCCTCTAGAGCAAGGCCAACAAGAGTCAAAGTCAGGAAGTAAAGACAGAAGTCATAGTCAATATGCAAGACAGCAGAAGGCCTGAGCGAGTATTGCGACGTCCCCGCGCATACTCACCAAGTAGGTGACTAGGCTAGTTACTAGCCCAACCTGAGTGAGCTCTCCCAAAAACTCTCCTAGTCGCCAGGGATGGGGCTATAAATAAGACCCCCACTCCTCTTGGATTTTCCTATAAATAGGACACCAGGGGTACGAGGAGGTGAACTTTGGAATCTTATAAGCGATCTCGACCACTTCATTTCCTAGACTACAAGCTGAGCCTTTGGATCCTTTCTTCAGAGAGATAGGTCACGAGCTAGAGACTATCCATCTTTGTGGCCGCTTTGCCTTAGTCGCCAGCTATAATCTTTGTCATACCCTGCTCGGACATCTTTAGTGTTGAGGGGAAGCTTCTTATAAGCATTCAGGTGTGTGGTGGGACCTCCTTGCCGCAGCACCTGGGGTCCTTTTAATTTCATGTCTATTTATATGTCCTGGCCTATTAACCATCAAGTCTGACCGCTGAACTAGTAACTTTAGACTATCTTGATCCGAATTTTGGAATAGGAATTTTCCTAGCTTCACCACCTCGTACATCAACTCCTCCTGTAATTTAACAACATTCGGGACACACAATCGACAGTCTTTTTATAAAAGACCATTATCATAACAAAATTAGTAATTCGACCCATCCATAATATCTATTGTGTAGCATTTCATGTTGTCATCAAGCTCCAATGCTTGTCGAATTATGTCTGCAAGGTTATATTATACCTCCATCTAGTTTAAGCATGTATTCACACTCATTATCTTGTCCACACAAGAGATATCCAAGGCCTCCAAGTCATGAATAAGATGCTCATCATGCATCTGTATCTGTTTGCTTGTGTTGGAGGCCTGCGACTTAACGTATCTACGACAACATTTCCCTTCTCATGAGTTTAATGTATCTCGATGGTGTATTTCCCAAGGAACTCCATCCCCCTCCTCTATCACATATTCAAATCCTTCTGATTCATTAGATACTTTAGGCTCTTATGCTTTGTAAAGATGTCAATCTTCACGAAATATAAGTAATGATGTCACAGCTTCAGGGAGAATATTACAGCCGCCAACTCTAAGTCTTGAAGTGGATAATTTCTCCCAAGCACCTTCAGCTGACCTGAGCCATAAGCAATAACCAATTCAAACTGAAGAAGAATATATCCTAAGCCACTCTCTAAGGCTTCACTATAGATCTCATAGCCTTCTATACAACATGGCGAACAAAAAATAGGCGTCGTGGCCATACGACTCTTCAACGCTTCAAATGCTCATGCACACTCTACTGTCCAAACGAACTTCTGATCCATCCATGTTAACATAGTGAGAGGTAGATATATCTGCAAAAAGTTCTCTACAAAGCTCCTATAGTAGCCATCAATCCCAAGAAAACTCATGCCTTCTACCACAGTATTGAAAATAGGCCACTCTTGTATCGCAACTATCTTTGTCAGATCCAGGACAATACCCTCTCCACTTACCACATGACAAAGAAATGTTACTGATGATAGCCAAAACTCACATTTAGAGAACTTGGCATAGAGTAAATTTCTCCTCAGGGTTTGCAGAACAATACACAAATGATTTGCATGATCCTCTTCTGACTAATAGTACACTAATATATCATCTATAATGATGATCACAAATCGGTCCAAGTACTCTTAAAAGTTTCTGTACATTAGTACCATGAATACTAATGGCATATTTGTTAGGCCAAACGACATCACAATGAACTCATAATGTCTATAGCGTGAACCAAACACTGTGTTTGGAATATCACTTTTCCTGATCCTGAATTAATAATAACCGGACATCAAATCTAACTTTGATTACATAGTTGATCTAACCAGTTGACCAAATAAATCACTGATTCTCGAAATCGGATGCTTGTTCTTCTCCGTCAACTTTTTAAGTTCATGATAGTCGATACAAGACTCAAGACTCCATCCTTCTTCTTCACGAAAAGGACCGGTGCACTCCAAGGAGAAATACTTGGATGTATATAGCCTTGCTCTAGTAACTCCTGTAACTGAACTTTCAATTCTATCTTCTCTTTTTGCGCTACCCGGTATG